>ML664176.1:13599347-13948232 GCA_007570785.1 Antilocapra americana | reverse complement strand
CCTGGGGGAGGGGCCCACTGTGGCACCAACCAATGGCTGAGCAGGCTACTAACGGTTGCTGATTGACAGTTGCTCACTAACAGCCACGTGCCTGGGGGAGGGGCACACTGTGGCACCAACCAATGACTGAGTGGGGCCACTATGGCTGGTGTCTGCCCCGCTGCTACTGCAGCCCAAGCAGAAAGGTACAACTGCAGAAAGCAGCCAGGTCTGACCTAGCACCTGGCCGCTCTAGCAACAGCATTCTTCGACCCACAGTGCAAGGTGCACAGGGGGCAGAGACCATTAGTGGCCATGTGGAGATGGCTGACATGCCCATCAACCAGAACCACTGAGGCAGTGGGCACTGTGAGCACAGCGCTCTGCTGGCCACACCAGCCAGCCTGTGACCCCCAAGGCAGCCTCAGAGCTGGTGCCCCCGGAGTGGAGCTCCCACCTGGCTGTTTGTGCGGCGGGAGCCAGCCAGCCCGATGGGCTAGTCAAGGCCTGAGTGGAGAGGGGCAGCTGAGCAGCCCCTGCCTCAGTGGAGCCCACAGGCCGGTGCCGGAGAGGGGAGAGCCCACCACACCTCGGCTTCAGGCTGGGGAGGCCGCCATTACAAGCTCAGCTCTCTTTTACAGTTTATAAATTATGGAGAACCCAAAGTAACTTTTGTTTATGTCAGTTATGTCTATGGATAATAACCATATTAGAAATCAAAATTGAGGATTATTAATATATATTCATTTTTAAATAATAAACATGGCATTACTTATTACATTTTAACACAAATATAACACTTTTATGACAAATAGCTATATTTTCCAAAAAATTGTTGAGAAGAATAGTGATTTTTCAATCTTTGAAGCGTATCTGCTTCAAAGTCAATCTACTGTAATCTGTTGCTTCAGTTAAAGTATATGAAGAAAATTTGGCCTTACATAGTAGCTGGAAAGGAGAGGAGAAATACCCTTTTCAGAGATAATGGTGCATATTATTCTTTAATACTAATATCAAAATTGAACAAGAGGTAGTTTCTTAAAGGTTAGTTATAATGTGAAATCTGTAACCCTACTTATTCCATAAATCCATGGATCTATTTTTCATGTTAAATGGATCTTTTATCCTGCATTGGTTATTTGGAAAACCGTGGTTCACTGAATTATGCAAACCTTCAAAATATTAACACATTTCAATACACAATATCAACAAATCACATTTGTTAATATTGCCACCGATTTTTATCAGAAAAGTCTAAGTACTAGGAAGTTGTAAAGCTCATATTGACATATAAAAATTTTCTAAGATTCTAAGTTTTTACTTGAAAGCTCAAATTTTATCCATTGACAAAAAATACTGTCAGTTGTTTTCCTGAATTAACAGGTCCATTTCATTTTTTACAAAAATGTCTGCAAATACTTAAGTCTGAACGATAATAGTTTGTCTGCCACTTATTCTTTCAAGTGAAAATGGATTCCCATTAAAAAGTGACCAGTTCAACTCTCAAATTACCACACAAACACTTTTCTTCAACACAACCTTCACATTTTGGCATACAGCAGAATTGCTTTATATGTACCTCCCAATTTACCACATAGGATATAAAAAAGATGTGTACTCAAAGGTCAAGATTAATCAGAATTTAAAATTTTTACTGCTCCATCAAGAACATTCTTGAGTGACAGCGGCTATTTCTTAACTTCTGCCTATATCAGGCCTTAAAGAACACAATGACTATTAGTACAGTTTGATGCCATTCATTGTCCTGATTCATGTCAAAGAACCAGCAATTTTACCCACCATTGCTTCTGTACCATCAGTGAAACCATTCAGTGGGCAAAAAAGCAAACAGAATCATTTCAATATTATAATAAATTATATTACTGATATATCAGTATTACAATGAAACTAGTTTTTATTTTGCAGAGTTCCTAAAAGGGCCTCAGAGCCCAGGGCTCTGCACTCCATGTTTTGAGCACTGCTGTTTTAATTCAATTAGACCAGTATTAATAACCATGGGAAAAAAGGAGTTTTTTGAAATCCAGAAGTTATTAAAATCAAATGGGATTATCCCTCAGGAGGCATTTATATACTACAGGATACATTTTATTATATAATTTTAAAAAAAATCAATAAATCATGTCATAAAATACAGAAATACTTCCTATTTGATTAAAATGATTACAGTAACAATTTTATTATATGACATATTTTATTATATTTCTACATGTACTTAAGAACTCTAATATTCTTATAAATAAAAACTTGGTGATTTGCTTGCTCATAAAAAATGTATCTTATTATTTCTACATAATAAAAAATTAAAATAAATAATAAAAAACATATGTAATTTTAATATTTTAACTATAGCATCTGTAATTATCATTAGCTAATTACCAAGTAATTATCCTACCTGAACATTCAGGGACTATCTGATGATGACCCAAGTTCGAATCTTCATCTGACCCCTCTTCAGGCAATTTTATTTTCTCAGAGTAGCTTTCCCCTTTATTATCATTACTGTTTCTACTTTCCTCTGTATTATTGCTTTCTGAGTGGCCTTCTTTACCAGAGTTCAAATTGATTGCAGTATCAACCTAAAAATTATTTCCAAAGAAATAGTTTTCAAAAATAATATTTTTTATTTTAAATTTCTAGACTATTTTAACTCAAATATAAGTATATGTAAAGGACATGCATCATACAGTAGTGTTAAATTATTCTAGAAATATAATATTTGATAAAATACAATTTACATACACAATTAAATTTAATAACATTTGCACCAAAGTAATATGCACCACTCTCCAGCAATTTCTAGCAATAATAGAGAAGAGTCAGTCCCAAAGAGAATCTCTCTCTGTCAAGCTCTGAGGATAAGGCATGATGGTCCCTGCTGCTTGAGCTTACTCTCAGATGGAGAGTCAAGGTAGGTCTGGAGCAGGACTAATCAACAGAGTAGTCACTGGTCACATGTGGCTATTGAACAGCTGCAAAGTGAGTAGTCTGAATCACAGTGTGCTTCTAGTGGAGCTCTTCAAATCAGAACCATGTGCTTTCGCTAATCATTTACTCTCATACTAGTCACAGCTTTTCTATTTCATTTTGGTTTCTCTTTCCATTTTAGCAAAGTTCATCTGCTAAAAACTGGTGAAGACACCAGTTTGGTGCAGCTGTGTTTTCCTGAGAGAGGACAGGAAAAGACATCCATGGCTGCACGAAGCAAAAACAGAGATCACAGGGCTTGAAGGCTGTGCTTGGCAGTAAAAGTCACCTTGGAAATTAACACAGCCCACAAGAGAGGCAAAACCTCAGGGAGAGACATTCCCGACGGAGGGAATGTCTGCTCCAGCCCTGCAGGACTCAGCCCTTGGAGGCTTTTATGCTCATGGTCTACCCTCCATCACTGCAATCTGGATCCCCTTGTGAATCTCCAGGACAGAAGGTAGATGGTGCTGAGAATTAAACTGCCAGGGTTACATGACTGCACAAGCATCTCTCTTCACCTGAACTAGGATATAAGCCCCAGGAGAACTGAGCTGAGTCAGTAGCATAAAAATCATAACTGACATTTACTAGAGGAATTACTACTGGCCAGGTCCTGTGCTGAGTGCTTTACACACACTGCCTCAGTCACGTCTCACAATGGCCCTCTGGGATAGTTATTACGGCCCCAATTTAACAGAGAAGAAAACAGGTACATTATGAACTGAAACTAGTAGAGACCCAATTTATAATAAGCAAAACAATGCTTACTTTATGTGATCTTGGAAGTGTTAAAAGAGGGTTTCCTGTTCAAAAATATTCTTCTGTGAAAGGCCAGGTAAAGCCTAAAATTCCATAATGTCCAGTAAATTCTTAAGGCTGCAAGTTTCGTGAAATTGCTAGAAGTCACACGAGTCCTATCAGTAATTTCCATCTTGGCATAAATGAATCAAGCTGACCTTCCCTTGAGAATGGGTTTTTATACAGGGGTAACATAACTAGATATTAGCAACTACTCAGATACCACATTTCAGGATACACAAAGATCTTTCACATGTGTCATCCCATACAATCCTGACGCTTAGAATGAGCAGGAAAAATTAGACAAAAGACATGAAACTAGAGAACAAAAGGCAAAACTGCCCATTTCACAATTTTACCCACAGCTTCCCACCCCACTAGCACCAACCATCTCCGTATCCCACAGCCCATGGACCTCTCTATTCCCGACCCTTCTGATTGTCTACCCTGTGGCCTGTTTACTTTTTCTTACTTCTTCATTCTCAAAGCCACATTCAGTCTCCACTCTTCATTGCTCCATGTCCCCTCCTTCATCTCCATGTTAGTCCCAGGAAAGGTAGCTAGTCTATAAAAACACTTCCAAACAATCAGATCCCTACCTGAAAGCCAGGAGATTTTTACAGCAGTTGCAACTATTGGCTCTTTCAAGAAAAATATTCAGAAACAACAATAAACCAAAATTCTAAGAATGAAAACTATACCATTACTACAGAAATTTTGTTAAAATTCTAACATTTTAAGAGTTCCTGGCAGTCCAGTGGTTAAGTATCCATGCTTCCACTGCAGGGGATGCAGCTTCAATCCCTGATCAGGAAACTAGATCCCACAAGCTACACACCATGTGGCCAAAAAAAAAAAAAAGACAACCTCTAGCATTTTAAATTCATTTTCTGCCACTCAGAAATTTTTGTAAGAAATTAATAAAAGACAAATGAGCAATAAAACTAATCAAAATACTAGAATTTATTATTCTGACAATGTAAAAGGTCTTACAGACACTGAATCACCTGCAGTCAGCAGTCAACATGCAGCATACCTGTGGATTTTCTACCCCAACCCCAGATGTATTGTATTGATTGTCCACAAACTTGATTAAGATAAATCACAACTTTTACAAAGTCTTGCCTTTGATATAAGTATCAAAGTCCTTGTTGGTTAATAAATATGCTAGAGTTTGTTTTGACCTATAGCTTAGTGGGTTCAAATAAAATATGTCTGGAATTAATTGCTGATATATTTCTTTTAAATAAATTTTGAATGAAGTAATATTAAGCTATGTTTTAAAACATGTGCATTAATATTGTGAAGTTGCTGCTTTAAAAAAAATCATCACCCAGGAATATGTAAGCAGAAATATTAATCCTTTGCTACTCTAAAATTTGTCAGGTCTTTGTAAATATATTATCCAACCTACATAAAATGGTAAAATTTTCATTCTAAATTTGTTCTAAACACATTTATGTGAGTAGCTACTATGTGTCTGACTTTATACTGAATTCCATGAAAAATAACATAGGAAGTACTGACCAATTAGGTTAAAGAATTAAGGCCAATTAGCTAAGACGTATTGAGTACTTACTAGGTGCTAGTCACTTCTAAAAATTGTAGGTATTTCACTCATTTTATCCCCAAAGCATGCCTAAGAGGTGGACAGTATTATTACACCTTTGAACAGATTAGGAAATTGGCACAGAGAGTCAAAGTATTAATAATTTTCCCAAAATCACATAAATGTGGTCAGCAGAGCCTATTATGAACCCATAACTCCAGAGTTTAGGTTTATAATCAGTAAGCTTGAGACTAAAGAGTCTAAAACTGTTTGGGGCTATTGCAATCTAAAACTGTTTCGGCTATAAGGAAAACCGAATAAACTGAAACCTTCCATCTACTCATAAATGCATAGTTCTAAGTTCACAAGGATACTGGGGAAATTGCCAGTCAACATAAATTAAAAGGAAACTAAAAGCTGAGAAACCTGTACGCAGGTCAAGAAGCAACAGTTAGAACCAAACGTGAAACAATGGACTGGTTCAAAATTGGGAAAGGATTACGTCAAGGCTGTATATTGTCACCCTGCTTATTTAATTTATAGGCGGAGTACATCAAGCAAAATTCTAGGCTCGATGAATCACAAGCTGGAATCAAGACTGCCAGGAGAAATATCAGCAACCCCAGATATGAAGATGACACCACCCTAAGGGTAGAAAGCAGAGAGGAACTAATGAGACTTTTGATGAAGGTGTAAGAGGGGAGTGAAAAATCTGGCTTAAAACTCAACATTCAAAAAGATAAGTTCACAGCATCGGGTCTCATCACTTCATGGCAAATAAATGGGGAAAAGATGGAAACAGTGACAGACTTATTTTCTTGGGCTCCAAAATCAGTGCTCCAATGTGGACAGTGACTGTAGCCATGAAATTAAAAGACATTTGCCCCTTGTAAAAAAGGCTATGACAAACTTGCTGCTGCTGCTAAGTCTCGTCAGTCATGTCCGACTCTGTGCGACCCCACAGACGGCAGCCCACCAGGCTCCGCCGCCCTGGGATTCTCCAGGCAAGAACGCTGGAGTGGGGTGCCATTTCCTTCTCCAATGCATGAAAGTGAAAAGTGAAAGGGAAGTTGCTCAGTCGTGTTCGACTCCTAGCGACCCCATGGACTGTAGCCCACCAGGCTCCTCCACCTATGGGATTTTCCAGGCAAGAGTACTGGAGTGGGGTGCCATTGCCGCCTCCAATGACAAACTTAGCGTATTTAAAAGCAGAGACATCACTTCGCCAACAAAGGTCTGTATAGTCAAAGCTACACTTTTATCAGTAATCATGTACGGATGTGAGAGTTTGACCATAAAGAAAGCTGAGCACCAAATAATTGGTGCTTTCAAACTGCGGTGCTGGAGAAGACTCTTGAGTATCCCTTGGACAGAAAAGAGATCAAAACAGTCAATCCTAAAAGATATCAACCCTGAATATTCATTGGAAGGACTGATACTGAAGCTGGAGCTCCAATACTTTAACCACCTGATGCTGACTCACTGAAAAAGACCCTGATGCTGGGAAAAGAGTGAAGGCAGGAGGAGAAGGGGATGACAGAGGATGAGATGGCCGGATGGCATCACCAACTCAATGGACGTGAGTTTGAGCAAACTCCGGGAGACGGTGAAGGACATGGAAGTCTAGCATACTGCAGTCTATGGGGTTGCAAAGAGTCAGACACAACTTAGAGACTGAACAACACCACCACCAAAAACTGAAATAAGAACCTTGTAAATCCTTAAAGCAGATACCCTGCTGGGGGTTGAGTGGGAGCAGAGTACGTGCATGTTAAGTTGCTTCAGTCATGTCTGATTCTTTGCGACTCTATGGACTGCAGTCCAGCAGGCTTCTCTGTCCATGGGATTCTCCAGGCAAGAATACTGAAGTGCGTTGCCATGCCCTCCTCCAGGGGATCTTCCCAACCCAAGGACTTTACTCGTGTCTGTTATGTCTCCTGCATCAGCAGGCAGGATTCTTTACCACTAGTACCAGGACAGGTAAAAGAAAAATATGCTGGCCTCAGAAAGCCATGGCTTTGGGCTTTACCACCTACACAGAGCTAGGAGACTAGGCCTTGGGATCATGTAAGACAGGATGGAGAAGACCCTTCCCTCTTCTGCTTCATGAAGCTGGATCCCATAAAAAGGTGCCTCCTCAGTGACAGTGCAGACTAGAAATATATGTCTATCCAAAAGCTCAGGATACAAACAAAGAAATGTGTCTGTGTTCCAAGTGGGAAACAGTCTTCCCTGAGAATGTGTAGCCATGCAGTCATGCTTTATGTGGGTTTGAATTCCAAGTAATATTATCCATGTACTCTGGAATGCTTCAAGTTGAAAAATCAGCCAAAAAAAAAAAGATTCATGCCAGTGGTATCTCTGAGCCATTTGGTAGAAGCAAACAGAAACTTTCTCTGGAAGGTATAGCTGCTTCAAATTAGGCTCCATAAATTTTCCAAAATTAAAACTTACATTCCCAAAGTTCAAAAGCCATGATTACATGAGCAACAGTAAGCAAGAATCCGAATAAACAAAAGAATTTAAGATATATATTACTATAAAAATCTGATAAACATTTTAATAAGTATTAAGAAAAAATCCAAATAACACAAAAAGAATAAGATATTCTTTTTAAGAATTCTCCAGGCCAGAATACTGAAGTGGGTAGCCTTTCCCTTCTCCAGGGAATCTTCCCAACCCTGGGATCGAACCCAGGTCTCCCTCATTGCAGGTGGATTTTTTATCAGCTGAGCCAGAAGGGAAACTCAGAAATACTGGAGTGGGAAGCCTATCCCTTCTCCAGTAGATCTTCCCGGCCCAGTAATCAAACCGGCGTCTCCTGCATTGCAGGCAGATACTTTACCAACTGAGCTACCAGGTAAGCCCTAATAATAAGCAAGATTCAGAGTAAACAAAGAACTTAAGATATAATTATAAAAAGCTGATAAAGATAAATAGTTCTAATGAGTCTGAAGAAAGAACCCAAATAACACAAAAAGATTAAGATACATTTGAAAATAAATGACAAAGAACTTCAAGAAATTAAAAATATCATTAAGATTAAAAATTCAATGGATGGATTACAGAACAGATTTGACAGAGTATTAGAAAGAATTCCAAGAAATATACATTAAAAATTCCCTAGCATGAAGCACAGAGAAACAAATGAAATTTCTTTTTAAAAATTTCAAGAGACATAAAGAATAGAAGAGAAAGGTTCAACAGAAATTTTATTGGGCTTCCAGGATGTCAAAATAGAAAAAAAAAAAAATATGCAGGCAATATTCGAAACATGTGAAAATACAGTGGCTAAGAAGTTTAAAAAAATATATAAAAAACACATATCCTTACATTGAAGTAGTACTAGTCTTCAGAAAGACAAATTAAATAAGTCCATACATAGGGGAGTAATAATAGATAACCAAAGACAAAGGGAAAAAATAAAGTGGCCAGAAAAAATATCTAAACTAGACAACCCACACTGGAATGAATATTGGGCTTACAAAAGCCTTCTCACTGGCAACAAAGGGGCCAAGTATCTAAATGTAAAATATAAAACTTTCAGGAAAAAAATCTTTGGGAACCTGGGTTCCCAAAAGAGAAATGGAAAACAGGAAAAAATCTTTGGGAACTTGGGTTAGACAAAGGATTCTTAGATACAACCAAAAAACACAACTCTCAAAAGAAAAAAACATGATAAATTGCACTTAAAATTTTAAATGCTCTTTAAAATACACAGTTAAAAGAAAGACCAAGCTACAGACTAGGAGAAAATATTTGCAAATCATATACCTGACAAAAGACTATTTATTTACTGTTGACTTTTTAGAGTTCTTTATGTATTCTAGATATAGTCTTTTGAACATATACTTTCCAAAAAAGATATGTGAATTGTAAATAAGCACATAAAAACACAACATTATTAGTCATCAGGGAAATTCCAGTTATACCCTCAGTGAGATACTACTTTATAATTATTGTATGTATGCAAATGTTTACAGCAGCTTTATTCATAATCACTAAAGTCTGCAAACTACCCAAACATTCCTCACCTGGGGAGTGAATAAGCAAACTGTGGTTTACCCACACAAGGGTACGCTACTAAGCAATAAAAAGATGTGAGCTATTGGAAGAAGCATCATCATGGATGAGTCTCAAACACACTGTGCCAGCAGACAACAGCCAGACTCAAAAGCTACATTTTTTTTTAAACTTCATTCATATGACCTCTGGAAAAGGAAAAACTATAGGGAGAGAAAACAGATCCAGGGTTTCCAGGGATTAAGAGTAGGAGAGACTGTTTATGACAGGATAGCATGAGGGCATTTTTGAGAGATAATGATGGAACTGTTCTATACTGTGATTGTGATAATATCACTCCACACAAGTGCCAAACTCAGAATTATACACCAAAAGAGGGTGAATTTCACAGTATGTAAAATGTTTAAATTAGAAGCAAAGAAGTCAATGAGATACTATGCAAATAGATGGGAAGATTTACTATCATAAAGTTAAAAAGTCTCTCCAAATTAATCTATAAATTCAAAGCAATTTCAATCAAAACCTCAACAGTCTTTTTCAGAGAACTTGAAAACTGTTCTAAAATATAAAAACAACAAAAGCCAAGTATAGCTAGGACAGTCCTAGAGAAAACTATGATGGAGAGACTGATCTCATCAGATATCAAGAATTATTACAATGATGCAAGAGTTAACACACAGTAACGATGCAGGATTAGATTAAACAAAACATAAGAATTAAGCTAGAAAATTTATTTTACAAAGCTGCTTGCAGGCTGGATTCTGGATATGTGTTAGTTTCATCCAACTAGGTGCATCTGCACAAAATTTATACCACAGAAATGAGGTAGAAGCCAACTTGCTAAGCTCCTGATACGCAGCTAGTCTCTTTACTGGCTGAGCCACCGAGGAAGCCCTATAATATAGACAAGAAATATCAAAGGCAGTCGCCTCTGCATGTCTAGCATGTTTTATGGTTCTGAGAGACGTGTAGAGTATCAGAGGCAGCAACAGCAGCAGCTTTCAGATCTCTGGATTTTGGATAAGGTGGTGTGACTGGGCTTCCCTGGTGGCTCAGCAGTATGGAATCTGCCTGCAATGCAGAAGACACAGGAGACCTGGGTTTGATCCCTGAGTAGGGAAGATCACCTGGAGGAGGAAATGGAAAATCCCACGGACAGAGAAGCCTGACAGGCTATAGGCCAAGGGGTCACAAAACAGTTGCCCATGACTGAGCATGCATGCACACACAGTGTGACCTGGGAACCAATAATCCAAGGAAAGTCCCCTCCACAGTTTCCTTTTCAGCTGGTCCTCAACTGATTTAGGAACTGAATTTCTTGTATTCAATCTGGAATACATTCTAGGCTGGAAATGCCTAGAATGCTTTCTATTTCCAGCATTAAATCGTGATAGACAATCCTCTAAGAGTTTCATAATGCAGTCTAAACCATAAGTCAAAACAATAAATGAGAAAGGAGTCATAAAACTGCAAAGAAAATTTTCACCATAAGCTTCAAAATTTTTGTTTCCCACAACCTTAAAACAAATAAACTGCCCCACATCACAGAGAGAAAAACAGATTCTTAAAAAAAAGAAAAATCTAATTCGATATTTTAAGAAAAGATAGAAAGACTAATAAAGATAATAAAGGGAGTCACAGCCAGGTAATGTACCTACTAAATATATACCATGTGGTCTTGATCCAAACTCTGTTTTTTAAATTACTGAATCTTTTCCATAGTAAGAGTCAATGGTGGCATAGTAGATATTAGAATACAAACCTTTCTTATAAAAGAAGAAAAGTTAACAAATGAGCATTATCAAAGTACAACTATGGAAAAATAAGCCATACTCCATCCTCCTCCCCTAAAAAGACAGAAAAGTAAAGAAGGAAAGAGTATTTTCACATTAAAAGATCTAAAGTAACAAACAAATCTATGAGTGCTCCCAGAACATACCTTTTAAAGAGGAACCTTAGAAGAGGATGTTAACAACTGCTCTGGTTTACCAATTGCTAGAGACTGACAGAAGTCGTTTATATTGTTCTAAACAGCAAAGTACCTTGAAGGACGCTGGTTCCGGTGAGAGCACCTCCAAAGAAGCATTTGAACTTCGGCTCCCAGGACGTGTTCTTGAATTTGAGGCTGGTTTTGAAATTCCATCTAAGTTTCCCTTTATAATATCCATTGATACCCTGAATCAAAATTTTAAGCAAGTTGTGACTTGTATGTTTAAATGTGTCATCACTGTTAACATTCAGTTAACTCAGAGCCTTTGTTACAAGGATTATGTTGCTACCAAACTCACAGTACCCTAACTTCATCAAAAGATGTCTATGTCCACGGATCATGACATTTTATATCACTATAGGTGGAAAAAACATGCTGCCCAGGATGTTAGACTCTGAAAATGGCTAAAAAAGTGCAGAAGTGAACGCCATTCAGTGGCTTTCTGCATCTCCAAGAGAAACGCTTACTGTGTCCTAGGCCTTGGAAGACACTTTCAGAGAACCACACCTCTCAGCCGAGACTCAAGCTTCATAGTAATAATTTCCCAAGGCCTCTACTTGCTTCTGGTTTTACTTTCCTTATTCTATCTCGGCCGTCAGCCTGGGCTCCCTCTCAGCTCTGATTTCTCCTCTCCTCCTTGGTACCAAATCTTCATGGAGTACCTATCTCCAGATAATCGCTCTTCTATCAACCCTGCCCTTCTAAGACCCCACAATTCTACTTCTGCCCCGAAACAACAGAGAACTGAACCTACTCTATCTACTAGAGCACAGACTTTCATTACCTGGATAGACGCTGCCAATCCCCTTAACTATTTTTCGGGTGACACCACCCACAGGCCTTGTACCAGTCTGGCTGCTCTATTCCCAGGACTGTTGCCCAAAGCAGGAGGTATTAGGTAGGGTGGTTTAAACTAATGAGAAAACTTGAGCATAGCCAGCACCTTGATCTTGCCAAACTGGGCCCTTGATCAGGACCATTCCAGATTTGTTCAGTAACGCTGGGGTGGCATACACGCCAAATAAAATGGAAGAAACAGAGAGAATTTCAGAGTTTGCCTTCTCAATACTTAGCTTTACTTATGTGTGACTGGATATCTTCCAACAAATCCTTTCCTAAATTCCTGCTGGTTATGAATTAAGCCATTTCTCTCATAAGAGAATAAAGGCAACTGCCTCTAGCCCAGCAAGTGAAACAATGTCCCTTTCTTACCCTATAAAATGACTCATCTATCTTTCTCTTTTCGAACAGGGAAGGCAGAGTCCAAGGAAGTTTCGGACACAGGAGGAAGCCCAAACATGAACAACCCCATGCTCCTCCAAGGCGCACAGAAGGATAATATGATTTAGCTCCCAACCATTCAATGTACCGAGGCGTCAAGGACCAGTAGGTCAACTCTTTCCATCTCAGCAAATGAAAAAGGCATTGATCCCAACATTATTCAACTCTGTAAAAGGGTTTTGGGGCTCACTCAGGAGGGCACTGACATTATTATTGTGGGATGACGGATCACCCTGGCCCGTCACATCACAGTCAAAAAGCATAAGTCACTGAAAGGCCAAATGTCTTGTAATGCCCTAAGCAGCCTGTCAAAGGAGACTTATTGCAGTGCACAGAGGGAGCAATGAGATGGAAGCCTGTGCAGAGCCTATATAATACACATCAGTAATGGGAGGGGCATGGGAACCACCAATGGTATGGATCAGCTAAGAGGCTCCAGAAGTCTCTCAATTTGCTTTAGAAATAGGTCTGTTCTTTTATGTTTGCTCCTGAAAATCATAAATAAAACACACTTCCCAGGATGGGTAGGGATATAATTAACAATCTTATGATTTGGCCATCTGGAAAAAAGTATGAATAAGGGCATGAATTAGGAACTTAAAAGATGTATCTGAGTGTATTAGAAAACAATCTCAATAGCCGCAGAGAAATTCCACAAGAAAAATAAAGCATTGTGCAAGAAAGCAAACAATCAAATGATAATTAAATACTTTTAATTATATAAGCACTGAATATTGATTTAACAAAATTCTGTGCCTTAATTATATTGAGTGTATGTGAGGAGTATGTAAAAGGAAATGTATAAAAAATCTAGTCTGTCAAAATAGGAAATCAAAGAGAATATCCAAAACTTGATAAATCTAAACAATAGTTAAACAAGCATAATGTTTACAAGTTCAAGATATTTGTCCCTGAAGGATGTGACATTTTTTCCACTGTAAATATTATGATGTAGTTTGACATATTTTACTATATTACTTTAATAAAAGTTTTTTTAATTGCTTAATAATAGATAAATATAAAATATGAAATCTCAAAAGGACTGGAAGGAAACATACATCTAATTTACATAATAACGAGGTTTTTTTGTTGTTTAGTTGCTAAGTCCTGTCCGACTCTTTTGAAACACCATGGACTACAGCTGCCAGGTTCCTCTGTCCATGGGATTTCCCAGCAAGAATCGTGGGGTGTGTTGCTCTTTCCTTCTCCAGGGGATCTTCCCCACCTGGGGATCAAACCCACGTCTCCCACTTGGCAGGCGAATTCTTTACCACTGAGCCACCTGGGAAGCCACTTTACCACAGGTTTAGTGGTAAAGAATCTGCCTGCCAATGCAGGAGACACAGGTTCCATCCCTGGGTTGGGAAGATCCTCTGGAAGAGGAAACAGCAACCCACTCCAGTATGCTTGGCTGGAGAATCCCATGGACAGAGGAGACTGGTGGGCTACAATTCATAGTGTTACTACGAATCAGACACAACTGAGCATGCACAAACACACCTGGGAAGCCCAAAAATGAGGTTAGTGACTTACCAAGCAGGATATCAAGAGCATAAGTCAAAAAATAAGAAACTAATAGATGTGATCACATAACATTGACTGCTCTTGAGTATCAAACCAAAAAGAAAAAAAAAAACTCTAAAAGATAGATGAGAAACTGCAGAAAATATATACAATATAGATAGTATACAAAAGATTAATACATTTACATATTTAAAGAGCTCTTCCCAACAAGGAAAAGCAGCATTCCAATAGGAAACTGGCAAAGGGCATAGACAAGGAAGGAACGCAGGAAGCAGGAAGGAAAGGAGTCAATATCCTGTTTAAAAAAACAAGACCAACTTGTATATTAAAGAAATATACAGAGAGGGACCTGAAAGGTGATCACAAATCAAAGAAGTAACAATGGTGGGTTCTGAACCAGTAGGGTCATGGATGTTCTTGTGTCTTCTTTTACCTTTTGCTTATCTCTACTTACTGGTTTTCTAGTATCTTAAATTCATAATTAAAAAATTTATTTATTGTAGTAAATTTTCTGGAATATATTAAAGTATATTGAAAAATTAATAAAAATCACCCAGTATTCATCACCCTGAGCTAAACACTGCTGGCACATTTCTTTTCTATTTTTGCTTTATACATTTTTTCAATAAAATTGGATCCATATATTTCTCACTTAACATTAAGTGATCAGCATTTTCTTATTACATTAAAGATAGTTCTAAAATAGAATATTATTCACTTCTTGATATTCCATTAAATAGAAGGATATATGACCAGATTCTAACTTGCAACAAATCACTACTAAGAGGTACAAAGTTTTCATAACATTCATTTCAAGTGAGATTAACTTAAACTTTTTCATATAGGCTTGTGAGAAGTGCAACCACCATGAATGATTTAAAACCAAAATGGGGACATCGGGCCAATGTAATTTGATATTTTGGGATGAATGAAAGAATCAAAAGAAAATGAATCCTCCTCTGTTTAGTTATAATGAATAGCCAGCCTTTTTAAAAAGTAAAATTACATTTATCTTCATGATTTTAATGTCTAAAAACTATTTGTGGTGGTTTTTTTAACTTTCTATATTTGTTTATTATGTAAGAAATATTTGCCTATGAGAGGGGGGAAAAAAAGCAAATAATAAAGAACAATGTAAAAGTTTTTCAAGTTCAACTTACACTCATCCCAAGAAACACAGTCAATAGATTTTTGTAGGTCTTACTTTTTTAGGCATATGCAAAGTTTCTATCCTTTAACTACCTACTCCTACCCAACACAAACACACGCAAGTGGCATGGTGCTTCACAACTTGCTTTTTCACACTTAATGCATTTCAGAGATTTTTCTGTACTATCACACACAAATACATTTCATGCTTTCAAATGATGGCATAGTATTCCATTTCATAGATGTAGCATTTTAAAAATCAGTTTCATTTAGCTTTTATATGGAAGATTTGCTATAAAAAACAAAACAAAAATTACTCAAAATTGATCACAGGCCTAAAAGAAAAACTCAAAACTATAAACTTTCTATAAAATATGTGTGATCGTGGGCTAGGCAAAGATGTCTTAGATACAACATCAGAAGTATGATTCATAAAAGAAAATACTGATAAATTGGAATGCATCAAGTTTAAAACGTCCACTTTTCAAACAACACTACTGAAAAGGAAAACAAAAGTCAAGTATTGGAAGGAAATATTTGCAAAACACATAGCTGACAAAGGACTTACATCCTGAATATATAAAGAAGTATCAAGACTCAATAATAAGATTTGAGCAAACACATCACCAAAGATGTATAGACAGCAAGCTAGCACTAGCATGAGAAGATGGTCAACATCATCAGCCATGGGAAAAATTCAAATCAAGACCATAATGAGATACTGCTACAGATTCAAACGGTGAAAATTACTTTTTTAAGAAACTAACAATACCAAGTGCTGACAAAGTTGGAGCAACTGGAACTTTCATATATTGCCGATGAGAACACAAAATGGGATAGCAGCGTTGCAGAACCACTTGCCACTTTCTTATAGTGTTAAACATACACTTACCATACAACTTCACAATCTCACACTTGGATATTCACCCAAGAAATGAACATTTATAATCACACAAAAACCTGCACATAAAGGCTTACAGCAACTATATTAACAACTGCCCCAAACTAGGAACAATCCAAATGTCCCTCAACCAGACAATGAATAAGCAACTGTGGTACATCCATACAACGGAACATTGCTCAGCAGTATAAGGAAACAAACTACTGGTACAAAACTTAGGCAAATCTCAACTATATAATGCTAAGTTGAAAGAGGCCAGATTCAAAAGTCTCCATAGTATTTGTTTCCAATTATATGACTTCTAAAATAGGGAGAACTATAGGGATAGAAAATGGATGACTGTTACCACGGCTGGGGTTAGGGAAGGGTTAACTACATAAACCGGTATAAGGGGATTTCTGGGAGAATGACACAAGTGTTTTGTATCTTGACCGTAATGGTAATTACATAAACACAAACTGTTTGTCAAAGCTCCCAGAACTGCAATATTAAAAGGGTAAATTTTACGGCATGTAAGGAATACCTCAATTGTAATTTAACTTCTTTGTACAAATTTTTGCTTAGTTATGTTTATATGTCCCGAATATAAAATTGAATTGCCAAGTCAAAAAAGAAAAAAACTGAATTGCAATACGACACAGAAATCCCACTCCTGGGCATATACCCAGACAAAATTATAATTCAAAAGGATAGACGCACCTCTATACTCATAGCAGCACTATATACAATAGCCAAGACATGGAAACAACCTAAATCTGTCCATCAACAGATGAATGGATAAAGAAGAGGCAGTGAAAATGAGGTCCCTCAATCGTGTCCGACTCTTTGTGACCCCATGGACTGTAGCCCACCAGGCAAGAGTACTGGAGTGGGTCGCCATTTCCTTCTCTAGGGGATCTTCCCAACCCAGGGATTGAACAAAGGTCTCCCACACTGCAGGCAGATGCTTTACCCTCTGAGCCACCAGGGAAGCTCAAAGATGTGGTACATATATACCACATATATTTAGCCATTAAATACATTATTCGGCCATTAAAAAGAATGAAATAGCACCATTTGCAGCAACACGCCATTTGCAGCAACACGGATACTAAGCAAAGTCAGCCAGAAAGAGAAAGACAAATACCATATCACTTACGTGAGAAATTTAGTACAACACAAATGAACATACACAAAACAGAAACAGACTCACAGATACAGAGAACAGATTTGTGGTTGCCAAGGGGGAGGGGAAAGAGGAAAGGGAAGAAATGGGAGTTTGGGATTAGCAGAGGCAACCTGTTAAAAATAGGATGAATAAACAACAATGTCCTACTGTATAGCCAGGGAACTATATTCAATATCCTGTGACAAACCATAATGGAAAAGAATATATATATATATGTATATATATATGTATAACTGAGTCACTGCTATACAGAAGAAATTAACATTGTAAATTAACTACACTTCAATAATTTTTTTTTAATTGTTGAGTCAAAGAACACTTGCACTTCAAATTTTGGTAAACTACCAAACTGTCCTACGACAAAACTGTACCAGATTACATTACTACCGACAGGGTACGCTGAGATGAAGGCATCTGTTTCCCCATCAGGGTCAATCTGATTATGTCGAGCTTTTCACCTTTGTCAATCTGGTATGTGTCAAAAGTATCTATGAGTTACATTTCCTTAATTACCAGAGAAGTTGTCTCAAAGTCAAATGTTTACTGCTCAACCTTTTTTTTTTTTTCCTGTGAAATACCTATTCGCATCCTTTGTCACTTATGGACTATTTTAAACGGCTGATGAATTAATTTGTAACACAAGTTCTAGATCTTATGGGCTAGGACAGTGGGAGTCCTTGGTACTGCGTCTTACGGTCAGGAACGTTTGCTGCAGTGTCCAGGAAATCCTGGCACGGCCTTCGGGGAGACGGAAGCCTCTCCGAGGTCGGACCCGAGGCTCCCTCCCAGGACTCCGGGCCGGGTCCCGCTGACACCCTCCCGCCCATCCCCAGCCCAGCAGCCAGACGGGACTCCGCTCCACTTTCACTGGCTTGGAGTCCGGCGACAGAGCTCCTCTCCTAATCTGTGCGGTCCCTCACCTTCTGCGCGAAAACTAGTGTCCAGTCGTCAGAGCGCCGACACTCAGCGCCACCCACCGTCCCCCGAAAGGGAGGGGTCTCTTCCCGCCACCGCAGTTTCTCTTTCTCTACGGCGGGTCCTAAGCCCTCTTGCCTCTCAGAACGTCGTTCCCTTGGCAACCAGAAGCGGACGCTTCCAGTCTCGCGATAAGAGAAAAGGACAGTACCATCTAGAAACAAGACCTGGGAGCCCAAGAACGGCTGGGGCACGACCCTGACGAAACCCTGAGACCTGGGCAGTCTCTGCCTTCTCCTCTGTCTTCTGGGAGGGCGGTGGAGGGTGTGGAATGGTTTGTTCGTATTGGGGTTGAATTCGGAACGAGGATGTTTGGATGCTTGTATGCCTCTGTCCTCACTATTAATATGATGCTCTACAGGTCAGCTCATCCTCTCCGAGTTTAGTTTGCTTCTCCGTAAAATGGGGTGATAATAATGGTTTCCTCACAACACTGTTGTGCAGCTCAAAAACATAATGTTCTTTTAAGTTCTTAGTACCTGTTGGATGGCATGTAAATAAAAAAAAAATAGTTTTGCCCAGATTGGGCTACAATCCAAAGAAGGTAATAATTTCTATTTGCACTTTCTTTCTTTTGTGATTCAATATTTCTCAGCGCATGAAGACTATTTCCCTGGGTCCTCAAATTGACTTTTCTTCATCCTCAGTGCCATCAAATGTCTGCTTCTTCCAATATAAGCAGCATTTTACACTTTACAAGACATTTTCAATACATGGACCTTTTAGCTTCATTGTTAGGTGGTGAGGTATGTATTCTGTAAGTATTTTTCAGCAGATCAAATAGATAAAAGTGATGTGTGCAGAACTAGGGCAGTGGTGGGTGTAAAAACCTGACTGTAAATGTCATCCATATACTTCTAAATTCTACATTTCTATCTCCAGCTCTGAAATCCACATGCTTATCTGACTAGGTGACATTGATGTAAAAAGGACCTCAAACTTAAGATATCAAAAAACTGAACTTCTCCACAGTCCCTCCTCCACCTCACCTTCTTACCTATCTTCCCTAATCAAGGTAACTGCATCCTGCCAGTCTCAGGCCCTCCTTGGGGCCTGAGATAATAATTACTTCCTCAAGGTCCTCCTTGTTAGTGTTTCTACTCAAGAATTTCTTCCTAGCATTTCTCAGAAACTTTATAGGTTTTTCCAAAGTAAAAGAAAGTCAGTTGAGAAATCAGGAAAACTGGACAAAAAGTTCTAATTCTCCTGCAAGTTTAAACCTTAGCAATCAACATAGAGATCCACTGATGTCAAGATAAATCAAAAGCAAGGGCAGAAAACACTGTGAGTCAGAAGCTGAGATCAACATTCCAGGAACCAGGACAGGAGCATCTGGTAAAGAGGCGATCACAATTTAACCGGTCAATTTTGCTTGCAGTTAGCGTGGTAAGTGTATGTTTCTGCACAGTCTTCTAATAGTCATTCTTGCAAGTAAAATGAATGTTAATAAGTTGACACTTATTGTATACTTTACACGAATTCTATGAGTGATAGTCCAAGGAACAAGTTTTTATTCAAAGAAAGTTCTTAAATGGGCAATTTCCAACCCATGGTTATGTGAAGCGCTGTTAGCCTTGCTTGGAGATTTGTGCTACATTTTTTAAATGGTACCCACCCAATAATGTTCTCTGTGTACTCCAATATTTGAATATTTGCTACAGGCTACATCTCTTATAAATGTTTTTAATAGTTCTTATTTTTTTAAACAAGTGATTCAGATGGCATGATAATGAGTAAAGAATATGAAGAAGGTTGGAAGTATTTTAAGCATAGCTTAAAATTTGGAGAGCTCCTAGCAGTTCTGATTTGTTGTTTCTGCATGCCAAAGATTAGTATCTGTTGGGAATTTGGAAATACTACTCCTAGTCCTTGTTCTTCCAATGTGAATAAACACACATACACACACACACACTCACACATATTGCCTGGAATACAGTTCCCCAACCTTCTGTATGATTTGTTTCTTCTCTTCCTTCAAGTGTCTGCTTCCTCGGGTGGGTTTTTCCTGACCCCCCTATATTAAATAATAATTCCCATCTCTGTCCCCCCGCTAAGCTGTTCTGTTTGGCAGGGAGCTAAGTGGTGTCCAGCTCTTTGTGACTTTGTGACATGGACTATAACCCGCCAGATACTGTCCTTGGGGTTTCCCTGGCAAGAATACTGGAGTAGGTTGCTATTTCCTTCTCCAAGGGATCTTCCTGACCCAGGGATACATCCTGGGTCTCCTGCTTAGCAGGTGGATTCTTTACCTCTGAGCTACCATGGAAACCCTACTCTGTTCCCTGATACTCTATTATTTTTATATAAGGAGGAAAGATGCCACTGTTTGAATTCTGCTACTAACTGGGCTTCCCTAGTGGCTCAGATGGTAAAGAATCTGCCTGCAATGCAGGAGACCTTGGTTGAGATCCCTGGGTTGGAAGATCCCCTGGAGGAGGGCATGGCAACTCACTCCAGTATTCTTGCCTGGAGAAACCCCATGGGCAGTCCATGGGGTCATGAAGAGTCAGACACGACTGACTAAGCACAGCACTAAATAGCTGGGTGACCTTGGGTAAATCCATAAATTTTTATGGGCTATAATTTCCTCATTCTGTGCTAATTCTGTCAGGTGGAACCCAAGACTCCAACAAGCTCCCAGGTGATGCCAATACTTCTGGTCCACAGATCACTCTCTGAGTAGCTACAGACTAATCTCCAAATGCCCACACAATGCTGCCATTTCATGAATAAAGGCTATTCTTTCCATTTTTATTTTTGGTGACCAATGCTGCTTGTTAAGAAAACAACACATTTCAGATTTCTTGGGGATGTGAGGGGAAAAAACAACTAAGAAAAATCAGAGTTGTGTCCAGTAGCTCACGATTAACTGTTTTCATTTTTTTAAAACTGTTGCTTACACAGCATAAAATACATATAAAGCAAGTGACTAGAAAGTTCAAGTTCAATAGAAATGTAGTGTCCATTTACTGTTTGTAACCTTTCAAACTAAGTCCCCACTGATTACATTTTGCATAAAACTCACCTCATCTGAATTGCTTTCTGTCATTCTCATTTAGTTTATTTGCCTCCTGCTGCTTCCCTTTTATAGATTGTTGAGAGACAGTATGTACCTTGAGGGCAAACTTTTAATAAATTGTATTTGTTATGTATTAGTACACAATAAATTGTCTTTGTTTTTAATTTCCTGAAATATTTCTATGCCAACCATTGCAATTACACCCTCAAAACAATTCACATTCAGATATGTTAGAGCACCATATTTTTCTCTGCTGTGTTCATACCCCACCCCCAAAATATTCTAGAAAGAATTATGTCTTTCAAAATAATTCATAAAGATTTCACCTAGAATCAAGACATTTTAAGCTAAAATTTCCCTGATCTCATTCCAGGTTGGTGACATATGGCAGCGTTGGTTTCAAAGCTGGTTTTTGTTTTTGTTTTCAATCTCTCTCTGCTCCTGACATTCTCCTTCTGAGTGGAGTCAGATTTGAATGAATGAATGAGCCCACATTGTATTCCATCTGGGCTCCAACTATCATTCCAGCTTTGTTGTCCCAATTTCCTTTTCCTCACTATGAGCTTCAGCCAAATGTAACACAGTACTAGGAGAGAAACCTCACTAAGACTTGTATCATAGAGTCTACAAACTAGATTTAACAGTCATTTATTTCGAAGGGCAATTAAAAATGTGTGCTATCGGACAGTTCCCATGACGTGTGTATCTATGGCTTAGTTATTAAAAAAATCACATTTACTGAATGTTTAGGATATGCCTCAGATAAGTCATTCCATGTCCTATGCAGCAGCACTGTTATTACCCAGATTGGTACTTGAGAAGCAGAGCACGGCGGTTAAGTGATTTTGCCGAGTTCACTTGGTAACTAAATGCTACTTGGATTCCAACCCAGTTCCAAAGCCTGTTTGTTCTCTTCACCTTCTCACTGGACTGAATTCAAGGAGAAAGATTACTTGTATCCACTAGATGGTGCTGATTGCCTTCCGTTAAAAACAAAGCTCCACATCTCCTTTCAGAAACTCACTTTCCTTGAATTTTAGGTGTGATCCAAGAGGCTACTGAACTGAAATATTGTTTGTTTGAACTGTGCTTGAGTATATCTTTAAGTGGGGCTTCTCAGGTGGCTCAGTGGTAAAGAACTTACCTGCAGTGCAGGAAACATGGGTTCTATCCCTGGGTTGGAAAGATCCCCTGCAGAAGGAAATGGCAACCCACTCCAGTATTCTTGCCTGGGAAATCCCATGGACAGAGGAGGCTGGTGGGCCACAGTCCATGGAGTTGCAGAGTCAGACATGACTTAGGGACTGAGCATGCACATCTATAATAGCCATCCAAGTAAGAGTGAATTAGATCCCCAAAAAATCAAAGCAGATTTTTATTAAAAAGTCTAAGTACAAATTATAAATATATGTATGTGCTCAGTTGTGTCCACTCTTTGCAACTCTATGGACTGGAGCCTAATGAGAGCCTTAACGGATTTCCCAGGCAAGAATACTGGAGGGGGCTGCAATTTCTGCCTCCAGGGGATCTTCCCCACCCAGTGATGGAACCAGCATCTCCTGCGTCTCCTGAATTGCAGGTGTATTCTTTACTGCTGACTTACCTGGAAAGCTCTCCATATTATAAAATTGTTATTGTTCAGTCACCAAGTCGTCTCTGACTCTTCAGGACCCCATGGACTGCAGCATGCCAGGCTCCTATTTTTTGATACCTGATATCAAATAACCCTTGGTAATTTTGAGAGACTAAAGTTCTCACCTATTTGTATTCCTATAAAACCTACAGACTTTCTATAAAACTCCATATTTTATTTCATATACCCTTTTACCCAAACTCCACTCTCTCCTGTTCCTCCTGGTCTTGCTTGGCCACAACACCACCCATGTAATCAAGAGGCAAGACCAGGGGAGGAAATCAAGGCTTAAACAGCAAAAAGCAAGTTCTGGAATAAGTGATCCTTTTTTTATTCACAGTAAAAATGCACTTAGTATGTGTTTAGTTCTTTTAGTACTTAAAAGCTATGAAATCTGCTAAAAATGGGTTCTCAGATTTTGTTGTTTATAAGGATCATTTCAGGTGTTATTTAAAATGTTGATTTTCTGCCATCTGAAGCAACATGGATCGAACTAGAAAGTGTCATACCGAGTTAAGTAAGTCAGACAGAGAAGGAAAAATATCGTATGTAATCCCTTATATGTGAAATCTAAAAAGAAATGATACAAATGAACTTACTTACAAAACAGAAAGAAACTCACAGAAAATGAACTTACGGTTGCCAGTAGGCGAAGGGATATTTAAGAAGTTTGGGAAGGTCATGTACACACTGCCATATTCAAAATGGATAACCAACAAAGACCTACTATATAGCACATGGAACTCAACTCAAAGTTACATGCCAGTCTGGATGGGAGAGGAGTGTGGGGGAGAATGGATAAATGTATATATATGGCTGAGTCCCTTCACTGTTCACCTGAAACTACCATAACATTGGTAGTTTAACATTGTTAATGGCTATACCCCAATGCAAAATAAAAAGTTTAAAGTTTTAAAACTAAATAAATAAATACAATGTTGATTTTAGTTCCTATTCTCTGAGTTAGTAGGTCCAGGAATCTTCATTTTAACAAACACTCTGATGACTTTGGTGCAGTACGATGAGGAGCATGCTTTGGAAAAGCACTGACTTCAAGTTTGCATTTTAAAGGATAAATAATGATGAGGTTGCTGCTCTGAAAGGAACCAGAGAGACCCTGGATCTGGGCAATCCAGGGGCTCTGAACAGAGACATTCAGTATTCCCTTTGTAAAGAGTAAGCTAGAAAATGAGAATGTTCTCACCTCCAGCTTCCTTGATTCTGAACCCTTTTCTTACTCTATTATGCAATGCTATAGAGAATCAGGGGCTTCCCCAGTGGCTCAGTGGTAAAGAGTCCACCTGCAATGCAGGAGACACAAAAGACATGGGTTCTAACTCTGGATGAAGACGATCCCCTGGAGCAGGGAATGGCAACCCACTCCAGTATTCTTGCCTGGAGAATCCGATGGACAGAAGGGCTGGCGGGCTACAATCTATGGGGTTGCAAAGAGTCAGACAGGACTGAGCAACTGAGCACCCACACATACAGAATCAAGTGCTAGTCAGAGGATGTCCCCATTTTGAAAGTCCCTATGGATTCGAAGGAAGCTTGCTACTTCACAATATCTGGTAGCCTAAATACATAATGATGCCCTTTGATTTTTTAAGTGAAAAGAGTTAACCCATGCACTGTCATGCGATCGTGTTTAACTTGTTCAAGTGATATGAGTGTCAGGGTGTGGGGGGAAACTGTGCCAGGATGTTGTGGAGATGCATAAAAATCAACACACAAAAACACATTGCAGCTATACATTTATGGCTCAGAAAGCCAATTTGATGTCGTGTCCTCAAGTCCTCCTCTGTCCATGGGATTTCTCAGGCAAAGATACTGGAGTGGGTTGCCAGTTCCTTCTCCAAGGGATCCTCCCGCCCCAAGGACCAAATTCTCATCTTCTGCATTGCAGTCAGATTCTTTACCACTGAGCCTCCCGGGGAGCCCTCAGAAAGCTAACAGGTGTTTGTTTTTTTAAGATAGTAAAATAGGGACTTCCCCAGCGACCCAGTGCTTAAGATCCTGACTTTCAATGCGGAAGTGCAGGTCCAATCCAGGGTGTGTGGCTCTGATCCCTGGTCAGGGAACTAAGATCCCACAATGCCACAAGGAGTGACCGAAACTTTTAAAAACCTAATTATTTAAAAGGTAGTAAAATAAACCAAAGAGAATAAAGATACATTCTAAAATTCAGAAAAAAAATTTTTTTGGCCAGTGGGGTTGGGTCATCTCAGTTCTGCTCTCAAGAAATCAGCTCTGCTAAGTGAGTCATTCTCACCAGAGAGGGAGAATTTCTCTTCCTAGAGAATTCCCTCACAGTAACAGACTATTTTACTCTCTGGTTTATACTGCTGGCTCCAGTTTGGTTGCCTGAGGCAATGTACCTATAAAGATTCAAAGAGTTGCCAGAAGTTTCCCAAGGCTAGCGGCAGTCTCCATGGCTGGATGCCAGTTGAGATTACGTGGTTCTGCTTCTGGCATTTGGCCCCTGCCAGGAAAATGGATGTGAGACCCTGCCGGTGGATAATGGCTGGAGAGAAATTAAGTAATTTCAATGTAACAATTAATCCTGGGCAGAAACTCATAATTTCAGAACACTGTCCAAGGATTGGGTGTCATGCTTCATGCTTGTCTGATTCCAAATCACTTCTGAACTGAGCGAGGTCTCTGACCCCATAGGGTATTTTGTTTGTTCATTTTTTGTTTTAAATTGGATCTCTGTATAGTAAAATGTATTCTAGAATTAAAATTTTATAAACTTTATTATTATAGAAACCTGATTTAACATAAGGTAAAGAAAGTTAAACAAATTTATATTGCACATTTGAAATGTATTCAGATCAAACTTCAAAGGTCCTCAGTAACAACAAAGAAAATTTTTTCTTTGAGTTAACATCTCAGAGATAAAGAAGACAAAGGTGAACAATCACAAGGGGTGTTCATTAATCAGCTTTCAGGCTGCCATCCTGGTGTTCTTAGGGTCTCCTTACAAATATTTTCTCTCAGTTCAAATTCAAAATAATGTTTCTATCTGAACAGACAATAAGTTTATTAGACTAGGAACCAGTCATCATTTTGATGACTATCGGCTTTCTTTAAATCCTTTTTCTTATTTGATCATTCAGTTACTTATTTAAGTGAGATTGGTTTATTTTCTCTTAATTTTATCATCACAGACAAACTGGAATTAATATACTAATTTGGATCAAAATTTATTACATAACTCCAACACTGGCACACAAAACCATTTTAAATTACACATCTCTGCTTTCTCAGCCAGAATCTTCAAAGAGCTGACCTGGACTCTTAATTTCTCTCAATCTGTTTCTCCATCTAGTAAAATAAGGGGCAAGATAAAGATTTCTAAGCTTACTTTCAGCTCTGAGATTCTGTGAATATATGACATAAGCAGACTTGGCTGTCTTTAGAAACCACCTGCTCATGTGTTCCAGTCTGAACTTCCACAGTATTCATACCAGTATAAAAAAAAAAATAATGTTCAACAAGCAAAGAGGCAAGAATTGCCTGTTTAGAAACATCTGGGCAGTGGTAACAGCCACCGGTCTTGTCCTCAGTGGTCTACAAAGAACTAAACAAAGCAAAACCACAATCAGCGTGCCCTATTTTTACAGCACAATGCAATAGAATGAATTGAAAAATGGTTTCGGTTTTGTGAGATTTGGGTTTACATCTCCCTCTACTGTTGATTCTAGAAGGACTAAGCCTCTTCACTTTTCCAAGCTCCAATTTACATCCATCTATTAAATAATGTGAAGGCAACTTCTGAATACTTTTCCTTACTTTGTAGAAATAGCGAAATTAAAATGTTCTTGAGATTCTGTATTGAATGTTTCCTTGCAACTGTTAATAAAATGAGTACTTTTGCTTCAGATAAAAGCAACCTTCTAATCTACGCTGAAGACTGAAAAAAGGTGAATTATCAGGTTCAATTCATACCTGTCATCCATTAAATGCTCAGTTATCTTGTATGTTTTGATACAGATAACTTGGTATTTTTGTGGAAACTGACAACTATTTTTTGTTGTCTATCTAGAGTTCATTACCTTGGCCCAAATTTATGGAAATTTTGTATTCAGGTGGCACACTTGCATTCCTGCATTCATTTGTCTACCTTTATGTTGGTCACTTACCCTGAGTCAAATCCTCTAGCAAGCTATTTCTGAGCAAGCGAGGTTTTCAGCCTTTCTCCAGTCATACCTGGTTGCTTGGAGAGCCTGTCAGAGGCAGGTACTAGATGGTCATATTAATCCCCTCCAACTCCTCACCACCACTCATTTTAGACAGCAAGCATCAGAAGTAAAGGGGATTTCTGAGTGCCAACATGTAGTAGTTACATATCTATTCATGATAAGAGCAGGAAGAAAATGGAAGGCATTAGTTAGAGAAATATTTCATCTTCTCAGTGTCATGGAAAAAAACATTTTAAAGCACTGGTTTCCCCTCCACACATATTGCTTATGGATTAGGCATTTTTAAAATTCACAAGTTCTGGTCCACAGCCCTGAAAAAAATCACTTAATCTCCTGGGCATCCATTTCTTCATATTAAATTACAGAGGTGGTGAATTACTAGGTGGTATATATATATATATATATATATATATATATACATACATATATATATATATATATGTATTACTAGGCTAAGATCTTCCAAATTCTGCTATGAATATATGAAGTAAATGGGCATTCTATGGAGGAAGAAATTTCCTGGATTTAAAGAAAAATTTGCCATCCATAAAAACAAGATCCCTGGGGAGGATGCACACTCTCAGTGAAGGATAATTTTTATTTTCCCTCAGCACTTTTGTCAGCATTTGATCATTTGCTGCTTTCTGTCTCTTGTGGGTTTTTTCTCCCTTAAACTGTCCGGAGGGCAGGGACCATGTCTTGAAAACATATTCCATTACAATAATGTGTGTTAAATGCAATAATACTTACTGTCATGAATGAAAGAATCTTGTTAACATTTTGTATGCCTGCATGGAAGAGTATGGTTGAGCATTGGGTGAGAGCGATGTGAAGGCAATGACTCTCAAATTAAACTAATGCTGGAGACTAAGGATAGACTCAGAGCTTCCCTGATAGCTCAGTTGGTAAGGAATCCAACTGCAATACAGAAGACCCCTGTTTAATCCCTGGGTTGGGAAGAGCCCCTGGAGAAGGGAACAGCTACCCACTCCAGTATTCTGGCCTGGAGAATGTGGTGGACTGTATAGTCCATGTGGTCTCAAAAAGTCAGACATGACTGAGTGACTTTCACTTTCACTTCTTTCAGACTCAGAATTAACAAGGAGAACCTGAGGCAGCAGATGATGACTCTGAGTACTCTCAGCTGAGTGATCTCAGTTTTGGCATTCCAGTAAGTTTCTTAACATTTATTTGAGCTGAATGACTGTATCACGAAACAGGAAATCATGAAGCAGAAGGAACTTTGGGAAATAACGTTGAGAAAAACAGCTGTCAGGCATTAAGACTTTTAATACAGTCTCCAGCATAGTTTAATAATATGTGCCAAGTGGGCATTCAAAAAATAGTCATAATAATGAAAGATGATAATGATCATCCGTGCTTTGGAGGATGCAGTGGAAGAGCTGGCTCTTAATACCTTCTGTACTGTTTTTAGCTCTGTCTCTAATTTGCTTCATCTCTTAGGGCCATCTGTGCGTCTAGTTTTCCCATCTGCAAAATAGAGATCATATCATTTCCTACAGAAGTCTGTGGACTGTGCTTTAATATCCTACAGTGAATCGTATATAAAAACAAAGCAGGCAACGAGAAGCCAAATGCTACCATAGGAATACACTTTGAGGCAGAGAGAATTATAAGTTAAAATTAATTAAGGTATTGTAATATTCTAATGATCTGAAGTAGTTATTGCAAGGGAATTTATATTACCTTCACTTTAGCGTCTTAAAGTAAATGGTTAATGATAAATAAATACAATTCTAGAATAGTTTAATCTATTACACTCTATATTTTATACATATTTATCTATAATATGATGAGGGTTTTAAATTAATTTCTGAAGCAAACCAGCATTATTTAAATTAAACTTACTCTTAAAAAGCAGTAATTCTTAAAATTGCTTTAATAAATACACCTTCAACTATACTCCAATAAAAACTAAAAGCTAGGGAAATTTAAAGTGTTACTCAGTCATGTCCAACTCTTTGCAATCCTATGGACCGTAGCCTGGGCCAGGCTCCTCTGTCCATGGGATTTCCTGGCAAGAATATTGGAGTGAGTTGCCATTTCCTACCCCAGGGGATCTTCCCAACCCGGGGAACAAACCCATGTCTCCTGCATTGCAGGCATTTTCTTCACTGTCTGAGACACCAGGGAAGCCCCTAAAAGCCAGGGAACTCTTCTCAATACTCTGTAATGGCCCACACAGGAAAAGAATCTTAAAAAGAGTGAATATATGTATAAATGATTCTCTTTGCTGTACAGCAGAACCTAACACAACATTGTAAATCAACCACACTCCAATAAAAATTGTTTTGATAAAGAAATATTTCTTCTTTGTTATTGAGAAGATATGGGGGGGGGATACAATTCAGAACAGCCTACAATTGCCTAGCTCATACAGCCAAACCAAAGGAATTATCTGAATAAATTGACATTATTTGATATATCATCAAAAAGCCATCAGTCACTCTCACCCTGAAAGCCTAAATCTCCTTATTTTCTCAATTCTCCTTAAGGATTCATATGATTTCTTGTCTCTTTGTTTTGTTCAGTCTGATGGTGCATTGCAAAATACAGAAGCTTTTAAAATTGACTTTTGTAGGTCTCACTTTTTAAAGTTAATTTGTATTTTTACATTTACACATGGATTAGTCTTAAATATAGCAAGAAGACCCCTCTAATCATGATCTCCCCTGGAGACAGAATAGAGTAGACGCTGTAAAGAAGGAAGGAAAGTGGATGTTTAGAAAATGAATGAAGGCATCTGCTCCAACTTATGGAGAAGGCAATGGCAACCCACTCCAGTCCTCTTGTCTGGAAAATTCAATGGACGGAGGAGCCTGGTAGGCTTCAGTCCATGGGGTCGCTAGGAGTCGTACACGACTGAGTGACTTCCCTTTCACTTTTCACTTTCATGCATTGGAGAAGGGAATGGCAACCCACTCCAGTGTTCTTGCCTGGAGAATTCCAGGGACAGGGAGCCTGGTGGGCTGCCGTCTTTGGAGTCACACAGAGTCGGACACGACTGAAGCGACTTAGCAGCAGCAGCAGCAGCAGCTCCAACTTATGATGTGTTCACGTAAATGCACTCATATGTTCAAACAGTCTTCACAAGGACAGAAAGTATTAGTCTTTCTCAAAGTCAACTCCCAGTTAACCACTGAAAAACTTGAACAAAGTTTTAAGTACATTTTCTTTTTCAATGCAGTTCCAATTTTTTCATTTCTCTAGATCTGTAGTCACTATTTCATCTATATTTAAAATCAGGTAAAGTCCTAGTATTATCTTTCAAAAGTTGGGTTTGAGAAGAAAATTATCCCTTGTATCATTTGCCTTTTAAATGATCATGCACTTAGATTAAATGTTTCTCAGATAGAAACAGCCCAAAGGCAGAAGGTAGGAGTCCGATTCTTCATGGACTTTAGGGTAGTAGTATATAAATAAAATCTATTTACACCAAATTTCCTCCATAAAATCCGCAAGGAAGAAAACGCAAACAAGAATGAGAATTTTTTTAGAGGGAAGTCAAAATAAACTAGAAAAGATTTTTATAACCATGTATTTCTATGTCAAATAATATATAACAGAAGCATACAATCTCAGAGTTGAAAAGAAGCTTAAAATCTCATTCTTCCCTCAGGGTTTAAATACAAAGTAATTGCTTCAGTCCCCCACTCCTGCCCCCAAAGTGTGAGAAAATACACAGTTTTATTATTTTGCTACAGCTTACTTTTCCTCTTGAGACCCTGGGATAATAGAATCTGACACGCAAGGTTTCCTTCCCTCTCACATGACACCGTGGGTGCTGTGGAACATGCGAGTGGAGAGCACCTCTGTCCTCTGTGCCATTGCCTACGTGGTCATTCCTTGCTCCATTTGATGAGCAGTGCACCCCTTCCATCCCTCTGCACCTTTGGACTTCCAGCTTTCTCTTTCAGACTTGTATGTAAATACCTGAGTGAAGCCCTGGCTCCTGGACTCACTACCAAACTCTCCACAGGAATGCAGGACCTGGGGAGCAAGGCACACACAGGTCCCCTTGCAACTGCGCAAATCTTTGTTTTGCTATATTCTTGGGGCGTTGTCTGGGAGGCAGCAAAAGGAGCCCTTTATCCAGAAGGTACAGATGTCTGTATCTTATCACTTACCCTGACTTCTCTTCTCTACTATCCTCAATTCCAGGGAAGTTTTTTTTCTACTGAGGGGAGATGGTTTTCCCTCCTCAAATTGTCTCAAACCTTTGGCTAATCCAAGCTTTCCCGATGTTTGGCTCATTCAAGGCTTCTCTGTGATTGGCTAACCGAAATTTCCTCAATCACAGTGTTACTGATATTTTGGACCGGATAAGTCTTTGCAGTGGTGGGCTGTCCTGTGCATGACAAGGTGTTTAGCAGCATCCCTGGCCTTTACTCACTAGATACCAGGAACACCCACCAACTCTTGAAAATCATGACCAAATACCCACTAGGCTAATCCCAAGAGTTCCCTCTGCTTTTCTAAGACTGTGACTTTGATACACAAAAACTGGAAAGGGGCTCACAGGCTATTTGCTTTCCTTTGAGGTAATGAATGCCTTCACCCCACCTCCCCTGAGGCAATACATGTGAAGGAGCTGAGCGAGGTAAGAAGGGAAGAGGAATTAGATGCACTGCTGTGATATGGTTAATATTTCAAGTGTTATCCCATCTGTGATGTTCTTTCTCACCTGTTGCCTTAAAAGGTACACCACTGGTCTTTCTAGCACCTCCTTTGTGTAGATATTACCTTCCTTCTGTATGTGGGCTGCAGTGAATACACATATAGAAAGAAATTTAAAAGGGAGCAAAAAGGGATTTAACCACTAAGTTCTGATCAATACAGAGGACAAAGGGATTACTGTTTATGCCCAATACACGTGTCTAGAGCTGTATTTCTCAATACTGAACTTCCTTCCAAATTTAGAATTTACACTCACTCTAGTGAATATACAGAGAGGCTTAGGTGTTGAAGAGACAAGTAGATCAAAAACCTTGCATTCAATGCCTTTAACCCTTGTATGAGTCATTTCAAGGAAATCGATGAGAATCAGCAATAACTGACAGAAAATCTTACTTCAGCTCATTGCCCAGAGAGATTTAACCACTTCTCCAAGTGCTGTATCTCTTATTTATCCATTTATTATATCATTCACTCATTTAAGTTTGGAATTAAGTGGCTCCTACAAACTCAGGAGATAATTAGCCTTTCACATAACACCATGCTGGAAATTACAGTTTGAGTTCTATGAAGGTCACTAGGCCTTTATTCTGCCTATTAACTACCTTATTGCCTTGGCATAAGTGGGGATAAACACTGGTTAAGCCAGAAGCTAACAGGGAAGATATTTTAGCTTCTAAAACCTCATGCAGGCTACAGTCCAGGGGGCTGCAAAGAGTCAGACATGATTGAGTGACCAAACACAACTGCTCCAAAGTATCACCATTATGAATACAAATAATTGTTGGGGTAACTGGTGAAAACATCAGTTTAGTGTTATTTTCTGAATAACACTGCAAAAAAAACCTCAACCACTGTTTTTAATGTAGCAGGTAAGCACTAATATTAATACAGTTTTACTCTGTTTCAGGCTCTGTGTTGAACAGACCGTGCCACTTAATCCTCATGGCTACCTCATGTGCTATTGGATTCCCCTGAAAACAGAGCTTGAGATAAGGGCTTTGTGTGGTTAGTTTGGGGGAGGTAATCCTTGAGGGCATGAATGAGGATAGAGAAAGCCACACAGAGAAGGAAGAGGAGTCAATAAAAGGCTGCATTAATCAGACACCACGGTGGACAATAGGGACTCAAGCTGCTTGACCTCCTGAGAAGTAGAAAGATGCCTCCCACAGTTGTCCAGCAGAAAGACAGGAAGCAGGGGCATTTATCCACTGATGCCCATGCCCCACTGGTCAAAGGTTAACCCCTAGAGCTAGGGAGCTCTCCCAGGACAGAAAGGAGAGAAGCAAGGCCTGGATGGCTCTCAGGGACGTAAATGGATGCAGCCAGCAATGGCCCACTGCAGACATGGCTAAAATTAGAGGTGAAATAGGTGAGTCAGGGCAACAGCAGCTTCTGACACAGTTATTATGGCCCCATTTTACAGAGGGGAAACCAAGATACATGGAGATTACCTCACCTGCTCAAGATCACAAGGTGGGTCAATGGTAGAGTCAAGATTCAGGCACTAACCATCAGACTTCAAGGCCACGGTCCCAACCATAAGGGGTAATGACAGCTGCACTATACTCTTCCCAGGGTAGCTCCACTACTACAGGTTTAGGTAGTCCACTCACCAATTCTATTTGGAAACCAGGTTGGGGACATTTATTCAAACATTGCACCTTCTTCTTTGGGAATTCATTTTTCAAGTTGCAACAACATAAGAAAATGTTGTATCTACATTTTGAGAAGAAAATAAATACCTTTCACTTGAGATCATGCAGGAAGAAAGAGGTTCAGATAGTACACCACTTGAAAGGGGGAAAAAAAAACATCACTCATACAACTTGAGTCTAGAAACTGCTTTTTCATTTTTTTATTAAAACATAATTCTTCAAAGAGTATAGAAATACACCTGGCCATGATCTGTTAGATGTCAACCAACCACTTCAAACATACATAAGAAATATCTACCAAATTCTGGCTCATCAGAACTTATTAAGTTGTACATATACATTATCAGAACATCAACGTGGCTACATTTGACAGGTTCTTCTAGAGTGGACACAATTTTCTGACAGATTATGTTCCTTCTTGATGAAAGCTGTTACAGTTGTGAATGTCTGAAAGATAAGCTTGAAGGGCCACAAGGTGAAGCATCAGCACGTGAGGAGTTACAGAGGGCATGCAGGGCCCTGAGAGAGGGGGTGGCAGGCAGGCCCCTGTTTTCACTGTGAGCACACAATGCACAGAAGAGACAAACACAAAGAGGAAGGCACTCCTTCCTGGGGAGAAGGGTCTTTGGGTTCGTAGTCGGGAATCACAAGACAGCACACCTGGGAAAGGACAGGAAAAAGAAATTCCCTGCACACAGTCTGACCTTCCTCCAAGGGACAAAGGCCAGTGTGGTTCAAGGAGATCTGTGAGGAACACTGCCTTTGGGATGTGCTGCTTGCCGCAGAGGATGCCCCCTCCCTTCAAGCTTGCTCAAGGCACTGGATTGACTCCCTTAGGTACAATAAACAAGAACAAAACACCCATCAGAAAAGAGCAGAGCTTGATTTGCTTTCATTAAGAGTGAAGTGTTATCTGTACTTTGAATTCAGCCTGGTGAAACACACCTCAAAGTGGTCTCAAATCACTTGTGAGATCCCCGAGGTGACTGATCAGTTGAGGACACTGTCTTCCCTCTCCTACCCTGTCTGGCTCCTGCTATAACTTCAATGAGCCAAGAGCTGACCTGGGCTAGGTGTTGCCTTGGCATTTTACCATGACAAATTCCTTCTCTGTGTTTTGTTCCTCCTTTACACCCAGAATGAAGGGAGTCATACAGACTGAAAATGAAACTGGCAACACGTGGGGTCTGGAATCTTCCTTGAGAGAGAACCAAACTTTTCCCACTCTTTTGGGCAGAATCACCTCTCCTAATCAAATATTTTTAGCTTAACATTTCCAGAGGCCCCCATGTATACTAACTTTGCCTTTTTAAATGATTTTTAATTCCAGAAGTTGGCACAAGATCATCCTTTTCAATATCCTTTACCCCTGCTGATTGCTGCATAGTATCTTTCTCATGAGATAATCTGGGAAGATTAAAGACCACAGAGTGTGGGTATTTCTCAGTCTTTCTTCTCCACTTCTTTCACATTTTAAAATCAATCTAATAGGCATTTTCTTTATGGTCACATGGCTCCATGATGATCTTGGGCTTCTCTTAGAGTACCTGCTCCCTTTGGCACTCCATAGATATTCTTCTCTATCTGTACTCTCCACAGGGCCCCAGAACTGAGATATCCTCAGAAAATGCACCCAAAGTTCCCACCCAAGACCCGTTCCCACTACCCAGCTTCTGTCTCCACAATGAGGAACATGGACTTTACTAAGGACTTGGATCACTGAGATAGCATATATATATAGATATACACATCCTCAATAAAGAGGACATTCAATTTTATATATAGATTTCCCTCTCATTCATAAGCACTTGGCCCATAAAGGAGGCGTCAACCCATGCTGAGTTGCAATGAGATCATACAAATCACAGGCCCAGTGAAAGAAGAGCAGGACTGTGGAAAGGCCTGTAGCTTCCAAGGATTCACAAGCCTTGCTAGGAATCCACCTTTGGGAAGATGCTCACTTTGTTGTTTCTGCTCATCCTCCGCTCCACCTTGCCTACCTTGGGCATCTTTGTCTGGATCAGCTCTTCTGGGGTGTTACCCAAGGGAGGAAGCAGCCTCTTCTTGCTGTTTCGGGTCTCTGAGAGCCACTGGGGAGGCAACTCAAAAGGCCCAAAGCCAAACTGCAGGGAATACTTGTCGGGAAATGTCTCAGATTCCACAGACGCTGCTGGTGCTACCTGGGAGATAGAGTCCACGGTGCCCGGGGGTGGTGCAGGAGTTGCAAACTGTGGTCCCAGCTCTGCCTCCAGACAGGTGGGAAGTAGCTCCTTGGCCTGGAGAGCCTCTGAGCCTGGGTATTTGGCTTCGCTCTCTTCCTCATCCTCTGTGGGCTTGAAAATCTGCTGCTGCCCAATGTGAAACATCTCCAGGAGTTGGCTGCTTGAGCGCATGCTGGGCTCCAGGCTGGCATCAGCCATCCCATTCCCTGTGCCCACCACGTTTCTGCGGCTGTAGCGGTGGTGCAGTTGGACCAAGGTCCCTACCAAGCATTTGCGGACAGATTTGTTCACAGTAAGAAAAAGCACAGGGTTTGCCAGCAGAGACACTTTGGGCAGCCAGATGGCTGTGAGCAGCAAGAAGACGGAAGTGTCAGGGACATTGAGCACGGTCTGGTAGATGACCAGTGTGGCGTAGGGCACGCTGCATAAGATGAAGACCATCACCATGGACAGCAGTGTGGCGTGCAGCTCAGCCTCCCGCTGGGAGGCATAGGGAATAGAGATGGTGTTCTGTGGGGTCCGCAGTGCTGCTATGATGACCTTCTTCTTCTGGCTGGCACTCAGGGCCCGGCGTATCAGTATTAAGAAGAAGAACACCACAGCCACAGGCACGATGACCGTGGTGATGTTGTAGACCAGAACGTATACCAGGTGGCCCACAGAGTTGCTCCAGACTTCCGTGCAGGTTGACATGGCGTAGATGTCGGCCACATTGGTCACTGCAAACACAGGGACACTGGCCACCACTGCATGGGCCCAAATGTATATCACTAGTTCTCGGGACTTGGCATCAGATATTTTTCTCTCCAGCGGATACAGGACTGAGTAGTACCTGCCAAATGCACAAGCAAAATTCATTTCACGGAAGATACACTTTAAATTAGGGGAATTTATATTACTAAGAGAAGGAGAGAGGAAAGAAAGGGTCAATTTCTTTCATTCTGCCTAAGACAGAGGAAATCCCTGTCCCAAGACACGGAGTTAGTTCCCAGGCCTAAGACTGGGGGAATTTGGAAGCTAGACCCTAAATTTTGCGGACTTTGCCATACAATTCATTGTTCCCTTTATAGTTATTGCCACCAGCACTAAATCCCAAAGAGTGCCCTCCATCTGCTGTGAAGACACTCTTTTTCAGTTTAAGAGTAAAGGGTAATTTGTAAAAAAATTTACATGGGCTATAGGAGCTTAAGGGCAATTTTCAAAGCCATGAAGAGAGAGAAATTTGCACACAAATCCAAAGCAAACTCATGCTGCAGTATATATGCATGGGTGTCATTAACATTTACAGCTGCTGGGGCAGAAGAACCCAGTGGAGGGATAGACTCTGACAAAGTCCTTCAAAATCAATTCCACTGAAAAAATTCTGTGGGCTCAGTAGCCATTTTTCACATGATAATCGCTCAGGACCCCTAAGAGTAATCAGTAAGCCTAAAATACCCGCACAGTTGTATCTTTGTTAAAATCAGAGATTTTTTTTCTTTCAAGCTTGATTTGATTGTTCTATAACCTAATCAGAATTCCCAAAGCACCTTGTTTCAACATCACCTATGACTTGGGCAAACTGAGTAATCTGTTAAACCCCTAGAACCACATCTGTCTTGAATGGGCAGTCAGTAGCCCTCAGAGATACAGCAAGTCTCTTCACCCTGAGCTTACCCCACATCTGCAGAGTCAGCTAATGCTGGAGTCGACCTTCCAACCCTATTAACGTGCATTCCCTCACTGGGCCACCTGAGCATGTGTGCTTTCCTGTCACAAGGATTTCTGAGCACCACCCGTGTGCTACATACTGTGCCAGGCACTGGGCTGCAAAGATGAAAGGATACACAAGAATGTCTCTAAACTACATGGGGGAAAAATGGCATGTAAGCAAACAATTATAATGAGGAGAAGATGACTCTACAGGAGGCATGCACAGAGGAGGTAGGGGAAAGGGAGCACCTGGGAAAATGTCAAGAGAAAGTGGTGCTGTGGTGGAGTCTGTCAGGGGACAAGCTGGGGGAGACAATGCAAACACACATGACCACGGATGACCAGAGATGGATGGAGCACGGTAAAATGTATTCTAGATCGCTTTCTGGGAGGGGAAAAAAGAGAAAGAGACGTATAAGTTATGCACACTCTCAATTTTTTCTCTCTGAATATAGATAAACTTTTCTAATCATCATTTAATAAATCCAATGTGATGGTCCCACACCCACACATGAATACATGTCCACTCTCTCTGATTCCCATTTGTTAAAAGACAGGTAACGAACCCCAGTTTCCCATAATTTCTGATTCCATTATATGTCGGTAAACAGATGCAACACAAGTGCACAGGTTCACTAGACATCATTTTGTCGGAGTGTACATGTCTAGAGGATGATGCAGAAGTGCACGTAGCCTCCCAATCAACTTGCTGACTTGGTGAATGAAACAAATATCTGAGAAAGAAGTGAGAGAAAGGACTGTTCTCCCTTTGTCTTCATGTGCACCACACTTATGCTTTTGAGTAATCACTAAATAATGAAATAGGGATCTACCAACCTCGCTTTTCTAGTAAAAGAACTTGCTTACCTTTTTTAAAAAAATAGGAATTTGATATTAACAGATGTGCTAAGCCGTTTCAGTCATGTCTAATTCTTTGCGACCCTATGGACTGCAGCCTGCCAGGCTCCTCTGTCCATGGGATTCTCCAGGCAAGAATACTAGAATTGGTTGCCATTTCAGGAGATCTTCCTGCCCCAGAGATCAAACCCAAGTCTCTTATGTCTCCTGCATTTGCAGGCAGGTTCTTTACTACTAGCACCACTTGGGAAGCCGATTAACAGATGCACACTACTATATATAAAATAGATAAACAATACAAATAAAGACCTACTATATAGCATAGGGAACTATATTCAGTATCTTGTAATAACCTATAATGGAAAAGAATCTGGCAAGATTTTATATATATATATATATATATAACTGAATCACTTTGTTGTACACCTGAAGTATACCTGTTGTAAATCAAGTATACTTCAATAAAAAAATAAAATAAAAGATGCAGTGGAAAAAAACTTAAAAATGATGGCAAAAATACAGTAGATTTTCTGCTGGAAAGATAATACAGATTTCTTATTATTTATGTATTTTCTTACCTAAAACCAGAGACTCAAAAATAATGCACAGGGATTATGGCACTGTTCTAGGTGGAACTGCAGTCCATCCTAAATGATGTGTTTCCACTCTTGTTGCATCCTATTCTTAAAAAACCTTCAGGATTCATAGCAGCATTATTCACAACATCCAAAAAGTGGCAACAACCCAAATGTCCCTTAACTAGTAAACAGATAAAATGTGGTATGTGCATCCAATGGAAAATTATTCAGCAATAAAAAGGAATGAAGTAAGTTGTTAAAAGAGTAGGTCAAGGGGCTTCCCTTGTTGCTCAGAGGTAAAAATCTGCCTGCCAATGCAGAAGGCACGGGTTCAATCCCTGATCCGGAAAGATCCCACATGCCGTGGAGCAACAAAGTATGTGTGCCGCAACTACTGAGCCGATGCTCTAGAGACCAGGAAATGCAACCAGAGGAGCCACGGCCATGAGAAGGCCACACACTGCAACTGGAGAGTGGCCCCTGCTCTTTGCAGATAGAGAAAAGCCTGCACGGCAATGAAGACCCAGCATAGCCAAAAATAAATAAAATTATTTTAAAAGATAAAAGAGTAGATTGTAACATTTCTCATCATAAGGAAAATGATATGTTTCTATATAAGATGATGGATGCTATCTCATTTTTTTAGAATTTTTTTAATGTGGACCATTTTTAATGTCTTCATTGAATTTGTTATAGTATCACCTCTGTTTTATGTTTTGACTTTCCAGCCATGAGGCATGTGGGATCTTAGCTCCCTGATTAGGGATCAGAACCCACACCCCCTGCATTGGAAGGTGAAGTCTTAAACACTTGACTGCCAGAGAAACCTCTGGCTAAATTTCTAGTGAGCCATTTCATAATATGTGTAAGAAAATCCATTATGCCATATACCTTAAATTTATACAGTGCTGTAGTAAAGGGCCTGTTGAGTGATGACCCCTATGTAAAGGAAGGCAGACACACAACTCCAAACTGGCCCATGTCACTTGGTTTTGTTACCCGCCTTGTCTGCTCCTGTGGATGGTGAGTTTCTAAGGAGAAACTCTCAGAGAGCCACAGTGGCTCTTTAGTGGTAAAAGGACTGCAGACAATTTATCTGAGGAAGAATGTGCCAAACAGAAGACTAGACAAAAAAAAAAAAAAGATAAATATTGGTGCATCCTATCTAAACACAGGCCACAAATAGTTCATTTAGTTCTTTTTACCCCTGAGGAAACTGAGACTCAGAGAGGATTTCCCAAAGCTACCAGCAAGGAAACATCACAGGTAGGACTTAAAGTCAGACTTCTGGCTCCAAGATCCCTCTTTTAAGTACAGAGTCAATGATTTCTCCTAGTATGAAGGCTTTGTATGACTCTGTGTCCCATCACGCAGCTAATGAAATCTGCTGGGTTGGAAATCTGGGTTCCAAGTCGGATAAGGTGAAGTGACTCCAGAGGTGGATTCTGCAGTCTATACCCTCAACAGGTCATTAAGGTATTAAGCATGTTTTAAATAGACAAAGAGTATTAAAATTCTAAATTCACCTAAAACATAGTTAAATTTATCACAATATATAAAGTCAGAAGAATCAGCACATTTCACACCAGCAACTTCTCCTTTTTGTAAATCTTGAAATCCAAAATTCTTGTGGACACAAAATAGTTTTCAATTCTTGTGTGCTTATTTAATTCTGTTCTCTAAAATGTATTATTATCTCAACTGTATTCATGAAGTGCTAGCAGCAAAGAAAAAAGTCAGGAAGTTGTTGATTACTGAGATCTTTACACTTCACTGTGATAAATTTGATCAAATTATGTATGATAGCATTAGGGCTAGGATGTAAGATATAAGATTTATTTCAAATGGACATCCATTAAAATGTGATAGGAAGAGAAAGCAATCACAATCACAGTATAAAACCTTGGAAATAAATCCTCCACAGGAATTTCTGGTGCTATCTGGCCAGGTCCAACTGGATTGTCTAATCACTTGTTAAATAACTACTGAATTGTTTGTTCTCTTGTTCTTCTAGGAATGTTTTCATCCATCATCAAAAGGCCCTAATTGCAGAGTTAGCAATCTGATGATCAATCTACTGTAAATTGCAAAGCAAATATGGCCAATTCCAACCAGACTGAAACTATATCATGCCCCAGCTCTGCTCCGGCATCCTCATGATGTAGCCTCCTCAACATCACATTTTTTCTCAACAGCCGCATTTTCCGGGGCTGCTGGCTTTTGTGAGGGATCTGTTTCAGCAACTGATTCTCTTTCTCTTGACCACAAGCGATATTTGGAACATCAGCTACTCACTATTTGCTTCACAATGCTAATTCTTCAGTACACTTAGAAAGAGTTATGCCCCTGGCTACCTAAACTTACCTGTCCAAGGCAATGGCAGGGAAGCTGAGGATAGTCACGGAGCAGAAGACTTTGTGCAAAAACTTGACGACCTTGCAGAAGAGCATGGTGTAGATCCACCAGCAACAGTGAGGGCTGGTGCTGAGGATGATGTCGAAGGGCACGCAGACCAGGCTGGCACAAATCCCCGAGCAGGCCAGGTTTTTAATGAACCTGTTGGTGACAGATTTGAACACGGTTGTGCGGCAAGTCGACCATAACACCATGAAGTTTCCTGGCCAGATAGGCAAAAATAAAAACAAAAGAATTTTTAGACAAAAAGAAAGAAGGCAGAAAGGAAAGAAGGAAAATACAGGTTAAAAAAAAAGATTGAAAAACCGCATTTGAGAATTCATTTCAAGGAACTTAAAGGCCATAAAATATTGTCAATTTATGTGAAATTATTAAATCACTTTCATACATATCAAAAAGTCTAGAAGAAGTTTTAGTGGTGAGTTAAAATAGTGTGTTTTATTGACCTCAATCTATGCTAAACAATATCATTTCAACATGTCATTACTACTTTAAAAAGTACTAATGAACTATTTCCATTCTTATTTTTATACCACATCTTTGAAATCTGGCATGCATTTTTAAAATTGAAATATAATTAATACATAACATTATATTCATTTTAGGTGTACATGGTGTACATTTTATTTTACACTTACAACATATTTTCAGTTCACATTAGTCACATTTCAAGTGCTCCATAGCCACATGCAGCTGGTGGCCGCTGAAGAGGCCTGCACTGTTCTAGCTCTTTAGCATCTATAACACACTTGCCTGTCCCTAAGGGTTCTCCTCCTGTGGCCCACAGACCCACAGTCTCCTGGTGTTTCTCCCACCCTCCCACCTCTTCCATGTCCTAGAGGCTCCCAGTCTTCTTCAACAGGCCCTTTCCCATCTTCTCTCTGCAGCCCCTTACTAGGTTGAATTACCTATTGAGATGTCTTGCCTTTGAAACACTAATGACCCTCATATTCATGCCCCAGACTAGGCCTTTCCTCCCAACTCCAGACTCCTGTTTGCCACTAAATGTTGGATTCTCCATTCCCTCTCAGTCTGTTCCGCCTATCCATTGTCCTCCAGAGCCTACACAATCCAGGACCAACCTGCCTGATCTCACACCATGCTGCTGCCCTGGCTTGCTGGGCACAGTCACGCTGCTCTTTTTTTCTGTTCTTCAAACACATCGAGGCTGATCCAGTCTCAGTGCCTATATACAAGCTTTTATACTGCCTAGCATGGTTCTTGTATGTCTGATTGATTTCTTTTAAACCAGGTCTTAGCATAACTGCTGCCTCCTCAAAGAGGCCTTCTCTAACCATGTTTTTATTTTAAACATTCACTGTCCCTCCCTCCACTATACTCTGTTATACTGTGGCCTTCTTAGCTTTCGTAATTATTCCTTTGTTTATTCATTTTCCCTTCATTTCATGAGGACAAAACAAAAAAAAATCTCAATCTTGTTCACTATTATAATTCCACTGCCTAGTTCAGTATCTAGCAAAGAACAGGTGTTCAACAAATATTTAGATGAATCAATTTTTAAAAGGACAAATAACAACTAATGGTCCCTGCAATAAAATAACCCTTTCGTATCTGGAATATCACAAGAGGCTGTTCTAAATCAGTAGTTCCCAAACCTCACTATGCATAAGGATTACTATATCAGACATCCTGACTCACAGTCACAGGTATAGAACTGGAAACTCACATTTGAAACAAGCTGGCCCCAGACTGAAGTTTCAGAGCTAACTGCCATGTCTAGACAGAGTCTATAGCCCTTATCCCCAGGGTCTCACGGGGCCCAAATGCTCAGGTATACCAGGCAGCCTATTCTACTAGGGAAGCTTTCACCTGGTGAGAGACCCGGGTCCATAAGGCCAATTAGTCATGACCCAAGAATACTGGCACAGAGAATGCCCTCTAATGAACTGAGCTGGCAGCTCAGCCTCACACGGAAGGAGAGCCATGGTGCCAGGGGAGGCGACAGCCGAGTTCAGGGCTGCAGCCAAAGTCACCCCAGGGGCTGCCTCGGTGCCTCAGATGTTGATATAACTTTCTGTCAAGAGTCTCTCTTCAAACACAATATTCTACAGCTACTACTTATTTGCCAGAAAGAAAAAGGAAAAAAAAAAAAACAACAGACACTGTGTTTAGGTAAGGAGGCCAGCTGCTTCCGGAGTATGTCAAAGCTGTATATTGTCACCCTGCTTATTTAACTTATATGCAGAGTACATCATGAGAAATCCTGGGCTGGAGGAAGCACAAGCTGGAATCACGATTGCTGGGAGAAATATCAATAACCTCAAATACACAGATGACATCACCCTTATGGCAGAAAGCGAAGAAGAATTAAAGAGCCTCTTGATGAAAGTGAAAGGAGAGTGAAAAAGTTCGCTTAAAACTCAACATTCAAAAAACTAAGATCATGGCATCTGGTCCCATCACTTCATGGCAAATAGATGGGGAAACAATGGAAACAGTGATAGACTTCATTTTCTTGGGCTCCAAAATCACTGCAGATGGTGACTGCAGCCATGAAATTAAAAGATACTTGCTCCTTGGAAGAAAAGCTATGACCAACCTAGACAGCATATTAAAAAGCAGAAACATTACTTTGCTAACAAACGTCTGTCTAGTCAAAGCTATGGTTTTTCCAGTAGTCTTGTATGGATGTAAGAGTTGGACCATAAATAAAGCTGAGAGCTGAAGAAGTGATGCTTTTAAACTGTGGCACTGGAGAAGACTTTTGGGAGTCCCTTGGACTGCAAGGAGATCCAATCAGTCCATCCTAAAGGAGATCAGTCCTGGGTGTTCATTGGAAGGACTGATGCTAAAACTGAAACTCCAATACTTTGGCCACCTGATGCAAAGAATTGACTCTTTGAAAAAGCCCCTGATGCTGAGTAAGACTGAAGGCAAGAGGAGAAGGAGAAGACAGTGGATGAGATGGTTGGATGGCATCACTGACTCAATGGACATGAGTTTGAGCAAGCTCTGGGAATTGATGATGGACAGGGAAGCCTAGCATACTGCAGTCTGTGGTCACAAAGAGTCGGACATGACTGAGTGACTGAACTGAACTGAACTGAACTGAACTGAGGCTACGCTGAGTAAAATATTTTATGTAACAAACAGGAAAATTCATTGCAAAGGAGAGAAGAGGGTGTGTGCCAATGTTTCTCATGTACACAGTAAATTGTTTTCCAACTTAACTGAAACTAATCTCAAATATTTTTTCCTTCATATTCTAACTCAAGATCTTATCTTTCTCTCTCCCCCAATTATGACGGGCACACTTTTTATTGTTTTTTAAAATCACACGTCTTATTAGTATGTCTACACTTATGAATGAGAAAACTTGTTTTCATCAAGTTACTATTGAAAAACCTGAGATGGCTGTAGTCACATTTTGTCTCTACTTATTTACAAAACTCTAGGCAACATCTGAAACCTAACCCCTTTTCCTATTAAGAACTACAGCTAAGCCTCTATGTTCTGTCTCTTCTCTAAACTACATCTCTCTCTCCTCACTTAAAAACTGATGCACTTGGCTCAAAGAACCTGAATTAGAAGAAAGTATTAGGTGAGGGGCACCCATACTCAAGTCTGATCGGCCACACATTTTATAAAAAAGTGTGTGTGTGCGCACATGAGTACACACACACACGTACATGCACACAAATACATACACAACAGCAAAGCAAGAAAGTTACATATTTGATCATTTAATCTCATGAGCACTTTAGATTCTTCTTAGCTCTACAAGGCACATCAAGGGATAACTCAGTATACATTTTAACCTTGAGATACTTTTTATTTTAGACATCTTGTGTTTTAAATCACCCAATCCCTTTTATAGATGATTCATGTTTCTGTATCCATTCTTTCTCCCTATACATTCATATTATATTTTCTAATGCTGGAGTCCATGACAACATTCAGTGGCAGGGCTGTGGGCACAGTCCTAATTAGTACACACTCATAACACACACAACCAAAAGGGAAATGAGAGGTAGAACACGATGGCATTGGTTCAAATCTACTCTCCCTGGGACTGCTATTACTCTTATCATTCCTCCTCATCTAAATTACAAATCAAGATTTCCCTTTACAAAGTATAACTGATATCAGACAATGCATAAAAGGATAAAAAAGAAAGTAAAAATTATCGACGCAGTGATAACTATCTGCAAACTTTAAAGTATTTATCTTTTCAAACTCCTGTTTAGATACACAGATATTTTTATTATGCCAGTTGGACCAACTATTCACATGGTTTTTTAGATATTTTTCCATATCAACCATCTTTCTAGGACAATAAATAAAAATAGATTGATATCATCATTTTAACAACTCCATAAAAGAAACAATGCTTCTGTGGTTATACACGAGTGTATTCTGTCTATTGCATATTGATGAGCTTTCTAAAGTTGCTTTCAATATATCTCTATTATACAATGTTGAGTTCAACATCCTTATATATTTAAATTTGGAGGAATTCAATTGATTATTTACTAAAGTTAAATTTCTAGAAACAGAATTTCCAGGTCAAAGAATTTGCACATTTTATATATATATTGCAAAACAACCCTCCACATATGAGTGTATTGTTTTTCCCACATGCTCACAAAAATTCTGTAGTCTCACTAAAATATTTGGAATTTTGCATGCTTCCTCAATCCTAGGATTCATGTTTTCCTTACTTCTAGAAAACTTTCATCCATGGCCTTTTTGAATTTTTGCCCTACCCTTTTTCTCCCTATTATCTTCTTCTGAAATTCTTAACAGACTTACATTAAACTTTATCCGAGTCTTTTAACCTCTCTTTCATGTTCTCCACTTTACATCAATTTATTGTCTTCTGCAAAATGAAAGCTATTTCTCAGGTTTTCCTTCTATTTTATCAATTCGCAATTCATCTAGAAGTAGTAAAACTGTCTTTCTTTCTTATAGCTTATTGAGTATTAAACTTTTTGAAATTTATATCTGGGTCTACTGCAAACTGCCTACTCTTTATTTCTAGTGTCTAGTCATCTTACTATGGCTCTGTTCCTTCTTTATAACCATGCTTTTAAAGCCCTTTTAATTTTCTTTTAGATTATTCTATTGTTTTTAGTTCTCAACATGTTCATTTTGCCATTTGTTTGCTATATTGGCTCTCTTTTTATGGTTTTCCTCACATGGTTTTTAATTTTCAGTTATGCGCTCATAGGATATGGGGGTTGCTCTTCTGGGGCAGGCTATAGACCTGGTCATGGAAACGTTTCAAGTGGCTAGCCACGCACACATTAGTATGTTGGGTCACTTTCAGCTGCAAAGCAAAGCAAAGGCTGTTGAAGGACCATGCTGAGAAAAGTTTAGTGTGTGGGGAAATTTTAACCCTAGGGAGACGCAGGATACTTTAATGACTAAGAGCACAAACCCTGAAGACTTCCTCTCGTATTCATATCCCAGTTCTACCATTTACTATGTGATCACGGGTGAATTAACTTCCCTGTGCCTCAATTCCACTGTCTGTAAAATGAACATGATAACAATGCCTATGTCTCAGAGCCATTACAAGGATTAAATGAGCCCATACAAGTAACATACGTACAGCACTCAGAACAGCTCCTTATGAGCAATAATGTGCTATGTAAGGAGATATGTCACTGTTACTTTGAGTTGCACAGCAGTTCCCAAGAACAGTCTGACAGAGATAGAAAGAGAGGCTGGGCCAGAGGAAAAGAAACCTGGAACAGTATATGGAGACAGTAGAAGAGGACAGCACCCTGGAAGGACTAATAAGCAATCAGAAATGGGAGACAAGATAGGACTGACTGGCCTGCAGATTTCAAATGAAACTCAAGGGTCCACCAAGGAAAAAAAAATCCTTGGATGGTGCTGGAAAAAATCACAGCAGACACCTCGTGGGTTCACAATACTTCCTGGGACTATGTGTTTGGGTATTTGTGACATTAGAATTTTGTTCTCAGGTGTGTGGGACACACACAACCTGTCTCTCTTCTTTACTGCCTTCTGGATTCAGTGGCTTCACTAAGGCCCTGTCTCTCTGGCAGGGAAGGCAGGGGCCACTGCAAGACTTGCTCCCTTCTAGGCTGTCTAGCCTCCATCTGAATCACAAATGACAGGTCTCAGATCAAGGACATCTCTTCTCCAGATGCAGTCCTGCTCCTAGAAACCATCAAGTCTATTATAAGACATTTCAAACAGCCTACAGAAGTCTTGCAGGAGCACACAAACATGATATAACTTAATAAAGCCCCAGAGTGAATTAAAAACCATAAAGGGACAAGGAAACTGAAAACGGAATCAATGATCTTGATATGGTTTCATAAAGAAAAATGAAAAATCTCAACATAATGATTGGAGAAGGCAACGGCAACCCACTCCAGAATTCTTGCCTGGAAAATCCCATGGACAGAGGAGACTCGTAGGCTGTAGTCCACAGGGTCGCTAAGAGTCAGACACGACTAAGCAACTTCACTTTCACTTTTTACTGTCACGCATTGCAGAAGGAAACGCCAACCCACTCCAGTGTTCTTGCCTGGAGAATCCCAGGGATGGGGGAGGCTGGTGGGCCCCCATCTATGGGATCACACAGAGTCAAACACAACTGAAGCGACTTAGCAGCAGCAGCAGCAGCAGCGTAATCATGACTTCCTCATCAGCTTTCAATTCAACTATGTAAACAGTGGGAAACCATCAAGAGAGTATTTGTATCATTATGGGGAAAATTTTTTAAATGCTATCTGGCAAATAATAATGGTACAAGTAATAAAACAATGATTATAACTATACTTCATTATTTGTTTAAAAACTTTTAAAAATAAAATTACCCACCCTCTTCCCAATTAAGTAGACACTAAGTACTCTTGTGCATTTAGACACACAGGTTCAGCAATTAAGAATTTTAATCAGAATTTAAATTTTGAAAAAAGTTTATTCAAACTTATTTAAAAAAAAAAAAACTACAGTTGGCCGTTGAATAAGGCAAAGGATGATCTGCACGTAACTTATAATCAGCCCTCCACACCTACAGTTCCTCCACATTCATGGATTCATCCAACTGCAGATTATGTAGCACTCTAGTAATTATCATTGAAAAATACCCACATTTAAGTGGACCCACACAATTCAAACCCATGTTGTTCAAGGGTCAACTGTATTCAGTTTCTTACCACTTTATTAGAAAGTAAAGGTGTCTCTGAATATCTAAGGGCATTGCTACATTTTATTTAGGTATGATTCAGATGTAGTTTCATTATGAAACTGATTTTTGCAATGAGTTAGTTTTAAAAGAATGTGGGTTTTTTGTATTTCCATAAAAATTGTGAAATTTGTTGTTACAAAAAACCTTAAATAGCCAAAGCAATCTTGAGAAAGAAGGATGGAACTGGAGGAATCAACCTGCCTGACTTCAGGCTATACTACACAGCAACAGTCATCAGGACAGTATGGTACTGGCACAAAGACAGAAATATAGATCAGTGGAAGCCCAGGGAGAAATCCATGCACCTATGGACACTTTATCTTTGACAAAGGAGGCAAGAATATACAATGGATAAAGAACATACATCTCTTTAACAAGTGATCCTGGGAAAACTGGTCAGCCACTTGTAAAAGAATGAAACTAGAACATTTTCTAACACCATACAGAAAAATAAACTCTAAATGGATTAAAGATCTAAATGTAAGACCAGAAACTATAAACTCCTAGAGGAAAACATAGGCAAAACACTCTCTGATGTAAATCATAGTAGGATCCTCTATGAACCCCCTCCCAGAGTAATGGAAATAAAAACAAAAAATAAAAAAAATAAAAATAAAAAAATAAAAGAATGTGGGGCGTGGTGGGGCGGGGAGGGATACAAACTTCTCAACATCATATAACCCTTTAAGACCCCTGGCTGCTCCCGGAATTACTACTCAAAGTTGCAGCATCATGATAGAATGAAATTAGCCTAGATATTTAAAGGGCAAGTCCATGTTTTTCTCTGAACCCTTTAACCTGCTGCTTAAGCAAAACCCCCAAAGGGAACTCCTTTTAATTAGAAAAGAGAGAGAGGGCGATGGTAAGACAAAATAGGAACAAAGTATTCCTCAGAATAAAGAAGGCAAATGGTACCTGGAAAGTTTAAAAAAAAAAAAAAAAAGACACTGCTAAGCTCTGTGAACCTGGAAACACAAACATTAAAATTGATTTACAAAGTTCACACTTCCAAAGGAAAGCTTAAATAGTTCACAAAAAGGATTCTAATTTATTCTCATTTTTAAAAAATTTCTCCATTTAACCAACATGGGTAAATTTCCCAGCACTGGCAAGGTGATAAATAGCTACTGGTATTTTAAAGAATTTTGGCCGAAGCAAGAATGTGGAGAAAACCAATTGTAGCCAGAGCTCTGTACCTGGTGGTTTTCAATATAATTTGCTCTTCTGAGTCCAAAACTCTGAGCCTCTCCCTCAGTAATAAAGTGTCAATTTGCTATAACTTGTGATTAAATTCTTTGATATCTGCCCAAATCTTTAAACTGATCATTATTAGCGTGAGAAAACTGTTACTTTAGTTATAATTAGTTTGATTCCAGGAGTTGTTCTGAAATGATACAGAAGGTTCAAATTAAGCAGAAATTGGATTAGCAAGAAAAAGCTATGAAATTAGTTTATTAAAATTCAGGGTGAATTTTAAATAATTGATTTGAATGAAAAGGCTCTTCAGTTCAGTTCAGTCCCTCAGTTATGTCCGACTCTTTGTGACCCCAGGGACTGCAGCACACCAGGCTTAGCTGTATATCACCAACTCCCAGAGTTTACACAAACTCATGTCCATTAGATGTCCATTAGAATTAGATGTTTTTCTGGAACTCTCTTGGTTTTTCTATGATCCAGCGGATGTTGGCAATTTGACTCTGGTTCCTCTGCCTTTTCTAAATCTAGCTTGAACATCTGGAAGTTCATGGTTCATGTACTGTTGAAGCCTGGCTTGGAGAATTTTGAGCATTACTTTGCTAGTGCATGAGATGAGTGCAATTGTGCAGTAGTTTGAGCAATTTTTGGCATTGCTTTTCTTTGGGATTGGAATAAAAACTGACCTTTTCCAGTCCTGTGGCCACTATCCAGATTTGCTGGCATATTGAGTGCAATACTTTTACAGCATCATTGTTTAGGATTTGAAATGGCTCAACCAGAATTCCATCACCTCCACTAGCTTTGTACGTAGTGATGCTTCCTAGAAGCTTTATACAGTCAGCAAAAACAAGACTGGGAGCTGACTGTGGCTCAGATCATGAACTCCTCATTGCCAAATTCAGACTTAAATTGAAGAAAGTAGGGAAAACCACTAGACCATTCAGGAATGCCCTAAATCAAATCTCTTATGATTATACAGTAGAAGTGAGAAATAGATTCAAGGGACTATAGATCTGAGAGACAGAGTGCCTGAAGAACTATGGACATAAGTTTGTGACATTGTACAGGAGGCAAGGATCAAGACCATCCCCAAGAAAAAGAAATGCAAAAAGGCAAAAGAGTTGCCTGATAAGGCCTTACAAATAGTTGAAAAAAGAAGAGAAGCAAAAGGCAAAGGAGAAAAGGAAAGATATACTCATTTGAATGCAAAGTTCCAAAGAATAGCAAGGAGAGGTAAGAAAGCCTTCCTCAATGATTAATGCAAAGAAACAGAGAAACACAATAGAATGGGAGAGACTAGAGATCTCTTCAAGAAAATTAGAGCTACCAAGGGAACCTTTCATGCAAAGATGGGCTTGATAAAGGACAGAAATGGTATGGACCTAACAGAAGCAGAAGATATTAACAAGAGGTGGTAAAAATACACAGAAGAACTAAAAAGATCTTCATGACTTGGATAACCACCATGGTATGATCACTCACCTAGAGTCAGATATCCTGGAATGCAAAGTCAAGTGGGCCTTAGGAAACATTAGCCTAGAGGGATTATTTCTCCAATATAACATTGCAAGATTATGAAGCCTGAGAGGAACTTTATCTGGAAATTTTATTGACCCTCAAGAGCACCAACAATGGTTTTATACCTAGATAAATACCCAGATAAATGAATGAATAAAAGCTTGAAGTTCTATATGCCTCCATCAGAATTTTTTTCTGTGTACTCAGTTTTGTAAGTACATCTATTGATGGCAACTGCCTCTAATCAACAAGCTGAATGCTTACTATCTCTCCAACAGCACACAGTGTCAGAGCAGTTTGAGGGAGACGCATTCAAGGATACATCAAGCAATACTGTGATTAGTATAGCGAACGTACACAGAACACTTATGTATTCTATTCTCCTACTCCCGCTCTTCCAGTAACTACAATTGTGCGGTCTGAAAAGGAAAATTATGTTGGAAATATTCCCAAAGAACACAAGAGTAAGATAATTAGAGGGCTAAGAAAGGAAAGTGAGCCCAATCCTGCTTTAGTCCATGGGGACCCAACATGACTAATAAGAGGTACAGGAGTAAGATTCTGGAAATGAGTCTCATACTCCTCATGAACTGGCACAATCTGACTATGACACTGATTCAGTGTTGAAAATCCATCCCTTTTTCTATAGCTAGGTTTGGAAGGAGAGGCAGGAGAACAGGAAAGGCTGGAAGATGAGGAGCAAGAAATGACATTCTAAAACTTCTCATAACAGATTTCAAACCACTTCCTCACTGCTGAGGAGTTTCCATTTGCTCTAGAGCAGACTCTCCTCCACCACTTTCTCCAATTCCTGCAGGAAAGGAGGAGGCCAGCAGCAGAGGGGTGTTTGTAGAGTGAGGAGCTGGGACTGGGAGAGCCAGAGCAGCAGATGGTACAAGAGGTGGAGGCAGCCAGATCCAGTCCAAGGCCAGAGAAATATAGTCAAGGTAAGGTTCTGGAAGGAAGTGATGGGTCTGAAAGTCAGAGCAAGGCAGAGAACAGAACACACACACGAGACAGTGAAAACATGAGTCACAGCACACAGCCCATCAAAGCCAACCAACATGAGAAAATGGGATAAATGGTCAGATAAAAGACTAGGAATCAAGAGCTCTGTAGGAAGCAGGGAAGTGGCATGTGGGTAGCAAGGGAGGAACTTGATGGTTTAGACAGCCTCAGTCTGGACTCTGAACTTGGATACGACTCCTTGTGAGACAAGAACCGAACCAACAATATGTATTTACGTGCAGTGCAGGTGTAATATGATTTCAGAAATACTTCTAATGAATATGCAGGAATAAAACCTTTCAGAAAGCACATTCTTAACACTTCTCTTTGTCTCTTTTACTCTCTTGTCTCCTTCAAGTAGTATCAGAGGATGGAGAAAGAGGAGAAGAGGACAAAAACTGAGAGCAAAATAATATAGAATAATTTCAGTTCTATTTATCTCCATGCCAAGTCCTATTTTTATATGTGCGTTTCCCAGTAACTATTTAAGGCAACCTAGGCCTTCTCTTTCTGAGTCTTCATCAGTCTCATAGCTGAAAACTGGCAAAAGGATTCCTTTCTTTGTATCATGTTCTAAGAATCCAGGATTCATGATTATGGTAATCACAGTGGTACAGATAAACAGAGAAGGAGAATTCTCCTAATATTTTAGCATTTCATGAAATATCAGCTAGCTTCCAATTCCTGTTTTTCCCTCTAATATTAGTCGATTTGAATAATACTGAGTTATTTAACATGTAATTTTTCTGCTGGTTCAAAATAAAATCAGCATGAAATACTATTACCTTGTTTAAAGCACTAAAATCAATGAAGAGATGTGACCTCTTATTTTCCCATTCTAAAACAAAAGGCAAGGGGAAGAATTTTTTATCTTGTGAGACACTAATTTTCCACTTTCTGGGTTAGTAAATTACTGGCTTTCAGAGTGCAGTCAATGTCACTGATTCAATGTGATTGAAGTAAATAAGATAAAATATAAAACCTGTTCACTTTCAATAAGCCCCAGTTTCCATTGGTCTTGCTCCTAACATTTTTCTTAGAAAGGTTTAAGCATGCAAACACCAAGGATGAAGGCAGAACATTGGCTCATAAGTATTAGCCAAGAAAATTTAATATTACCCCAAATAAGGAAATAAAAGTGAGCATATATACAATGTTCAGGGAAACAGTGACATGCTACAATCTTTATTTATTTAATTTTTTTGACCTCACCACGTGGCATGCAGGATCTTAGTTCCCCTACCAGGGATCAAACCCATGCCCCCTGCACTGAGAGCTCAGTCTTAACCACTTGACTGCCAGGGAAGTTTCATTTTTAAATTGTTATTTTTCCAACTAGAAATTCTATAAATCTTTAGCAGGAATAAGAAGGTAATCCACAACACTAAATTGACTTTATACACTCACATGAATGGAAGGAATCTGGAAAAGTCATCTATGCCTCTTTGTTTCCACACAAGACTACGTAAGTCTTATGCAGAGAAAAGCTATTTTTGCTAACTGTTAAGACTTCTGGGGAAAGCAATACCTTCAGGCTCCCTGTGGTAATCAGCTTCCAAGATTGCCAGTGATCCCCACCTCCTGGTTTTCTGGCCCTCTGTAGGCTTCTCCTACAACTGAATAGGTAAATAATGGAATACAGCAAAATGACAGTGAGACTTCCAAGGTTAGGTCATAAAAGATATCACTACTCCTGTCTTAATGTCTTGAATCACATGCCTTGGGAAAAACCAGAAGAGCCTGGCCACTCATCACAAGTTTGGCATATCCTTCCAGTGGTTTTTGTTTTAAAATTAACACATGTTCACTATTATAAATTCAAATGGTTCAGAAAAGTATAAGAAGAAAGAAAAGTTACTTGGAATCCCACCACCTTATAAACATGATTAATACTCTGGTCATCATCTCTTAATACCTCTCTTTATGTGTATAAACACAGTTCTAAGTAAATGGTATATCAGTTCTACATGTTGTCCTCCTTTGTGGATACCAGCATGATTTTCTCACTATATAATCATAAATAAATATATATACTGTATTTACAGACATATATGATTATATCACAATTTATTATTCACCATTTGTGCTTCAAGTGGGCATTCACTTGGTTTATAGGTCTTGGCCATTATAAATAATATTACAATAAATATTGAACATATATGCTATTTTCTGGTGTTTTTATTTCTGTGACTTTCATTTCTCATTTCCACCAGCAATATGAATAGAAACTTTTCCTCCAAAATTTTTGCCTGTGGCAGGTACCATCACTTCTCATTGATCTTTGCTAATCAATGGCTGAGAAGTTATTTAAAGACCCAGAAGGGGTAGTCCCTAAGAGCAGTGCCCGAGGCTTCGTGGATGAGGCATCTTAGTAGGGCACATATACTTTTCAGAATGGATTACTGTAACATTTCTGGAAACCCACCCAGCTAGTTTGGGAGTGAACACTGCTGTAATCCACCATAAACTCAGTAACAGATCTAGTCAAGCAGGCCTTCCTACATCATGCCCTGTCTCCCAGATCATATACACTGCTTCTGCAGGGGTTAGCACCCACAAGAATGTTAGCATGCATTACACTGGGGTGCCTACTCCACTGCATGCCAGCTGAGGAAGACAGAGTGCCAGAAGAGGAAAAAAAGGAAGAAATCGTATGCACCAGAGGAAAGCTACAATCCACAACAAGCCAGTCCCCGGAATTGTACTATAACTCCTATCCAAAAACATTCATTCTGAGAAAGCCAGAGTAGGACAAGACATGAGGGAACTGGGGGTGCCAGCTAGAAGCAGAAACGGAAAAACCACTTCTACAAAAGTTTACTGGGAGGTGAGGGAGAGTGGCGGGGGGGTGGGGGGGGCTGAAGAAGTCATGGAAATCCTGCTTCCATTCCCCAGGCCTTGCCCTTAGCTTCCCTTTCATCTGCTGTGCCCAAGTTATATCATTTTATGTTCAACTGAGGATCTTGGACTCCAATAAGTGCCCTCTGAGCTTGAAGACTGATCCAGAGGCAGAAGAGCCCACGACTGAGCCACTGGGTGCACCATTCCAGATGCACTTGGTGGGCAGACCAGAAAGCTAGCTCAGTAGCCATTGTAAAGGCTTTCCTTCCAGCCAATCAGTGTTTTCAGGAAGTCCTGGCACCTTGAACTAACCCTAGGGAGTATCAAATTCTGAGAACTCACACAAAGGAAACCACTTGAATACAAGACCCGGCATCACCCAACCACCAATAAGCACCCTGTGTAGGACGCCTCATCTAAACAACAAACAAAACAAAAATACAAACCCAGTCATCAACAGACAGGATTACCACCTCACTCAGCCTTGCCCATCAGAGGAAAAACAAACAAACAAAACCTCAGCACAAATCACACCCTATATGAAGCTTACACAAACCACTGGACCAAACTTAGGAGAGCAGAAACCAAAAGGAAGAAAGAATGCAACCTTGAAACCTGGGAAAAGGAGACCTCAAACACAATAAGTTAAAAAAAAAAAATAATAATGAAAAGGCAGAGAAATACTACACAAATGAAGGAACACATTAGAAACACAGAAGTCCAAATAAATGAAGAGGAAACAGGCTAACTGAAAAAAAAAACTCAGAATAATGATAGTAAAGATGATCAAAAACCTTGAACATTTTACTATCTGGCAAAGGACATTGAGAGGGCATACATTTCTGAAAAGCATCCACAGCTGGAGTAAAGACAGGACCCAGGGATGCTTGAGAGCTAAAAAAATTTCCGGAAAGGGGGGCCACACAGGAAGATGGACCTAGTTTCAGTAGGGAATAGGAGACAGGCTCAGAAGCTGATGGGCTCTGGGAATCCTTGCCTCTCTATGTGCTCCTCTCTCTAAGACCGACATGCTAGCCCCTCGTGCAGGGGGCTCCTCCAGACTCTGCAGAGAGCAGGGAAGAGCAAGGTGTGACCACTGCAGAACTGGGGCAAAGCCAGAACACCCATAACATCTGTGCACACACACTGCGTGTTTCCTTCTTGTTCCTGTAACCTTTCCAAATGGCATTTACATGAAATTCATCTTTTCAGTGGTTTTTAAATCATACAGAACATATCAGCATCTATGATCAAAATCCATCATGCTCATTAAAGCTGCTTCTTCAAAGCTCTTGCCTGGAGAAAATGAAGCCAGTGGAGGCCTAAAAGCAGCTGCAAATGTGCCAGCAAGGTCATCTTCAAGAAAGAACCCTGATTACTGATACAGTGTATCCTTGGGGAATGGCAAAAGTGAGAATTCAAATAAAAAGGAAAAAACATTTCTCACCATTAATTAGCAAAAATAAAACAAAAATTTATAAGAGCAAGTATAAAAGAGTATGGGGATACAAACATCTTTATATGTTTTTGGCGGACAGTAGATTGCTACCGTGATGGAAAGTAACTTAGCAGTATCTACTAAGTGCATGCATCTTCAGCAGTCCTACTTTTGTGAAACTATCCTACAAACAAAAGAATCAATATTTAAGGCTGTTTATTCAGCTATGTTTGATGAAGGATTGTTAACTATGATCCCCAAAATTGAAAACAATCTGAATGCCCATCATTAGGATAAACTGTGGCACATTCCTATAGGAAAATAGAGAAATATATAGACAGATACATCTCAGGTTGTCAACAGTGATTACTTCAAGCAAAGTGGGATGGGGGAATGACATAATAAAGAAACTTCCTGCCAACGCAGGAGATGCAAGAGACAGGAGTTTGATCCCTGTGTCGGGAAGACCCCCTGGAAAGGGCATGGCAATCCACTCCAGTATTTATGTCTGTAGAATCCCATGAAAAGAGGAGCCTGGCAGGCTGCAGTCCATAGGATCGCAAAGAGTTGGACACAACTGAAGTGACTTAGCAAGCACACACACAGAATATATGTGTGTAACAATTTGTTTCTAAACTAAAGAAAAAAAGTGAAATATGTCTAAAGACACACACACAACTTTTATTTCTCGCCAGCTTTAGTGTGGTGTTGAAAATATCAACTTTAGAGGTTAATTTTTTTATTTCCAAAAGTCTATTGTTGAAATGCAGATATTTCTTAAGTTGTTTGTTGACCCTTACCACCTGGGGAGATGACGTTTTGCTCACTTTTCAGCAGTGACAGCAGGCTGGGGGAACTTCCTTACCTAGGACAGGTGGGAGCCTCTTGGGGAAGAGAGGGGCAAAGGTGCCTCTCGCCCCTCCCCACCCCTGACCCCAGCTCCTGGCTGACAGACTTGCATCTTGCCGACCCTGAGGGAGAGACGATGAATGGAGAGGTTAATAAGCCTGGTGCTTCCCACCTTTGCTTGAGGCCAGTATGAGGCTGCTCTGGCTCACTTTCTGGTTCACTGGGGGTGAGCATCAGCATGGGGTTGGCCCTCTGCCAACTTAAAGGGCAGCCCGCAGGGACCTTAAGGGAGTCACAGACCTAGCATTGGCTGAGACAATAGCAATGATCAAAGGTGCCAGACATGGTTTCTTGCAATCAACTTGGGAAATAGGACAAGTAATCACGAAAGTGTGATTTTCCTCAGCTCCAATAAAATGAAAATGCCTGTCCTTGTTATAGAGAATCAGAAGAATCAATAAGGAGTTTGAGGAGACATTGGCATGTCCTACGGGCATACAAACCACTGCTTCCACACTGATGTGAACCTGAGGGCTGAGGCTCTTCAGCCTGGACAAGTACAGACAAAACAGCCCTCCTCTCGCATCGCCCGTGGACCTGTTGCTTCAGGCTGGAGTAACTGGAATGGAAGCAGAGTGCAAATGTCGGAAAGATGACTGCTCACCAACTTTAGCAAACACTTAACATCTAAGGCTTTACACACGTCATGTGCCCTTTATAAGGACCCTTTGAGATAGGTTTTTTTAACCCACTCCAATATTCTTGAGCTTCCTCAGTGGCTCAGAGGGCAAAGAACCCGCTTGCAATGCAGGAGACCTGGTATCGATCCCTGGGTTGAGAAGATCCCCTGGAGAAGGGAACGGCTACCCACTCCAGTATTCTGGCCTGGAGAATTCCATGGACAGAGGAGCTTGGTGGGCTACAGTCCATGGGGTCACAAAGATTTGACACATCTGAGCGATCTTCACTTTCAGTTTCACAGATGAAGAAACTAAGGTACTAGCAGTTAGGTCATTGCTCAAGTTTATAGAAATAGGAAGTAGGGGAACTGGAATTCAGTCCCAAGAAGTCAGATTGCAAAGTCTAGGATAAAACCACTGTATCACATTGCCTCTGCAGGATGAGACAACACCTGAATGCAACCCTGCCTGCTGAGAACAAGGACCAAAGATGTGTTCTGGAAATGATCTCAACTCTGGTGGGATGAATCTTTGAAAAACCTTGGCTTGAATATGGAAGCCATGAGATGAGAAACAATGCCAAAGTTCCAGGTGAGATGTGCATATAGGAAACAAGAAGTTTACAGGCATAACCAATATTCTGGGGCAGAATCTAGCAAAGCCCTGTAGAGTGAGGTTGCAGGTGCCTGCAAGGAAAGGTAACTCAACCTGGGATGGCAGGGTGAGCTTAGGACACACTCAGAGGAACTTGAGAATATAACTGCTTGACAGACTCTGGTCAAAAATTAAAATAAGAATAGCTACTTATGCCAAACTTATATGGTGGAATTTGCTAGACTACTTTTCCTGTTACATGTATTCACTTATTGCTTTGACTTTATCAGCACTGTTCCTACCTCACCTGAAAACTTGGCCACCTGGTTTTACAGAGAGTTAAAATATCTCCCTCAAGAACAAAGTTGGCCCAGAGAGAATTCCCCCTCTCTTCCCTTTCAGCAGGAACCACTCTGCTGCCCACCATGTCAAACAACTCTACTCTTAAGCATATACCGAAGAGAAATGAAAACACAAGTCCACAGAAGAACTTGTAAATAAGTGTTCATAGCAGCACCATTCATAAAACCCCAAAGTTGAAACAACCCAAATATTAATCAACTGACAAAGATAATGTGTTATATACACATAGGAGTATTATTCAGTCATAAATAGGAATGAAGTTCTGATACATGCTATAACATGCAGGAACTCAAAAACATACGCTAAGTGAAAAAGCCAGTCACAAAATATGACATATTATATGAGTCCATTTGTATGACACATCCAGAACAGGCAAGTTCTTAGAGACAGAGAGTAGATTAGCAGCTGCCTAGGGCTGGGGGGCCTGGAGGAGGGCATTGGGACCACCCCAGTATTCTTGCCTGGAGAATCCCATGGATAGAGGAGGGTGCGGGCTACAGTCCATAGTGTCACACAGAGTCAGACACAGCTGAAGCGACTTAGCACACACGCACACACAGGGCTGGGGGGTAAGGAGGAAATGGGGACTGACTGCTAATGGGTGTGGGGTTCCTTTTTGGAGTGAAGAAAATGTTCTAAAACTGATTGTGGTGCTGGTCGTACAACTCTGTTTATATGCTAAAAAACCATTGACTTGTACACTCTAAAAAGGTGAATTATCCAGTTAAATGAAGTTTATCTCAATAAGGCTGTTATTGAAAAAGGAAAAAAAAAAGTTTCAGCGTGTGCCTGAAGGTTTGGGGCACAGAAAAGAGAGAAGTCTTAATATATATTTAATTACATTTCCCTTAGATGTTTTTAGTGACTATTTTACAGGGAATGTGGTTTCCTGAATCAGACATATCAAGACAACTGGTACAGAAGCATGTCTAGCATCTCAGACAGGTTGCCCCATTTCATGCACCAGAGGAATTTGGCACTGCTCCCCCCAGTGGGGTGAGCCTCCTGCTCCCCAGGAAGCCACAGAATAGAGCAGCAAATAGACTACAATGTTTTGCTTTGAAGACATTCTCTCTCTTTCTCTCACTCACCCACTCACATTGGTGCACACACCAAAAACCCATTTTCTACTACTTCTCCCTGATGTTACAGTACCTTCTGTCTCTCTGTTTCCTCCTTTCATAGTTCAGCAAACAGCTTATCCATTTCATAAGAGCAAGTTTGTTGCAACCCACTAATAATAAATCACAGGCATAATTAGAACCACAAGCCTAGCATAGCTAATTCTCTTACTAAAAAAGGTCTGGTTATGAATATTTTTCATAAAATTAAAGAATAACTGCTTAAGAATTCTAAATTCACTGATGAGCAAAAAGCTATACAATTAAAGTGAAAACAAAAATCTTACATTCCATAAAGATTTATTACAAGAAATAAGTCAATTAATCATTCTCCATTTTTAGAGACTTGAACAAGAGAAAACAGGAATTGATTGCATCAAAGTAACTTTTTTAAAAATAAAAAAGGAACATTTTGTCCTTAAGGATGATTAAGCCCTTTAATAAACATCCTGGAAAGGCTATGAAATCTCCTTCCCTTAAGGATAGTATCATTGTTATCACTTGAGATGAGATTTAGCTAAACATGAAATAGTAGCTTAAGCAAGGCAAAAAAAAAAAAAAAGCGTCTGTCTCATCCAAGCATCTGTTGACTGTTCAGGGCTGCTTACAGTGACTCTGCCCAACAAAATTCTCAACATCTTTCTAGCTTACCATTCCATCATCCCAAATAGGGAACTCCCATCCTCATAGTACAAGGTAACAACTAAAGCTCCATGAAACACAGCAGTATTTCAAGCAGCAGGGTGAGAGAAGGGAAGAGCTGGGAGAAGGGCAGCACGAGTCAACTGTCCTTAAGGAAAATCCCAGGAATCTATTGTGATGTTTTGCATTGGTCACAGGACCACACTGTTGCCATGGAGCCTGTCTTTACTCTAAGCAGCCATGTGTCCATGCTCACTGGCTTCAGTCGTGTCTGACTCTTTGCGGCCTGATGGGCTATAATCCACTAGACTCCTCTGTCCATGGGATTCTCTAGGCAAGAATACTGGAATGGGTTGCCATGTCCTCCTCCAAGGGATCTTTCCGACCCCAGGATTGAACCTACTTCTCCTGGGCGAAGTGGGTGAATTCTTTACTCACTGAGCCACCTGGGAAGCCCCTAAGCAGCCATGTGCCTATCTAAAAATCAGGGTTTCTTTTGTGATGGAAAGAGCAGGAAAGGCTACTGGAGACCATCCCACAATCTCTGCCACTGTCTTCAATATTCATTTCTTTTACTTGGACATACACTTCAAAAGGCATTTCTTTCTATAAAAAGTGCACAGAAACTGACAGAAAGAGGAATTTTTCACACTTTGGGTACTCAGAGATATTTGAGTACCCCCTTATTATCCACACTGGGACAAATTTTTACCTTTGTTCTGCTTTAGGTTTGAGAAAGGATGCAATTATCCTAACCCCAAAATAGCCAGAATATTAACAAGTACAGGATAAATAATCACTAAATAAAACTATAATATTAAATAAATCAGCAAAAAAATGAATAAGCCAAAAAAAAATCCTTATGTCAAGCTCTTACACTTAATGCATCACCTGAGACAGTCCACATGTGACATCAAACAATCACTTAAATGAGCCACACTGCTGAATTTGGTAGATTCAACCTAAACTCCTATGGCAGAACCAGCAATTAGAGAGGATGCTTTTACCTGCAGTAACTCATATAGTCCAAACTATCAGACTCCAGTGCAGTGGAGAACAGTGGACATTTCATGACCTCCATAGGTTTCAGATGAACAAACTCTGGTTTAAACTATGCTGCTTTAAATAATGTATAAAGTGCTTTTTATATATAATAAATAATCATAAATACAGATATATAATAATTTATTGTTTTTCAGATTTTATTAATAAAATTATTAATAACAATAATAAGGATATAATAAATGCTTGATCCTAGAGACAAATACAGATTTTCTTTTTAGAAAGTGAGAATTGGAATATTTCTTGTCATATCAATAAACAAGGATGACATAGTCATCCACAATTCCAGCCCTCCAATGTGACTTCCTGAGCCAGAGGGCGCTCAATGGGCTTCCCGGGTGGCTCAGTGGATAAAGAATCTGCCTACAATGCAGGAAGCACAGGCAGAGGCTGCTTCCATCCCAGATCAGGAAGACCCCTGGAGGAGGGAATGGCAACTCACTCTAACATTCTCTTCTCAAGAATCCCAGGGACAGAGAAGCCTGGAGGGCTACAGTCCAGAGGGTTACAAAGAGTCCGACATGACTGAAGTAGCTGAGCATGCACTCAGGAAGGGGTTGAAATCCTGCTATCTAACAGCCATCAGGATTGCTGCTGCTGCTGCTGCTGCTAAGTTGCTTCAGTCGTGTCCGACTCTGTGCAACACCATAGACAGCAGCCCACCAGGCTTCCCCGTCCCTGGGATTCTCCAGGCAAGAACGCTGGAGTGGGTTGCCATTTCCTTCTCCAATGCGTGAAAGTGAAGTCGCTCAGTCGTGTCTGACTCTTAGCAACCCCATGGCCTGCAGCCTACCAGGCTCTTTCATCCATGGGATTTTCCAGGCAAGAGTACTGGAGTAGGTTGCCACTGCCTTCTCCGTTTGACTTCAGTCTACCTGCCCTTATTGCAAAACTTCTATATTACCTGGCTCCGCCCCTCAGCTCCTTAGCAATTCTCTCAGGGTTACTTGACATGCTGTCTCCAGGGCTTGAAGTCCTAGAAATTCCAACTTCATAAAACATAATTCTCAACTGTCAAGTTGTGACTCTTTTTTAAGTGAAAGACAGGTGAAGGACAGGGAAACCTGATGTGCTGCAGTCCACGGGGTTGCAAAGAGTAAGACACAACCAAGCAACTGAACAACAACATATTTTAAGTTGACAAAAAGTACACAATTTTGTATTCAAAAAGTATACAATGACAAAAGTATACAATTAACTTGACAAAGGTAATTTAAAAATTACTTTAAACAATGATATAACATGATACACAATCATTGTGGAATTATTTTTATATAAGAAGACTGTCATTTAGTTTCTTACTAAAGTCAATTAAAACAAATATTTGTGAAGTTATCCTAATTGCCTAGGCTAATTGTGACAATGTATGCACATACTCAGCCACTTTAGTCGTGTCTGACTCTTTGCGATCCTATGAACTGGGCCCACGATGCTCCTCTGTTTATAGGATTCTCCAGGCAAGAATACTGGGAGTAGGTTGCCATGCCCTCCTCCAGGCTATCTTCCTGACCCTACGATCAATCCAGCAGGCGTGTGCCTGCTTCTCCTGAGTCTCCTGAATTGCAGGTGGATCCTTTACCCACTGAGCTATCTGGGAAGCCCATGACAATGTATATATGTCTGTCATTCTGTGCTGAAAGGGTGATAATCACAGACATCAGCTCCCCACAGATTACAATGCCTCCACACATTTTAACCTCTCTTCACTTTTCACTTTCATGCATTGGAGAAGGAAATGGCAACCCACTCCAGTGTTCTTGCCTGGAGAATCCCAGGGACAGCAGAGCCTGGTGGGCTGCTGTCTGTGGGGTCGCACAGAGTCAGACACGACTGAGCAGCAGCATGTTCTCTCTTCTGCTGCTATGTGTGCACTCTCATCATCTGAATGAAATGTGATATTCCTGACTCACCATGTAATATAGAATCTTGAACCACTCTCTATCAGGATACTCTAGTCCCATAGCCCTTTCCCAACCCGCTTTGTGCAAGAAAGAGAAATTCAGAGACTTTATAAGAAAATTTAGCCAGTGCTTTGAACACAGGGAGATAAAAAGAGACAAATTTCTGGGAGTTTGGGAGAAGGACATAATCCCAGCTTAGCAGAAAGTATAGAGAAGATGCAATTTAAATGAAGACACAAGAAGACAATGTGGAATCAGAACCTGATGGTTGAAATGGAAAAGGAAATACCCTGATGTCACAGGGCATCCAGATGTTGAAGAGCATATGTGAAATGTCCCATTTGAATCTGAAGAAGGTCGGTGCCCTGCAAGTAGCACAAACCAGCACAAAATGGCCTCACTTGTATGTATGTATAAGCTAAATTAAAAACAAAAAAATATATACTTCTAAATCATTATTTTTATTATCCTTAGTTTAGTCCATCACTAGAATAACCTAGGCATTAAATGCAAATCAAAATTACAGAGAGGTACTACTTCACACAAGCCAGAAGGTCCATCTTCAAAAAATCTACAAACAATAAATGCTAGAGAGGGTGTAGAGAAAAGGGAACCCCCTTACACTGTTGGTGAGAATGTAAATTGATGCAGCCACAATGGAGAAGAGGAGGTTCCTTAAAAAACTTAAAAATAGAACTACCATGTGACCCAAAAATCCCACTCCTGGGCATTTTCCCAGTTCAATTCAGTTCAGTCGCTTAGTCGTGTCTGACTCTTTGTGACCCCATGGACTGCAGCACACCAGGCTTCCCTGTCCTTCACCAACTCCCAGAGTTTACTCAAACTCATGTCCAATGAGTCGATACGTTGTAGCCGCATGTTCTGGGAAACAAACTCACTGAGAAGGACAATGCAGATAGTGGAGTGCAGTGTATTACACCAGTGGGCCCAAGGCAGAGTCTCCTCTTAGCCAAGGACCCCAACCAATTTTTGTGAAAACCTTATATACCCTCAGTATATGTGCCCAAAGCCACCTCCCCAAATTCCCTGAAACTAGTCTGAACAAAGGAGAAGAAAGATACAATCAAAGTTAACCTGTGATTCATAAGCCTTAAGCCTAGGTAGTTAACAGTGGACAATGATTAATAGGCCTGTGGTCATATCCCAATAAACGTAATAGAATGTATGATTCTATTCGGTTACACAGATAATTAGGGTATTCTTTTAGGCGATGGAGACCCCTGGGCTCTTCCTTCCGGAGGCCTGGTTTTCCAGTTGGTATGCCACTTCTACAGATACTGGGCATATAGCTCAAAGTCCACAGTCCAGCCCAAGATGGAGTCCTGCTTTCAAGATAGAGCCTGTTCTGTTTCCTCCTTCAGGAGATGTCATCCAACCATCTCATTCTCTGTCATCTCCTTCTCCTCCTGCCTTCAATCTTCCCCAGCATCAGGGGCTTTTCCGATAAGTCAGATTTTCTCATTAGGTGGCCAAAGTATTAAAGTTTCAGCTTCAACCTCAGTCCTTCCAATGAACACCCAGGACTGATCTCTTTGTAGTCTATGGGACTCTCAAGTCTTCTCCAATACCACAGTTCAAAAACATCAATTCTTCAGCACTCAGCTTTCTATATAGTCCAGCTCTCACATCCATACATGACCACTGGAAAAACCATAGCCTTGACTAGATGGACCTTTGTTGGCAAAGTAACATCTCTGCTTCTTAACGGCTGTCTAGGTTGGTCATAACTTTCCTTCCAAAGAGTAAGCGTCTTTTAATTTCATGGCTGCAGTCACCATCTGCAGTGATTTTGGAGCCCAAAAAAATAAAGTCTGCCACTGTTTCCCCATCTATTTAACCAGAGAAAAACATAATTCCAAAAGATACATGTATTCCAGTGTTCATCTCAGCATTATTTACAATATCCAGGACATGAAAACAACCTAAATGTCCATCAACAGAGAAATGGATAAAGATGTGGTACGTATATGCAATGGAATATGTGTGTATTCAGTTGCTCAGTTGTGTCTGACTCTTTACTACCCTATGGACTATAGCCCACCAGGCTCCTCTGCCCATGGCATTTTCCAGGCAAGAACACTAGAATGTATTACCATCTCCTATTCCAGGGGATCTTTTCAACCCAGGGACCGAACCCATGTCTCTTGTGTCTCCTGCACTGGCAGGCGGATTCTTTACCACTAGTGCCACCTGGGAAGCCCAGGTGGAATATTACTCAACCATAAAAATGGGCAAAATTGTGCCATCTGCAGAGATACACCTGGACCTGGAGACTTTCATACAGAGTGAAGTAAGTGAGAAAGAGAGAAATAAATTTCATATATTAATACCATATATGCGGAATCTAGAAAATGGTACAGATGAGCCTATTTGAAAAGCATAAACAGAGACACAGACATAGAGAACACATGTATGGACACCAAGAGGGGAAGGGGGTTGGGATAAATTTGGAGATTGGGATTGACACATATATGTGCGTGCAAGTATGCCAAAGTTGCTTTAGCCATATCTGACTCTTTACAACCCTCTGGACTGTAGCCCACCAGACTCCTCTGTTCATGGAGTTTTCCAAGCAAGAATACTGGAGTGGGTTGTCATGCCCTCCTCCAGGGGATCTTCCCAACCCAAGGATTGAACCTGCATCTCCTGCAGCTCCTGCACTGCAGGCAGATTCTTTACTGCTGAGCCACCAGATAAGCCCTGATATATACAAGGTGGATAACTAACAAGAACCTACTATATAGCACAGGAGGAGAATAAAGAAGGTACAATCCGTTTGTAGGACACATATAAGTTAACCTTAAAAACAGATTCTAATATATATTAGGCACAGACAAACACTGCTTGATTCCACTCATACGAGGTACCTAGAATAGTCAAATTCATATAGTCAGAAAGTACACTGGTAGATGTCAGGGGCCAAGGGGTGGTGGTGGAGGCAAACAAAGAGTTAGTCTTTAATGGGGATGGAGTTTCAGTTTAGGAAGGTAAAAAATTGGGGAGATGGATGATAGTGAGAGTCATACAACAATGTGAATGTATTTAGTACTACTGAACTGTAAATATGGTTAAAACAGTATGTTCTATATTATGTGACTTTTACCACATGATAAAAAAGAGGTCTACTATCTAGTCACTCCCACCCCATATTCCACTGCCACCATGAACGTTGCCATCAACTGAAGCAGAACTCCAGATCAGCCCAGTGACAGTGAATCCAACAGCAACTCTCAGAAACATATTTTGCAAGTTAGCCTACATCTGGTGTTTGAACTCACCAGCTGATTGACAAAGCGATAATGCACTCTGCTTGTGCAAAAGTTTATTGTATAAGCATTGCTCTGCTGGAGAAAGGGGAAAAGCCAAATTCCCAGCTAAGATGTCATCGGGATTTAAAATGCAATAAATCTCTTTCTAGAGTAGGTACGGTTTTTAAAATACCAGACATCCGATGGCAGCAGATGCAGTTAACAAGGAAGAAAATGCTGACTTCAACAACAACAACAACAAAAAATAGTTCAAAGATCTGGGAATTTAGCCCAGTTTCAGAACTTAGGGTAGCAAGTACTTTTACCTATGTGATTTTGACTCACTTCCCTCATTTAGTTTTCCCTTCAGTTCTAGGGGAGGCCTATAAAGCTGAGAGCAAAAGCTGTTTAACTGCTATGAAGATATTACTCTGTCACTGTCCACTCAAGTTCTCTTTCCACTGCTGAAAGTAGAAAGAATAGTCAATAAAGTGTCAGGGGGATTACTACCATTGCTCATCAAGTTTTACCCAAACCTTTATGCCACACAATTAACAGAATGATAATATATTATAAAGCCCTACAAAATCCCCAGTATTTTTCTCATGCCCTTTCCAACAAGGAATAAAATCAGGGGCAGATTTCCCCAGTATCCTCTGGACATAATCTAAATAGTATAGAACAACATAAAAGTGGGCCTCTAATGTCAGGACTCATGAATATGACATGGGGTGTTTATAAAAATGTAGCTTTCTGCTCCTTTACCCAAACCATCTGATTCATAGTCAGAATGATTCATAGTCAGACCAAATACAGCATTGGGTCCAGGAATCTGTATTTAATAAGACCCTAGGTGATCTTGAAAAGGTAATTTCACACCACACTTGGGAAACACTGCTATAGAAAGTGTATTTCACCTCAAACCACATTATATGCCTGGAAACTTAGCTTTTTACCTATTCCAGTATCCAAATTACAACTAGACAGTGTTAATGGTTCTACCAGAGACACAGGGTCAGATGGAGGTTGGGAGGAGAGGGAATGGTGAGCAATGAACAGAGATCAAGAAATCATCTTTGAAACTGGTCCTAGTCACCCAATGGGAGCCCCTTCACAATACCAACCTCTGACTGAAGAAACATGAAAGATTAGGTGAGAATTTGGAGCAAGAACCAATAGGACACATAGATCTTGGCCCAGGAAGTACCCATCTTTTTCCTTGGTTTGCTGCCTTAAGGAGAACATATATTAGCTAGCCCTTAACTGTACAAGGCTTTGAAAAATCAAATTGGACAGCCCAGCAACGATCTCAAACCACTCCAATGCCCTCTCAACCTCTTCCCTCCCCAGATCCAACCAGAAAGCATGCTGAGATAACTCTCAGACTCTCCTAGGGTGATCGCCCATCCTAGTTTTCTCAGAACAAAGGGATTTTGTGTGATGCAGGACTTCCACTGATGAAACTAAGAGAATTCAGGGCAAACTGAGATGAGATATCTGACTTCAGTAATAAACAGAGGTCACAGCTTGTCATCAGTCATGCTGACTGGCTCCTACTAGACACAGATAACCTCTCCATCCTCACCTGGTTTGGAACTACTTTAAACATTCCCCAAGGTCTAGTCCTCACACTGTGTGTGTCACCAGCAAGAGGGGGCAACTCCACCAGGATCTCAGACAGAGGGAGGCAGGGTCAGCTAGAGTTCTACTTGAGAGGCCATTTATAGACCAGGCCTATGATTTTTCCAGTAGTCATGTACAGATGTGAGAGTTGGACCATAAAGAAGGCTGAGCACCAAAGAATTGATACTTTCAAACTGTGGTGCTAGTGAAGATTCTTGAGAGTCCCTTGGACAACAAGGTGATCAAACCAGTTAATCCTAAAGAAAATCAACCCTGAATATTCACTGGAAGGACTGATGCTGAAGATGCAGCTCCAATAATGTGGCCACATGATGCAAAGAACCAACTCACTGGAAAAGATCCTGATGCTGGGAAAAATTGAGGTCAGAAGAAGAGGGCATCAAAAGATGAGATGGTTGGATGGCATCACTGACTCACTGATGGATATGAGTTTGAGAAAACTCTAGGAAATAGTGAAGGATAGGAAAATCTGGCGTGCTGCAGTTCATGGGGTCAAAAAGAGTTGGATACGACTGAGTAACTAAACAACAACAACACCCAAAAGTTCTGGTTCAAAAGTAGAAACCTCATAACTCTGAAGTCTAACCAGAGCATTCAGAGAGATCAAGTCACATCTAGTCCTCGCTCTCATATCCAGAATCTGCATGGAGTCTCAGCATCCAGAATCTTTAGCAGAAACCCAGTAATTACAGGTAGGAAAGTTTCCCATTCACCAGACTTTAAATTTACTTTTCCTACTAGGTAAAATCTAAGTTAGAGAAAATCTAACAAGTTAACAAAAGATAAACTTCAGACAGTACCTAGTAGTGATAAAGTAAAGAAGGGAGGTAGTTATTAGATAATCTTAAGTGACTTCAGCCTTGGCTACAACCAGGAACCCCTTGAATGCTCTGGAAACTGATGCCTGGGCCACTCTTAGAGGTCTGGATTTAATCAGTCTGTGATGAATTCATCTGAGCTTAGAGATTTTATTTAACATTCCCCTGCTGTTTCCAACATGTAGCCAAAATAGAAAACCCCTGCTTAAAGCAGAAATGGAGAGTCTCTCTGAGAAAGAGACCTGTGAGTGGAGACCTTAATGAACAGGAGGGAGCAGAGCAAAGAACACTTGAGAAAGTTCAAGGCTTTGAAGCAGGAATGACAGAAACAACATAAGCCCTAGGAGGCAGAGGATTTGTGCCTAGACACTATGCCCACCCAGTACCTGGACTATAAAAGAGGCTTCATGTATATTTGTTGAGAAAATTAATTTTAAAAAGGACAAAATGCCTAGCGTGAAGTGACCAAAGGGGAGGAAGGAAAAGCAGGCATGGAAGGATTGTGTTCTTCTGAAGGTCATGGGGGAGCCACTATTGTGTGTACAGTGGAAGACATAGGATTTAAGCAGGAAAGTGATGTGGTTTATTTTTTTTTTTAAGATCTTTCTGGACTTCTACTTCTGGGAAGATGAAACAGATGTACTTTTCCCTATTCTTCCCACTGAGTACAATTGGACATGATATTAAAAAAAAGAAGAAGAAGACTATGAAAAGGGAGAGAAGTCAGAAGCTTGGGACCCAGGAAGCAACACAGTGGTGAATTCTCTGGGTTTTCACTGTGCTTCCTGTTTCTCAGAGCTGAATGTGTCAGCAAACTGGAAACACCAGTGGACCAAGATAAAAACAAAACAAGCAAAAAGCCTGCTCCTTTCTTTTTTCTTTTATATAATTGTACTTCATTTTATTTATTTATTTTTCTTATTGGTTTTGCCATACAATGACATGATATCTCCATGGATGTACATATGCTCCCCCTCCAGAACCCCCCTCCCTCCTCCGTCCCGACTCCCTCCCCCCGGGAAATCTCGGTGCAGCAGCCCCAAGCAACAATCCTGGGCTCGCGATTGATTTCACATATGATACTTAATATGTTTCAATGCCATTCTCCCTTATCATCCCACCCCTGCCCTCATCCACAGAGTTCACGAGTCTGTTCCATATGTCTGCGTTCCTTTTGCTGTCTCGCATGCTGGGTTCTCATTACCATCTTTCTAAATTCCATATATATGCGTTAGTATACTGTATTGTTGTTTTTCCTTCTGGCTTACTTCACTCTGGATAATAGGCTCCAGTTCCGTCCACCTGAGTAGAACTGATTCAAATGAATTTTTTTTTAATGCTGAGTAATATTCCATTGTGTATATGTACCACAGCTTTCTTATCCATTCGTCAGTTGATGGGCATCTAGGTTGCTTCCATGTCCTGGCTATTGTAAACAATGCAGCGATGAACATTGGGGTACACGTGGCTCTTTCAATTCTGGTTTCCTCGGTGTATATGCCCAGCAGTGGGATTGCTGGGTCAATTGGCAGTTCTATTTGCAGTTTTTTAAGGAATCTCCACACTGTTTTCCATAGTGGCTGTACTACTTTGCATTCCCACCAACAGTGTAAGAGGGTTCCCTTTTCTCCACATCCTCTCCAGCATTTATTGCTTGTAGATTTTTGGATTGCAGCCATTCTGACTGGTGTAAAGTGGTACCTCATTGTGGTTTTGATTTGCATTTCTCTGATAATGAGTGATGTTGAGCATCTTTTCATGTGTTTGTTAGCCATTTTTATGTCTTCTTTGGAGAAATGTCTGTTGAGTTCTTTGGCCCACTTTTTGATTGGGTCGTTTATTTTTCTAGAATGGAGCTGCAGGAGTTGTTTGTATATTTTTGAGATTAATTGTTTGTCCGTTGCTTCATTGGCTATTTTTTCTCCCATTCTGAAGGCTGTCTTTTCACCTTGCTTATAGTTTCCTTTGTTGTGCAGAAGCTTTTAATTTTTTTTTTTAATTTTCTTTACTTTATTGTGTTGGTTTTGCCATAGAGTAACATGAAACCGCCATGTATCTACACATGCTCCCCCTTCAGAACCCCCCTGCCTGCTCCTTTCTAACAAAAGACTAGAAAAGGGGCAGCCTAACAAGATGGAAAACTTTTAGACAATTACTACCCTGGTGGCTCAGAAGGTAAATAATCTGCCTACAATGTGGGAGATCCAGTTTCGACCCCTAGGTTGGGAAGATCCTCTGAAGAAGGGCATGGCAACCCACTCCAGTATTCCTGCTTGGTGAATTCCATGGACCAAGGAGCCTGGTGGGCTATAGTCAATGGGGTCGCAAAGAGCTGGACACAACTGAGTGACTAACACTTTCACTTTCCAGCCAAATAGCACAGAAAACACTGTGTCTCCAGCTACATGTGCCAAGAGAAGCCAAGTGAGGAGCCCAGACTTCCAGCCTTGCCAGGTTGTAAGGGGACCCCATCATCCCCACTAGCATGTTGTCAGAGAAGGCAAAGGAGAGAGTAAGAACTTTCACCACTGACCAATGGTAATGAGGCCAGTAAGGTCTGTGAAGGTCCTAAAGAGAACAGTAACATGATACTTCTATCCCTCATACCCAGGGAGGAATCAGTAGGAGCCTACTCGGGAGCCAGAACTAACATCCTACTCAGCTTCCCTGTTTTGCATCAGTGGGACAAAAAGGGGAACCTGGGCCTCTATCCTCATTTTACACTAACAAAGTGGTACTTTCACTTCCCCTGTCACAGTGGAATCAGAAAGCACCAACTAAAATAGGAGGATAAATAAGATCCACAGCCTCATAACATAACTCCAAAAACGCCCAGATTTCAACTGAAAAATCAATCATCATATCAAGAACCATGAAAATCTCAAACTAAATGAAAAGAGATAATCAACAGATACTAATACCAAGATGACATATGTTACAATTATTTAACAAGTATTTTAAAGCAAACATCATGAAAAATGCCAGTAAGGAACTATGAACATTCTTGAAACAAACAGTAATGTAGAAAGTATCAGAAAAGAGATATTTAAAAAAACATAAAGAAGAACCAAACAAATTTTAGAACTGAAAAATACAATAACCAAAATTTTTTAAAACTCAGTGAATTCAAGACTCAATAGCATAACAGGGCAGGGACAAAGGGGAGAAACAGTGAAGTGGACTATAGAACAATAGAAATTACTTAATCTGAACCTAAGAGAGAAAGTAGATTTTAAAAGTGATCCAAAGCTCAGGGATCTGCGAAACTATAACAAAAGATCTAACAGTCATGTCACTGGGATTCTGGAAGCAGAAGAGAAAGATGGTGAGGCTGAGAAAGATGGTGAGACTGAAAAAAAACTCAAGAAAAATAACAGCTAAAAATTTCCCAGATTTTTCAAAAGACATAAATGTAAAGTTCAAGTAGAGTGAATCTCAAAATAAGATAATCTCAAGGACGTCCACACCAAGAAACAAAAAATAAGAGAAAAATGAAACTTTTTACCCACAGTGAAAAAACAATTTAAATGATAGTGGATTTTTTTCACCAGAAATCAAAGAGGCCCGAAACAAGTGATACGACACTTTCCAAATGCTAAAAGAAAAGAATTGTCAAACCAGGATCATTTGTCTAGCGAAAATATCCTTCAAGAATGAAGGGCAGGGCTTCCCTGATGGCTCAGTGGTAAAGAATCTGCTTGCCAATGCAGGAGACATGGGTTGGATCTCTCATCTGGGGAAGATCCCACATGCCTTGGAGCAACAAAGTCTGCGGGCCACAGCTACTGAGCGCATGCTCTAGAGCCCAGGAGCCACAACTACTTAGCCCACTTGCCACAACTAGTGAAGCCCACAGGCCCTACAGCCCATGCTCAGAAACTAGAGAAGCTACCACAACCAGAAGGCTGTGGACCCCACTTAGAGAGTAGCCCCCACTTGCCACAGTGAGAGAAAAGCCCACACAGCAATGAAGACCAGGCACACCCATTAATAAATAAGTTAATTAATTTTTTTAAAAAGAATGAAGGGCAGGCAGACCTACCCCAAAAGAATAATTAAAGAAATTTCTCTTAAATGTAAAAGAAATGATAGAGTGGAATCTTGGATTTTCAGGAAGAAAGAAAAAAAACGGAACCAGTAAAGATAAAGGAAAATACAACATATTTTCTTCTCCTCTTAAGATTTCTAAATTATGTTTGATGGTTGAAATAAAAATTATAACACTGATGTGGTTTTAAATGTATATAGAGGAAATATTTACAAGGATTATACTATAAATGGGAAAGAGCAAAGGACATAAAATTTATATAGCATGAACGGGTAAAATGATGGCACCAGTAGACAGTTGTATGTATATAATGTAACACCTAGAGCAACCACTAAAAAACTATCCAAAGAGATACAGTCAAAAACATTATAGATAAATATAAATGTAACTCTAAGAAGTGATCAAGAAATCCACAGAAAAGCAGGAGAAATAAGCAAAAAACTGAGAGAACAAAAAGAAAACAACAACAACAAAAAGAGTCAGACTTAAGCTCTGACATATCAGTAATTACATTAAATGCAAACAGTCCAAATAAACCAATTAAAAGACAGAGACCGGCAAACAGGAGTAAAAAAATATGATCCAGCTATATACTGTCTTCAAGAAATTCATTTCACACATAACAATATACAAGGGTTGAAAGTAAAAGGATGGGAAAATATGTACCATTCAAACATCAAAGAAAACATAAGTGGCTATATCAATATCATACAGACTTCAGAACTACAACAACAAAAATTACCAGAGACAGAGAGGAATACCAACCACACAAGGATGAAAGTGTAAATCCAACAAGAAGACATAGTAACCTTAAAGGAATGTGAATCAAAGAATAAAATATGTGAATCAAAAACTTACAGATCTGAAAGCAGAAACAGACAAATCCACAGTTATAGCTGGAGACTTCAACACCTCTCTTTCAAGCAACTGACAGAACAACTAGCAGAAATATCTTGGATATTATAGAAAAACTTAATACTACCATCAACCAACAGGATCTAATCAACATTTATAGAATACTCTGTCCAACAATGGCAGAATATATATTCTTTTCAAGTGAACATGGAACATATATACCACATATATATCACAGCCATGGTCATTAAAAAAAAAAACCCTTCAAAAAGTTTTTAAAATTTCCAATTATAGAATGTATTCTCTGACCACAATGGAATCAAACTAGAAATTGATGAGAAAAATAAAATTAAAATCTCCAAACACTTGCAAACTAAATAACACATTTCTAAATAATCCCTGGGTCAAAGAGAGAGTTTCAAAGTAAATCAAAGGATATGTTTACCAAGTGAAAACAAAAAACACAACATAGTTTAAAAATGAAAATACAACATAACAAAAGGTGTAGGACACAGCTAAATTACTGCCCAGAAAGAAACTTATAGCACTAAGTGCTTACATTAGAAAACAGGAAAGATCTCAGGTCAGTAATCTTAGCTCCCAACTCAAGAATCTATAAAAAGAGGAGCAAAATAGGCACCAAACAAGAAGAAGAAAGGAAATAATGATGAGTAGAAATCAATCACATTTAAAAGAGAAAAATAGCACAGAAAATCAATGAAATGAAGAGCTGGTTCTTTGAAAAACATCAATAAAATTGACAAACCTCTAACAAAAATAACAAAGGAAACAGAGAAGACACACATTACCAATATCAGGTATTATCAATACAGGCAATATCAATACAGACTGTGCAGACTTCAAACACATAATAAGCATAATAAAAAAGGAAACTACTCAATACACATAAAATTGATGGCTTCGATGGAATGGGCTAACTCCTCGAGAAACAAAAACACAGTAGTTCAAATAGATCATCTGAACAATCATATGACTAATAAGGGGCTTCCCAGGTGGCACTAGTGGTAAAGAACCAGCCTGCCAATGCAGAAGATGTAAGAGACACAGGTTCAATCCCTGGATTGGGAAGACCCCCTGGAAGAGGGCATGGCAACCCATTCCAGTATTGTTGCATGGAGAATTCCATGGACTGAGGAGCCTGGCGGGCTATAGTCCACAGGGCCACTTAGCATGCATGTACACACACACATAACTAAGAAGAAAATTTAGTTTGTACTTTAAAAACTTCTCCTAAAAGAAACTTACAAGCCCAATAAGTGTCACTGGAGAATTTTACCAAATGTTTAAAATTTAACATCAATTCTACACAATCTTAGAGAATTTTCAATAGAAGAGCAAAGAACACTTCCCACTTCATTTCATGAAGCTAGTATTATCTTGATATCAAAAAATCAAAAAGGTACAATAAGAAAGAATGGAAGAGAGGGAGGAAAGGGGAGAGAGACAGAGAGAGAATTATAAAACAATATCCCTTGTGAATATATACGCAAAAATCCTTAACAAATACTAGTAAACAGAATTCAGCAATACATAAAAATAAATATGCATCATTCCCAAGACCACTTCAACATTTGAAAATCAATCAATGTAATCTGCTATATTACCCCACTAAAGAAGAAAGATGATTATATCAATCCAGGAAAAAAAGAACCCAATTAAAATAATTTAGATGGAATGGGTTAACTCCTCCATTAAGTTAGCCCATTCTATCTTTCAACATCGATTAAAAATAATAAGTCTCATAAAAATAAGAATAGAGAGGAACTTCCCCAACTTGATAAAGAACATGTACCAAAAATCTAAGACCAGAAGCAATTAAGGCACATTCACTATCACCACTTTTCAAAATAATGCTAAAATTTCATACATGCATACTAGTATGATTCCACCTACACAACATCTCTGAAAACACAAAAACTAAGGAAATGAAGATTAGATTAGTGGTTACTAAGGGTTAAGGTGAGACTGGTGGTGAAAGGGAAGTAGTTGTCATTATAAAAGTCCTTGCGATGAAAATGTTCTGTTCTGTATCTTGATGTAGAGATGTCAATTTCTGAATTGCGATATTATACTATAATCAAGCAAGATGTTACCATTTGGGAAAACTGGTACATGGGATCTCTGTATTATTTCTTAGAACTAAATGTCAATCAACAGCTACCTCAAAATAAAATGTTTAACTTCAAATATATATATGAAGGATATATTAATATACATATATTATTTTCTTGGGCTCCAAAATCACTGCATATGATGACTGCAGCCCTGAAATTAAAAGACACTTCCTCCTTGGAAGAAAAGCTATGATAAACCTAAACAGCATATTAAAAACCTGAGACATTACTTTGCCAACAAAGATCCATCTAGTCAAAGCTATGGTTTTTCCAGCAGTCATGTATGGATATGAGAGTTGGACCATAAAGAAAGCTAAGTGCTGAATAACTGATGCTTTTGAACTGTGGTGCTGGAGAAGACTCTTGAGAGTCCCTTCTGCAAGGAGATCCAACCAGTCAATCCTAAAGGAAATCAGTCCTGAATATTCATTGGAAGGATTGCTGCTGAAGCTGAAGCTCCAATACTTTGGCCACCTGATGCAAAAAACTGACTCATTGGAAAAGCCCCTGATGCTGGGAAAGATTGGAGGCAAGAGGAGAAGGGAACAAGAGAGGACGAACTGGTTGGATGGCATCACCAACTCAAAGGATATGAGTTTGAGTAAGCTTCGGGAATTGGTGATGGACAGGGAGGCCTGGCGTGCTGCAGTCCATAGGGTTGCAAAGAGTCAAACACAGCCATACGACTGAACTGAACTGATAATATATATGTATATAAAATCATCCTGTCAGCTGTGCAGAGGATGAATGGTTAAAAACAGGGGTAGTGAGGGAGAGACCAGTTAGGAGAATATGAAGTCATCCAGGTAAGAGATGACTATCCTGCAACTACCACAGTGGGAAACAGAGAAGTGGGTAGATTGGGGATGCACTGTGCAGGTATAAGCAACAGTATTTGCTGATGGGTTATCTGTGGAGAGTAAAAGAAAAGTGAGAAGTGACTCCTAGGTTTCTTACCTGAACAACTGACTAGATAATGATGCCATTAACTGAAGTGAGGAACAGTCTGTTCTCCACAAATATTTGGGATTTGAGGTTATTGTTCAGTTAGCTTATCCTCTTCTTGAACAACATTCACAATTTGGATGTCAGTTGTTGCCCGTACACATTTAGAGCTGCCAAGGTTCTACACAGGTTACGTTGCTTTCAAAAAAAGCAATGAAGAATACATAAGCCTGAAAAGATCAGAAACAAGGAAGCACTGCTGAGTCAGAAACCCTTGCTTCCACTATTTCTTCAAGAATTGGAATATCAAGAGTAAGAAAGAGCAGGACTTTGTTCCTTACTCTGAATTCGTAAATCAACTATTTCAGGTGAGTTGTCTACTGAAAAAAATTTTCCCAAACTGATGTTCTAGTTGAGGGGTTTTCTTCCCAACGCTTCATACAATTAAAGATAACTGAAGGGCCTACCCAAAAAACAGATGACCATACAGCATCAGAGAACTTATCTCCTCTGAGGCACAAGTTGAGGGCCCAGCACTTTAACAAATGCCAGGTTCACTCTTCCTCTAAGGCAGTGCTGGATTCTCAACCATAAACATCAACTCTTATTTTCCTTAGGAACACAAGTCAGTGGGCTGCAGCCTCTGGTTGTCATAGCAACTGAAATTTCACACATGAAATGTTTTGCTCAGAACATAGACTTAGCGTAGCACTTTTTTTTTTTAGCATGTATTTTATTTTAGCACATGAAGGATTTAGTACCATTTTCAGTCATTTCTTCCATCTCAAATATATTCATTTCTTTTCTAAAACTCCACAGTGACTGAAGACTAAGACCAAAAAAGGATTGCCAGATTTCTCTCTTAATTAGACTTTTGATTGTAATTGCTCCCTTGGATGCTATCACCCTTGAACAATCTCCTTTTGGTATTGTGGTTCCAGGGTAACATAAGGCCACATAATCAGATTCAGCCCACCAGGCAACCATAACCTACTGATATATTCTGAAAGAAAGGACCTACTTATTCCTTCATATTATGCTGTCCTTACTCTTCTGGTCTATTATTTCCTGCTAGCCCAGAAAAGAAAAAAGAATGATGCACTGGCTCAACTTTAATATTATGAGAAACAGGGAAAAGAATCCTGAAGGCAATGGTCTCTTCTCAAGACCAGTTTCCCAATGGCCCCAGAGTACATATAAAGCATGTGTATTACTACTGCCACTCCCAACTAGAGAAGGAAACGGCAACCTACTCCAGCTTTCTTGCCTGGGGAATCCCGTGGACAGAGGAGCCTAGGGGCTGCAGTGCACAGGGTTGCAAAGAGTCACACAAGACTTAGCAACTAAACAACCCCAACTTTCCACATAGCAAACACTGAAAAACTGCCACAGCCCACTTTGCCTCAGAGCCCAGTACAAGACCTCAGAATCTTTCTCAACACTGCACTGCATACAGCTGCTACCAATCAACTGGAGATGTAAGAACGCTTGACACCTATTTGCTATCTGGGATTAAAATCTTAGCCAATGTTTCAAAAATCAAGTACAGCACATTGTTTGACTGTAGCAGTCGAAAAATAATCCTAAAATGCTGTAAAACAAGCTTAAAACTAGTCTGTTACTTGCTGGGTCACTCACTTGCAAAGTCAATCAGTCAGTTAGCAACTATTAAACATATTGTTTGATTTACCTTGAGACTCCCATCTTTGCCCTATGGGTTATTTAGAAATGTGTTAGCTAATGCAAACAAGGTCTCAGGGGAATCCCAGAGAGCCTGTTAGCTTTTCCTGTTGCCCAGAGATTATGTCCTTAACTCTAAACAGCTATGCTACAAGTACATAACAAGAGAGTTAGATGGCCTTTTTGAAACACACACACAGGGTCAAGTACTCCCAATGTGGTGTGTTTTCCTACAGATTTTGTCCTCTTTGTGATCTGTAATTTTGGAATGTCTGTTAGGAAATGACTTAATTGTCTATCATTTTCTAGTCATTGGCTACACCTCCTGTGGTTGGTTAAAGCTGGACAATAAAGAAGAATGATCATTAAGATCTGAGGGCTCAGAACACAGGCTGGCCCTAGCATGGATGAGGGAAGCCAATTTCAACCTGCTTGCTCCCAGGGATTTTAGGATGATGCTCCACCGCATCAGGAGAACCCTCACTTACTCTGTTCTGTATGTATTTACATTGCATGCATGCATGCTAAGTCGCTTCAGTCGTGGCCAATTCTGCGACCCTATGGACTGTAGTCTGCCAGGCTCCTCTGTCCATGGGATTCTCCAGGCAAGAACACCTGGAGTGGATTGCCATGCCCTCCTCATGTATTTATATTACCAAATGCTAAAGGCCCACCTGAAAATGAAATATAAATTCTGTTCTTAATTATTACAATGCTTTGGAATACCCAGAAACTGGCTCCACTTAGAAAGTAAGGAACCAGGTGGACCAACTAAGGAATTAGCACCAGTTAACTAACCGAAGAAGAGAACCTGAGATAGTTCTGATTGTGAACATTCTGTTCATCACGGCCTCAATAAATCTCTGAAATGGCCCAGAATTTCAATGTTTCAGTGAACTGTGACAGAATGAAGTCAATAACCTCTAGATGGAAAGCCTCCAAACATTCTCCTTATGTAAGAAAAAAAATTCACACAATTGTAAGAACTTGCAAAGCTTATCAACTATAATGTAATGTAGTTCAGTTCAGTTGCTCAGTCATGTCTGACTCATTGCGACCCCATGGACCGCAGGCTTCCCTGTCCTTCACTGTCTCCTGGAGCTTGCTGAAACTCATGTCCATCGAGTCAGTGATGCCATCCAACCATTTCCTCCTTCCTTCAATCTTTCCCAGTATCAGGATATTTTCCAATGAGTCGACTCTTCTCATCAGGTGGCCAAAGTACTGGAGTTTCAGCTTCAGTAGCAGTCCTTCCAATGAATACTCAGGGTTGATTTCCTTTAGGATTGATATGTTACAGTCATGGCAGCAATTATTTTCAGGAATTATTAATATATAGTATAAGTTATTTTATCTACAGTATGAAAAGTGTTTTAATAATTTAATTATAAAACTATATTTTAATATCAACATGACTAAGAAACTGTACCTTTATCAAGGCTTTGAAAAAGAAATCATTTTTTAAAGATGTGATAATCCCCACTAACATTCTACGCCCTTTAGGAGTGGGATAAACTGTGCCACAGCAGGAAACCTGACATCAGTTCACATCGCAGAAACATCAGTTAGCTGTCAGCTAGAGAGCTTTTAGTATTTCAATTCAAATTGTTTTCATAAAAAATGTTGAGTCATATTTCACAAAAGAAGCAGTGACTTGATGTCAAATCTTAACAAGATGACTGTTCCAGACCTTCATACTCAGTGATGAACTATCAACCCAAACCCTGAGCATTTTACCATGTTTACTCAAGTACCCTTGGGGGTTTGAGATGGGGCCCTGGGGCATGCTCTCTCTGTTACAGGCAGTTGTTTAGGACTCGTTTCTCCCTTGGGGCCCTTTAGGAACTTCCATTCCAGTGGCAGTTCTACGGAATGAATGTTTGTGACCCCACCAAAATTCACATGTTGAAACCTAATCCCTACTGTGATGGTAACTGAAGGTGGAGTAGTTTGGAGGATGATTAAGTTAGGAGGATGAAGTAAAGTGAAAGTCGTTCCATCATATCTGACTCTTTGCAACCTTGGACTGTAGCCTGCCAGGCTCTTCTGTCCATGGAATTCTCCAGTCAAGCATACTGGAGTGGATTGCTGTTCCCTTCTCCAGGGGATCTTCCCAACCCAGGGATTGAACCCAGGTCTCCTAAATTGTAGGTGGATTTTTACCATCTGCATCAACAGGGAGGCCCACATAAAAGGGATTAGGGCCGTTATAGAAGAGATTTGGAGAGTTACTTGGGCCCTTTGATCCTGTGCGAACACAGGAAGAAGATGCCCATCTGTGAACCAGGAAGTAAGCTCTGAGCAGATACCTCATCTGCCAGTCCTTCCTAGCCTCCAGAATTGTAAGAAATACATTTCTGTTGTTTAGAAGTTCAGTGGAAAGAACTGAACTCATGTTAGAAAATCATTCACACTTGTTTATGTTTATTCAGTTCAAATGAAGGCTCTGAAATCATTTAATGATCATCAAATGAGAAATGATGTCTTGCCATATTTTAATAAGATTTCTGACATCTATGTCTGCTCTTGAAATAATATGAATAAAGTCTCAACTGCCAAAATGTATTTTTAGCCATTGAAAATGTTGCCACTATGTTTAAATTTCCAAAGATTCCTGAAAATTTTAAGCCAAAACTTGAGCAAATGAAGAGATCGTATTTGATCGTACCTAAGACTGTTCAACATTATAAAGATACCAACTTTCTCAAGTTAACATATAATTTTAACATGAATCCAGTAATAAAAACCAGTAAGTTTATTTTACTCTGGAATTTGATATATCAATTTTAAATTTCATATGAAAAAAATGATCAATCCAAAAAAATCAGGAAAACTGAAAGAGAAGAGAAATGTGGAAGAAATAGTTCTATTGCTATTAAAAACAACCCAAGAAGTTTCTTTGATTAAAGTAGAACAGATGGGGGGAAAAAAGGAACAGAATAGAAAAAATACACAAATTACATTTGGAAATTTAGATTATGATAAAGATGGCATCACAACTCACTGAGCAAAAAAAGAAGAGAGTTTATAATAATAGGGCTGTGTCAATTAGATAACATTTAGAAAAAATCATTCTAGTTCCACACTTCATAACATACACTAGAATAATTCTAAATGGATCAGATTTAAATGTAAAAAATGAAAGTATGCAAGTACTAGAAGAAAAGATGGTGAGTTCTTTTATAATCTAGAAGTAGGAAACAGGGCAGCAGGCTCAAGGTGGGGTTCAGGCTCCAGATTTTGAGGATGAGAATGAGGCAGAGAAAGATGCTCAAAGACAGAATGTACCCAGACATGGAGGTCTGGAAATGCATGACCTTTCAGGAAACTGCTGATAATGAGGGTGGCAAGGGGGTGGGCCAGATGGAAAGGAGCTGAGGGGTTTGAACTTCACTCTGAGGCTATGGAAGCTCATTTCATAGAGCTGAGTGAAATAAGCAGATACAGATTTTAGAACAACCAGAGGAGAGTGAGACAGACACGAGGCACAAAAACATAGTTCTCAGCAGGAGACAAGATTATAGAGGAGTAAGCATGAGTCAGACAGACAGAGGGTCAGGATAGAGTGGAAGCAAGGCTGAGGCGGAGGGAGGAGCCTGGAGTGTCCTGACCACCCTTTACAATGAGTGATGAGAATTGTAGCATCTTTGCTCAAGCAGTTCTGGAATAAAGAGACAATCTGGGTACCCAGGAAACAAGATTTTACATAAGCTTTGAAGTCTCTTCCAGTCTTAACTGGACTCTAGCTATTTGCTCAGGCCGATCCAACCAAGAAAGAGGTCATGATGCCACCCTCAGCGTCAATAAATGACATCTCACTAGAAAAGTGGTTTGGGGCTGTAAGGACCTTTCACCATCACCTAGAAACTGATAGGTGAGAAAGGAAGCAAAAATAAATGAATTAAGGTTTATGTTGGACCAAGAAAAAAGCAGAAGATGGAAGATACAAACAGAAAATAAGTCTAGGAGCATGAACGGCCATCCACCAACTGATTTCTTCATACTCTTGGAGTCTTTATTACTTTTTTGACAAACCTGGCAGTTGGTTCAGAGTAAGTGATCAGTGAGGTGATCAGAACATAGTCTGCAGGAAAACACAGGCTTTACTCAGCAAAATCAATCTATAAATCTGGCCAAGAATAGGCCCAGTGCCAACTTTAGGTTTAGGGGAGCTTCTAAATGAAAGCAAAGCAGCAGGCAGAGTCACAGAATTTTAGCAAAACATACAGTGAGGCACAAAATAGGAACTAACAACTTGAGCACTTCTTCACCAGGACATGCACACTCAGGTGTGACCTCAACCAAATCCCTTACGACTATATAGTGGATGGGACAAATAGACTCAAGGGATCAAATGTGATAGACAGAGTGCCTGAAGAACTGTGGATGGAGGTTCGTGACATTGTACAGGAGGCAGCGATCAAGACCCTCCCCAAGAAAAAGAAATGCAAAAAGGCAAAATGGCTGTCTGAGGAGGCCTTACAAACAGTTATGAAAAGAAGAGAAGCAAAAGGCAAAGGAGAAAAGGAAAGATATACCCATTTGAATGCAGAGTTCCAAAGAATAGCAAGGAGAGATAAGAAAGCCTTCCTCAATGATCAATACAAAGAAATAGAGGAAAACAATAGAATGGGAAAGGCTAGAAATCTCTTCAAGAAAACTAGAGGTACCAAGGGAACATTTCATGCGAAGATGGATGCAATAAAGGACAGAAATGGTATGGACCTAACAGAAGCAGAAGATATTAAAAAGAGGTGGCAAGAATACATGGAAAAACTATATAAAAAAGATCTTCATGAACCAGATAACCACAATGGTATGATCACTCACCTAGAGCCAGACATCCTGGAATGCGAAGTCAAGTGGGCCTTAGGAAGCATCACTACAAACAAAGCTAGAGGAGGTGACAGAATTTCAGTTGAGGTATTTCAAATCCTAAAAGATGATGCTGTGAAAATGCTGTACGCAATATGCCAGCGAATTTTGAAAACTCAGCAGTGGCCACAGGAAAAGATCAGTTTTCATTCCAATCCCAAAGAAAAGCAATGCCAAAGAGTGCTTGAACAACTGTGCAATGGCACTCATCTCACATGCTAGCAAAGTAATGCTCAAAATTCTTCAAGCCAGGCTTCAACAGTACGTGAACCATGAAATTCCAGAAGTTCAAGCTGGTTTTAGAAAAGGCAGAGCAACCAGGGATCAAATTGTCAACATCCATTGGATCACGGAAAAAGCAAGAGAGTTCCAGAAAAACATCTGCTTTATTGACTACGCCAAAGCCTTTGACTATGTGGATCACAACAAACTGTGGAAAATTCTTAAAGAGATGTGAATACCAGACCACCTTACCTGTCTCCTGAGAAATCTGTATGCAGGTCAAGAAGCAATAGTTAGAATTGGACATGGAACAACAGACTGGTTCCAAATCAGGAAAGGAGTATATCAAGGCTGTATATTGTCACCCTGCTTATTTACCTTATACGCAGTGTACACCATGAGAAATGCTGGACTGGATGAAGCACAAGCTGGAATCAAGATTACCAAGAGAAATATCAGTAACCTTAGATATGCAGATGACACCACCCTTATGGCAGAAAGTGAAGAAGAGCTAAAGAGCCTCTTGATGAAAGTGAAAGAGGAGAGTGACAAAGTTGGCTTAAAACTCAACATTCAGAAAACTAAGATCATGGCATCTTGTCCCATCTCTTCATGGCAAATAGATGGAGAAACAATGGAGACAGTGTCAGACTTTATTTTGGGGGCTCCAAAATCACTGTAGATGGTGACTGTAGCCATGAAATTAAAAAATACGTGCTCCTTGGAAGAAAAGTTATGACTAATCCAGACAGCATGTTAAAAAGCAGAAACATTACTTTGTTGACAAAGGTTTGTCTAGTCAAAGCTATGGTTTGTCCAGTAGTCATGTATGGATGTGAGAGTTGGACTATAAAGAAAGCTGAGCACTGAAGAATTGATGCTTTTGAACTGTGGTGTTGGAGAAGACTCTTAAGAGTCCCCTCGACTGCAAGGAGATCTAACCAGTCCATCCTAAAGAAAATCAGTCCTGAATATTTATTGGAAGGACTGCTGCTAAAGCTGAAACTCCAATACTTTGGCCACCTGATGCAAAGAATTGACTCATTGGAAAAGCCCCTGATGCTGGGAAAATTTGAAGGCAGGAGGAGAAGGGGATGACAGGATGAGATGGTTGGATGACATCACTGACTCAATAGACATGGGTTTGAGTAAGCTTCGGGAGTTGGTGATGGACAGGGAAGCCTGGCGTGCTACAGTCCTTGGGGTCACAAAGAGCTGGACATGACTGAGCGACTGAACTGAACTGAAAGTGCCGTGGACTGAATGTTTGTGTCCCCCCCAAATTCATGTGTTGAAGTTCTAATGGCTATGTGGTTCTATTAAGAGGGGGGCCTTTGGGAGGAATTAGGTTTAGATCAGATTATGAGGGTGGCTTCCCAGGTGATGCAGTGCTTAAGAATCCACCTGCCAATACAGGAGACACAGGAGACATGGGTTCAATCCCTGGGTTGGGAAGATCCCCTGAAGAAAGAAATGGCAAACCACTGCAGTATTGTCCATGGAAAATACCTTGGACAGAGGAGCCTGGAAGACTACAGTCCATAGGATCTCAAAAAATTGAACACTACTCAGCACACGCACACACACACACACATAAGGGTAGGACCCATATGATGGGATTAGTGCCCTTATGAGATGAAGAAGAGAAAGAGGTCTTTGCATGTGCACACACTGAGGGAAGGCCATGTAAGCACACAGCAGGAGAGTGGCCATCTGCAAGCCAGGAAGAAGGTCTTCACAGAGAACTGCTGGCAGGCACCTTGTTCTTGGGATTCTCAGTCTCCATAACTGTAAAGGATTTGTTGTTTAAGACACCCAGTATGTGGCATTTTGTTATTACAAATAAAAGCTGATGAAGTAAGCATCTTATGTAGAGCAGTCAAAGAGGTCACTCCAGGACAGAGTAATGCTTTATGCTTACAGCCAATTTTAAAAACTACTTTTCCAAAATGCTTGCTGTGCTTTTATGAGCTCTCAAGACAGAGGCTTTATTAGGACACATATCTTTAATTAAGTGCTAATATGAGTCCATTAATAATGTGATTACAATTAAAGGTAGGACTAGACCAAAATTTCAGTAACCAGTTTGACCATTCACTGCCTGAACAATGTTTGTGCCTACAGGAAGGAGCAAAGGGGCCAGCCCAGAGTCTCTCCCTCTTTGGACACTTGACCTTCATCTAGTGACCTGTCTTGAGCAATGTAGCAGGTTCAGTTTCATAACAGGGTCTGACTACAGAGAAGAAGGAATGGGCTGGCTACTGAAATAAGTGTTCCTCAAGTCAGCACCTTAGCCCTATAGAATGTTCTCCGAGACATCTAAGGTTCCAAAAACACTGTTCATACACTCCCCTCTTCATTTCATTCAAGTAGCAGCACTTCCCTTCACCTCATACATCTGTTTGTTTTTGCAAGTTAAAGGGTAGAGAAGAACCCTTTGGTGAGCTCTCTGTTTTGTATTTTTAGGGCCTGTAATTTTAATTTACTTAGGATTCTGTTATGGGTATTTCAAAAATCCTTAGGCTTGGTGAAATAAAATAAAAGTACTCAATACCTGTTCCTCCATAAATCTGTTTAAAGGGAAAGCAGAGGTTCTTAGATCTGGAGCCCCAGACACTCAGCAGGAGAAACCATGGGAGGCTGTAGCAAGCTGCTCCTATGACATCCCCTCTGAGCTGTGGAGAAGCAAGGGCTCTGTTGTGCTTACCTCTGGCAGGTCTCTTGGCTCCCAGAGGTCCAACCTTGGACAAGAGGCTACTTGTCACAAGCTATTTACAGAGCGAGTCTGCATAGCCAAACTGTACTTCTCGTCGCTTCTTTCCTCTATTCTCTCTTCCCCTCATCTTCATATCCTCCTCTTTTAATCTTTTTCTCTCTTTATAAGCTCTCCTTGCTTTCATTTTCTTTTTTTTAACATTTATTTATTTGTTTATTTGGCTGTGTCAGGTCTTAGTTGCAGCATGTAGGATCTCTTAGCTGAAGATGCAGGATCTAGTTCCCTGACTTAGGGAAAAAAATTAAATTTTTTAAATTTATTTATTTTTAATTGAAAGATAATTGCTTTACAGTATTGTGTTGGGTTCTGCCAAACATCAACATGAATCAGCCATAGGTATACATATGTACCCTCCCTCCTGAACCTCCCTCTCACCTCCTACCCCATCCCACCCCTCTAGGTTGTTACAGAACCCAGGTTTGAGTTCCCTGAGTCATACAGGAAATTCCCATTGGCTATGGTAATGCACGTTTCCATGTTACTCTCTCAACGAGTTCTTATTCAAAGGCTAGCTGCCTCCTTGCAATAGCACAATATTAATCCTTTACCCCAATCACATTTTATTCTTAGAGATATCCCCCATCATCTCTTCCAACTTTGTCTCCAAATAATCTCAGTATATTCAGTGAAAAAGAAATGTAGACATCATAGCTGTCTCATTAACAAATATGTGGGGTGTTGACGTATCTAGAATTTTATGGAGTTAATAGGGGGTGGGGTAGTATCTTAGGACTGCTATAACAAATCACCACAAATTGAGTGGCTTACAACAATATGAATTATTTTCTCACAGTATGGAGGTCAGAGGTCCAAAATCAGTTTCCCTGGGCTAGAGTTAAGAGGATGGGTCCTTCAGAAACTCGAGGGGAGGATCTGAGGCCCTGCCTTTCCAGCTTCTGGAGGCTGCCTGTGTTCCATGGCTCACGACCTGTCCCTCTGGTCCCTCCAACCTCCTGCTTGTCACATCTCCTCTGTAGTTAAATCTCCCTCTGCCTTCCTACATTGTGATTACACACTTAAATCCCACTCAGGTGATCTCAGATAAGCTCCTCTTAAAATCCTAAACTTAATTACGTTTGCCTAACACAACACTATAAAGCAACTATGTCTGCTCAGTTGCTCATTGATGTCCAACTCTTTTCAACCCCGTGGACTATAGCCCACCAGGCTGCTCTATCCACGAGATTTTTCAGGCGAGAGTATCTGAGTGGCATGCCATTTCCTCCTCCAGAGGATCTTCAACTATACTCCCCCCAAAAACTAATTTAAAAAGAAAAAAATTTCACATCTGGAAAATCCCTTCTATTATATCAGGCAGGCAGTAGTCATAGGCTCCAAGGATTAGGAGGTGGACATTTTGAGGGGTCATGATTCAGCCTAGCACAGGGGACTTAAAAAACTCCATCCATTTTTGTTCCTTACAGGCGAACCAGTGAAAGGGAGTGACCTCATTCGGGGATAACCATGAATCTGCTCTCTTTAGGAGAAAATGGTAAATTCTAGTACTTTATTAATAGCGTATTCTCTGTAACATCTTACAACTTATCATGTGTCCTAACACCATCATTAGAAAACTAATAAAATGGAGAACTGGTGTGGTAGGCAGAATTCTAGAATGACCCCCATCCCCCACCTTGGTATATGCACCCTGTATTATTTTCTGCCCTTGGGTATGGATGGAACCTGTGACTGATGAAATGTCAGCCCCTGGATTGCACTGTAGGATACCTGAAACTTCATCATAGCTGACTAGACTGAGAGTCTCCTGACAACTCTGAAGAAGTAACTTGCTGTTTTGAGAGGGCCAAGTCACTACAACCTGAGAGTGACCCCTGCAATACCAACAAGAAAATGGCTCTGACCACTGCAAGAAAATAAATTTTTCCAACAACCTGAATGAGTGTGGATGAGGACTCCTACTTCATAGGAGATCACAGCTGCAGTTGATATCTTGATTTCAGCCCGGTGAGACTCTGAGCAAAGGACCCTAATAACCTGTGCCCAGACTCCTGACTCACAGAAAAACTGAGATTAAAAAATTGTGCTGTTTTAAGCCAGTATTTGCCTGCCACTGCAGGAGACAGGGGTTCAACCCCTGATCTGGGAAGATCCCACACGGTTCAGAGCAACTAAGCCCATGCACCACAACTATTGAGCCTGTGCTCTAGAGCCCATGTGCCACAACAAAGAAGCCATGCAATAAGAAACAGGTGCCCCACAACTAGAGAGTAGCCCCCACTCGCTGCAAGCAGAGAAAATCCCAAGCAGCAACGAAGACCTGGTGCAACCAAAAATAACTAAATAAAATTATTTTTTTAAAAAGGAAACTTCCTGATGTTAAATGAGTCATCTTGCACACTTGAAGAATTCAACATTGTCTCTTCACCTTTGACCATTTCTACTTTTTTCAGAGCCAATAATAATTGGAGTAACCTAACTCCTCATAACTTTCATACACATTATATGAGCTTAATGATGTTCATAAAATCCCTCAAAATTAGGTACAAGTCCAGCAAACATGAATCCAGCAAAGACTAATAGAAAAGGGAAGTTAGTCCAAAACCAATATTGCATCTGTTGGTGGCAGACATAGTTGATTCCCTTTTGTTAGGGAAGGTTGGTTTCTTTCTAACTGTCCAAGTTGTTTTTGTTTTTTTTTTTTAATTCCTAAATATAAGAGGTGCTATTTTATTTTTTGAGCACAGTAAAAGTAAAAGCAACATTTCTGAAAACATCTTAGATTATTATGACAATAGCATGTCAATGTCTATTTGTTTATTTAACTACAAAGGTATCATAATTTGGTTTTCAGAGAAATATTTGTCTTTGCAAAATTCAAACTAGTTGCACAAATAGTGACATTTAAAAGGCATTCCTGGATAAATGCATATGTTCGTATACAAAAAAGTTGACTCATTCATAAATACTGAGATTTTTCGATGCTATGTTTGTAGATGGTGATAATGGTTTTAGTTGCTAAGTTGTATCCAACTTTTGTGACTCCATGGACTGTAGCCCACCAAGCTCCTCTGTCCATGGGATTTCCCAGGCAAGAATATTGGAGTGGATTGCCATTTCCTTCTCCAGGGGATCTTCCTAACACAGGGACTGAACCTAGGTCCCCTGCATTGCATGCTGTCTCCTGCATTGCAGGTGGGTTCATTACCGACAGTCCTACCAAGGAAGCCCCAAGACAGTGCAGAGTGTTAGATCACTAGATGGAGAGTCAAGACCCAGACACCCATCCAATCTGCCACTCTAAGAGCTCGGTCAAATCTATGAGACTGGTTTTAGGAGCTTGCTAAAATCCTCTCGTTTTCTTCACATATAAAATGGGGGTTATAATGCCAATCCTCTTTACCTAATGGGTCTGTCAAAAAAATGAAATAAAATATGTGAAAATGTTTTGAAAACTGCATAGTATGATAAATGGTCTCACCATTTTCCTTAACTCAAAGAAGTTTCGCATATGTACACATATGCTCATCAACTGTCATCAGCTGATTTATCTGGTGTGTACTTTTTGCAGATACATGAATCTATTCTAAATTCCTCCCAAAGTTTACTGTTTTTAAAAGAAGCAGAATATTGGGCAGTATTACTTTAAAAACTGCTTCAGCATTCATATACCTGTAACCCCTTTCAAGGTCCTAGTAACATACATTTAAAATTGATGTTAAACAAATAAAATAAGTAACAGATGCAATACTCCATTAAGGGGAAATTTCAGAATCTCTTTTCCCTTTGCACTTGGGAAATCTCATTGCTAGCATCCGAGTGTACACAGGGAATTCAGGCCCAATAAAACTGGGCCTTCTCTCTCATCCTCTAGAACCCTAGATCTGTATGGGCTGCAGTTCTCAAACTGGTCTCCTACCAGTTTGCATATTCCAATACAAGACATATAATATTAATGGTTGTTGTTGTTGTTTCATTGCTAAGTTGTGTCCTACTCTTTTGCAACCCCATGCACTCTAGCCAGTCAGGCTCCTCTGTCCATGGGATTTCCCAGGCAAGAATACCGGAGTGCATTGCCATTTCCTTCTCCAGGGGAGCTCCTCAACCCGGGGATTGAACCCATGTCTCCTGGATTGGGAGGAGGATTCTTTCTCACTGAGCTATCAGGGAAGCTCATTAACAATTTTATGTTTTTATTAAATATTTTTATACTTTAATTACTATTGCTATTATTAGGGGATGCCCTATTCAATGTCTCATGGAAACTAACATTTTTCTTAGCTTATATTACTATGGGAAATTTTCACAAAGGCCAAGTAGGTGATCCAAGAATACATGGTCTACAATATCTTTTGTTTCTTCAAAGTGGTCTTGGAATCAAGGGGAAAAAAGTGGTTGCTTATTCAATTTACAAATAGTGTCACTTCTCCATTTCCAGAGCTTGGCAGCTTTATCTATTTTATCCTATTTTTCTTAATAATTCAATTAAAAGTCTCACACACACACAAAAAAACACCCCAACCAATTACTGAGTCTAGCAGCTCTGAAAACACCTCTGAAATCCATGTTGGTCCCCAGTGCTTTTTATATTCTCTCTTCTTTCAATCTTTGGTTTGTTGTCTCATTAGCCTTGGGGAGATCTCTTTTAACAAAGTTACTGTTGCTAGGAAACGTAAGAACAAGATGGAGAACAAAAGCTAAGAGCAGAATAGGTTCATATTTCCCCCTCAGAATCCACACAGATATGTTCAAGTAAACACCCCTGAACACATAACCATCTATAATTACATTCAATCAGACTCATCCATATCCAAATGTAGGCTGTAAACACAACAGATGCCCCATCAAATTCGAGCAAATGCTGTTCTAAATATCATTGCCCTTTATTCAACTAGCATCCACCTCTGGGACTTCCCTGGCAGCTCAGTGGTTAAGATTTCAAGCTTCCACTGCAGGGGTCACAGGATTGATCCCTGGATGGGGAACTAAGATTGCACATGCTGTGCAGCCAAAAATAAAACAGCATCCACCTCTGAACTAGGAAACAGGTATATTAAACCCAGGTCTCCTGGTTCCTGACTCCCTGTTCTTTTTACTATACATGCAGTATTTCCTGATAGGAGTGTTCTAAAAACTGAGGCATATGCATTTTCCTTCACTACAAATATTTCTTGCCATTAGTTATGAAATCAGTTTAAAGCTCTTTGGAAAATAAAGCTCATCATTATACCAAAGAAGAGAAAGAGACAAAAAAAAAAAAAAAAAGAACAGAATGACAGTGAGGGCGGGCTGGCTGGCCTTTGCATTCAGGTGAATGGAACACTCAAGAAACCCGTATGTGTTTAGGCTCTGAGGACACAGTCCTTCCTGAATGTCACAGGTGAAGTAAAGTGAGAGTAGGCAGTACCTGACTTACGTGTGTGTGTCTACGTCTGGAAGTTGGTCCATCCTGTGGAGATTACAGTGAAAGGTCAATGAGTGCTATAATGGTATCACAATGGTACCAAAAGCACCACATCTAGTAGAATACCAGGGGACAAATGGGATCAACAGACCATTTCACAGACTATCTGGTTTACCCCTTCACTTTAAATATGAAGACACTAAAAGGGTAAGTAATTTGCCCAAGACCATAAATGAGGTCAGAGGAAGAGCTCAGACTAAAACCCAATTTTTACCTTTCTGTCCAGTGCTGAATGTTGAGCAAGTATGGTGTTGCTCCATGGAAAAGCCCACCTAACCTCATTCTGTGATATTGGAAGAATATGGTAACAGGAGCTACACATTCCTGACTAGAACTCGTCAGTGGTCATCAGTTGATTTTTAGATGACTGTAGAACATTGAAAGCAACTTTATCCCAAAAATATACTGAAATGTTAAGGCCAGTGAATTCTACGACACTTTCACATCCTTGTCATATATCCAAAATTGTACTCTGTTTTGTATTCTCATCACCACATTGCTCAGGGATGCCTCTCTCTGCTCTAGCTCTCCTCTCCTTCTTCTGTTACCTCTCACTGTACTCTTTGGAACTTTAATTTCAAGATTAAGACCAACACTTGACACTATCAGGTGCCTGCTTCACAGACTATTCCCTGTAGCCTTGGGCCTTAACTGAAATCCAAGAGCTCTGCTTCCCCACTGGGTACTGCTATGCACTCCACCTCAGGGCTGGGCATTGGATCATCAGATTCCTCACTTCCCAATCCACATCTAGAACACTGTCCCTCCATATTCTTGTAAACCTTAAAGAGGCTCATGTTCTCTGACTATATTTCCTTCTGCTTCCTCTTCATTTCTGTAATCTGCAAAGTTCTAGGTTGTTCATTATTTGCTGAAGATTTTAGTGCCTAACACATAGCCTCTGTCCTCTACAGGCCTTACCATTATCTAGAATAATTTCAAAGTCCCATGTAAGTGACCAGACCCTCAATTTCCATACCTATCAACTCCAGTGAACCTGATCTTCTCTTGCCTTCACTCACTCACATAGTGAATACCCTCAAAACCTTGTTATTGCTGAACTTCACTGGCTGAAAAAATTAATATTGACCACAATGGGTTAAAGTGAAAGTGAAGTCACTCAGTCATGTCCGACTCTTTGCGACCCCATGGACTATAGCCTACCAGGCTCCTCTGTCTATGGAATTTTCCAGGCAAGAGTCCTGGAGTGGGTTGCCATTTCCTTCCCCCGGGGGACCTTCCTGACCCAGGGATCGAACCCAGGTCCCCGCATTGCAGGCAGACATTTTACCATCTGCGCCCAGGTGGCTTAAGGGAGAAGCTTACTCTCCCTCTACTTTTTCCTCTTCCACTTATTCCTTGAACCACAGTAATCTACCCCCACCACTCTTTTGAAACTATTCTGTCTCAAGGTCATCATGCATTCCTCCTTGTCAATCAAATAGATATCACCTAATCTTTCTCCATTGGGTTTGATGTCATTTGTCATTCTCTTCTGGAAACTCTGTTCCCTTCATTTCTGGGACACTTCGCAACCATGGTCCTCCTCCCACCTCTGTGACCATCCCTTCACTGTCTCCTTCACAGGATTCCTTTTCTTTAACTTCCTTTTTAAAATGCCTCCTGGACATCCTCTCATTAGGTGAACTCATCCACACTTTCGTGGTTTGATCATCTGCTATGATAACTTCTACATTTTTACCCTCAAGCTTTAGATTCTTAGAACTTACTAGGTATTCCACAGGGACCTCAAATTCAACTTGTACCAAACTTAAAATCTTTCTCCCCTTGAACTCACTCTCTCTCTTTATTAATGACACCACCACAAATATCCTATCTAGAAAACTAATCAACACCTTCAACTCTGCCTTAACCCAACCTTCATCCCCACATCTGCTCAATCATCAAGCCCTGACAATCTTATTTCCTATATTTTTTTAATTGAAGGATAATTGCTTTACAGAATTTTGTTGTTTTCTGTCAAACCTCAACCTGAATCAGTCATAGGTATACATATCAGTATAAGTATCAGTTCAGTTGCTCAGTCATGTCCAACTCTTTGTGACTCCATGAACCGCAGCATGCCAGGCCTCCCTGTTCATTACCAACTCCCGGAGTCCACCCAAACCCATGTCCATCGAGTTGGTGATGCCATCAAGCCATCTCATCCTCTGTCTTCCCCTTCTCCTACTGCCCCCAATCCCTCCCAGCATCAGGATCTTTTCCAATGAGTCAACTCTTTGCATGAGGTGGCCAAAGTATTGGAGTTTCAGCTTCAACATCAGTCCTTCCAATGAACACCCAGGACTGATCTCCTTTAGGATGGACTTGTTTTATCTCCTTGCAGTCCAAGGGACTCTCAGGAGTCTTCTCCAATACCACAGTTCAAAAGCATTAATTCTTTGTGCTCAGCCTGTTTCACTGTCCAACTCTCAACATCCATACATGACTACTGGAAAAATGATAGCCTTGACTAGACGAAGCTTTGTTGGCAAAGTAATGTCTCTGCTTTTCAATATGCTATCCAGGTTGGCCATAACTTTCCTTCCAAGGAGTAGGCATCTTTTGATTTCATGGCTTCAATCACCATCTGCAGTGATTCTGGAGCCCAAAAAAATAAAGTCTGACACTTTTCTCACTGTTTCCCCATCTATTTGCCATGAAGTGATGGGACAAGATGCCATGATCTTAGTTTTCTTAATGTTGAGCCTTAAGCCAACTTTTTCACCCTCCTCTTTCACTTTCATCAAGAGGCTTTTTAGTTCCTCTTCACTTTCTGCCATAAGGGTGGTGTTGTCTACATATCTGAGGTTACTGATATTTCTCCCAGAAATCTTGACTCCAGTTTGTGCTTCAGCCATCCCAGGGTTTCTCATGATGTACTCTGCATATAGGTTAAATAAGCAGGGTGACAATATACAGCCTTGACATACTCCTTTTCCTATTTGGAACCAATCTGTTGTTCCATGTCCAGTTCTATCTGTTGCTTCCTGACCTGCATACAGGTTTCTCAAGAGGCAGGTCAGGTGATCTGGTATTCACATCTCTTTTAAGAATTTTCCACAGTTTGTTGTGATCCACACAGTCAACAGCTTTGGCATAGTCAATAAAGCAGAAGTAGATGTTTTTCTGGAACTCTCTTCCTTTTTCGATAATCCAGCGGATGTTGGCAATTTGATCTCTGGTTGTTCTGCTTTTCCTAAAACCAGCTTGAACATCTGGAAGTTCACAGTTCATGTATTGCTTAAGCCTGGCTTGGAGAATTTTGAGCATTACTTTACTAGCATGTGAAATAAGCGCGATTGTGCAGTAGTTTGAGCATTCTTTGGCATTGCCTTTCTTTAGGATAGGAATGTAAACTGACCTTTTCCAGTCCTGTGGCCATTGCTGAGTTTTCAAAATTCGCTGGCATATTGAGTGCATCACTTTCACAGCATCATCTTTTAGGATTTGAAATAGCTCAACTGGAATTCCATCACCTCCTCTAGCTTTGTTTGTAGTGATGCTTCCTAAGGCCCACTTGACTTCGCATTCCAAGATGTCTGGCTCTAGGTGAGTCATCACCATTGTGGTTATCTGGTTCATGAAGATCTTTTTTGTATAGTTCTTCTGTGTATTCTTGCCAACTCTTTTTAATATCTTTTGCTTCTGTTAGGTCCATACCATTTCTATCCTTTATTGTGCCCATCTTTACATGAAATGTTCCCTTGATATCTCTAGTTTTCTTGAAGAGATTTCTAGCCTTTCCCATTCTAATTAAATGAATTAATTTAATTCCTCTATTTCTTTGCACTGATCACTGAGGAAGGCTTTCTTATTTCTCCTTGATATTCTTTGGAACTCTGCACTCAAATGGGTATATTTTTCCCTTTATTCTTTGCCTTTTACTTCCCTTCTTTTTCATAACTGTTTGTAGGCCTCCTCAGACAACCATTTTGCCTTTTTGCATTTCTTTTTCTTGGGGATGGTATTGATCCCTGCCTCCTGTATGATGTCACGAACCTCAGTCCATAGTTCTTCAGGTACTCTGTCTATCAGATCTAATCCCAGCCCCATTACTTCATGGCAAATAGAAGCGGAAAATGTGGAAGCAGATTTCCTCTTCCTGGGCTCTAAAATCACTGTGAATGGTGACTGCTGCCATGAAATCAGAAAATGTTTGCTTCTTGGCAGGAAAGCTATGACAAACCTAGACAATGTGTTGAAAAGCAGAGACATTACTCTGCCAACAAAGGTCTGTATAGTCAAGGCTATGGTCTTCCTAGTGGTCATGTATGGTTGTAAGAGGTGGACTGTAAAGAAGACAGAGCACCGAAGAATTGATGCCTTCGAACTGTGGTGCTGGTGAAGACTTCTGAGAGTCCTTTGGACAGCAAGGAGATCAAACTAGTCAAGCTTTTTTAAAATTAATTAATTTATTTTAATTAGAGGCTAATTACTTTACAACATTGTGGTAGATTTTGCCATACAATAAAACATGAATCAGCCATAGGTGTACATGTGCCCCCTCATCCTGTACCCCCTTCCCATCCCATCCTTCTGGGTTGTCCCAGAACACCAGCTCTGAGTGCCCTGCTTCATGCATCGAACTTGCACTGGTCATCTGTTTTACACATGGTAATATACATGTTTCATTGTTATTCTATCCCATCATCCCACCCTCACTTCCCCACACATAGTCCAAAAGTCTGTTCTTTACATCAGTATCTCTTTTGCTGTCTTACCTATAGGGTCATTGTTACCGTCTTTCTAAATTCCATACATGTGCATTAATATATTGTATTGGTGTTTCTCTTTCTGACTTACTTCACTCTATACAGGCTCCAGTTTCATCCACTTCATTGGAACTGACTCAAAGGCATTCTTTTTTATAGCCAGATAATATTCCATTGTGTATATTAACACAACTTCCTTATCCATTCACCTGCCAATAGACACTCAGGTTAGTTCCATGTCCTAGCTATTGTAAACGGAGTGGCAATGAACACTGGGGTACATGTGTTTCTTTCAATTCTGGTTTCTTCAGTGTGTATGCCCAGCAGTGGGATTGCTGGGTCATATGGCAGTTCTATTTCCAGTTTTTTAAGGAATCTCCACACTGTTCTCCATAGTGGCTGTACTAGTTTTCATTCCCACCAACAGTGTAACAGGGTTCCCTTTTCTCCACATCCTTTCCAGCATTTGTTGTTTGTAGACTTTTTGATGGCAGCCTTTCTGATCAGTGTGAGATGGTACCTCATTGCAGGTTTGATTTGCATTTCTCTGATAATGAGTGACATTGAGCACCTTTTCATGTGTTTATTAGACATCTGTATGTCTTCTTTGGAGAAATTTCTGTTTAGTTCTTTGGCTTACTTTTTGATTGTGTTCAGTTATTTTTCTGGTATTGAACTGCATGAGCTGGTTGTATATTTTGGAGATTAACTCTTTGTCAGTTGTTTCATTTGTTATTATTTTCTCTCATTCTGAAGGCTGCTTTTTCACCTTGCTTATAGTGTCCTTTGTTGTGCAAAGCCTTTTAAATTTAATTAGGTCCCATTTGTTTATCTTTGTTTTTATTTCCATTACTCTGGGTGGTGAGTCATAAAGGATCTTGCTGTGATTTATATCAGAGAGTGTCCTGTCTATGTTTTCCTCTAAGAGTTTAATAGTTTCTGGTCTTATATTTAGATCTTTAATCTATTTTGAGTTTATTTTTGTGTATGGTGTTAAAAAGTGTTCTAGTTTCATTCTTTTACGGGTAGTTGACCAGTTTTCCCAGCACCATTTGTTAAAGATACTGTCTTTTCTCCATTGTATATTTTTGCCTCCTTTGTCAAAGAAAAGGTGTTCATAGGTGCATGGATTTATCTCTGGGCTTTCTATTTTGTTCTATTGATCTATATTTCTGTCTTTGTGCCAGTACCATACTGTCTTGATGACTGTAGCTTTGTAGTATAGTCTGAAGTCAGGAAGGTTGATTCCTCCAGTTCCATTCTTCTTTCTCAAGATCACTTTGGCTATTCGAAGTTTTTTGTGTTTCCATACAAATTGTGAGATTATTTGTTCTAGGTCTCTGAAAAGTACTGTTGGTAGCTTGATAGGGATTGCATTGCATCTATGGATTGCTTTGGGTAGGATACTCATTTTCACTATATTGAGTCTTCCAATCCATGAACACGGTATATTTCTCCATCTATTTGTGTCATCTTTAATTTATTTCTTCAGTGTTTTATAGTTTTCTATATATAGGTCTTTTGTTTCTTTAGGTAAATTTATTCCTAAGTATTTTATTCTTTTTGTTTCAATGGTGAATGGGATTATTTCTTTTATTTCTCTCTTTTTTTCATTGTTAGTGTATATGAATTTGAGGGATTTCTGTGTATTAATTTTATATCCTGCAACTTTACTATATTCATTGATTAGCTCTAGTCATTTTATGGTGACTTCTTTAGGGTTTTCTATACAGAGGATTATGCTACATGCAAACAGTGAGAGTTTTACCTCTTCTTTTCTGATATGGATTCCTTTTGTTTCTTTTTCTTCTCTGATCACTGTGACTAGGACTTCCAAAACTATGTTGAATAGCAGTAGTGAGAGTGGGCACCCTTGTCTTGTTACTGATTTTAGAGGAAATGCTTTCAGTTTTTCGCCATTGAGGATAATGCTTTCTGTGGCAAACTAGTCAATCTTAAGGGAAAACAACCCTGAATATCCATTTGTAAGGACTAATACTGAAGCTGAAGCATCAGTATTTAGGTAAACTGATGTGAACAGCTGACTCATTGGGAAAGACCCTGATGCTGGGAAAGATTGAGGGCAGAAGGAGAAGAGGGCATCAGAGGATGAGATGGCTAGATGGCATCACCGATGCAATGGACATGAACTTGGGCAAACTTTGGAAGATGAGGAGGGACAGGGAGGCCTGGTGTGCTGCAGTCCATGGGATCACAGAGAGTCTGACACAACAACAGTACATATTTGAGGGAGAAGTACTTTAAAACTCTTGCTTCTCTCTCTCACCAAAAGACTCATCAATAGAAGATAGTTTTCATTGGAAAAGGTGCCTTAGGATCAATAGTGATGGAATAACTAGCTATGTTTCCAGGGAGGGAGGAGAGTGCTACACAGATAAAAGAAGCTTTATCTTTATGCAAAACACCCACTGCTTTATTCACTACAATGGATAACACACAACAATATACCTCCTGATCTTAACCTGGGGGTGTAGTAAATAGTTAAAAACATGAGTATAATCAAATGACAGCCACTGTGCATTTGTTTCCTCAGCATGCTCTGCAACGAAATGGACAGAGAGTCCTAGATTGGTTGTTCCCGCCACAAATGCTCTGACTTTCAAGGGAGCTGATGCCACTTTTTGAACCAAGGGATGAAGCTAAAGCATTCCTGTTCTACACAGATAATGTCAGGAAGAAGCAGCTCCGTGGTTTCAGGTGGCAAATGTCAACAGTATAATTGGTCATTTGATTTTCCTGATCCTCTCATTCAGGAATACAACATGTTTATTTTCAATATTGAGAATAAGCTATAGAAGTTCTTTGAGAAGACTGAAGGGCAAGTTTGAAGAAGATGTTCTTACAGACTTACAGATTTATCATCTGATGAAACACTGGCTACTCTTCATGTGAAAAATCACACTATCATTTCTGGACACAAGTTCAATTTGAATCATCTAATTTCTTAAACTGACAGAGTTATTGTATGCTTGCTGCTACTCCTGACAAAAATTATGAAGCATTTTCTATTTTAGTAAAATAAGGAGAAAGAAAAAAATCACTGGGTATGAAATTGATCATCTTGCTAAACATTAGGTATTAAATTGCAAATAATAGCTTTCACTTGTATAAGGGAAGCATTTACTATTAATTTTTCAAGCTTTTTTGCCAGCTTAATAGACATTTATTACTAATCTGCTGATAAACATGGGACTTTTTTATTGTTGCTCTTTGGGATTTCTTTTTTTTAATTGAAATATAGTTGATGTATAATATTATATGTTACAAGTGTATAAAATAGTGATTCAAAATTTTTATAGATTATACTCTGTTTATAGTCATTATAAAATATTGGTTATATTCCCTGTGTTGTACAATATACTCCCATAGAATATCTATTTTATACATAATAGTTTGTACTTTCTAATCCCCTACTCTGCCTTGCCCCTCCTACCTTCACTCTCCCCACTGGCAATCATTAGTTTTTCTTTAAATCTGTGAGCCTGTTTCTTTTTTGTTATGTACCTGTTAGTCATCTGAAAGTCCTCTTGGAAATTGTCTCTACAGGTCTTCTGATCATTTTTTAATGGTCAAGTGGTGGCACTTATACGCTAGACAGAAAGCAGAAAAGGCCTAGGCTAAAAACAAAGGCATGTCCCAGCTTGACCTATCCCTTATCACCAGAAAAAAAGAAAGATATTTCCAGAGCTCCATCCAATAAACTTCCACTTACTACTAACTGGCCAGATCTGGGTGACCTGGGCACCCCTATCTGCAAAGGAACCTGGAAGGTACTTCTATCTAGGCACTCTGTTATCCTAAACAAAATCAGAATCTAAGGAATAAATAATAAGAGGATAGACACTGAATGGGGAACAAGCTGTGACAGCCACATGATAAAGGTCACTGGATTTTGCTCAAGTTTAACAGGTCAAAAGTCATTGACTCAGACCTTTACTAACTACAGAGCTTTTTCCCCCAAGAAATAGTTCTTGATCATTTTCTACCAAACTTACCGTGTATGACTGATTTATGTTACCCTGTTCCCCAAAAAAGATTGACCAGACTCTAGAAAACATCATGTTAGTAACCAAGATTCACTGGCTCATCAGCACTACCTGAGGGAACTGAGCCAAACTCTTTAGCTTTGCTCTGTTTGTTGAATGTTTATTCTTGCTGATTCCACCTTCAGATGTGTCTGTGCCCCGTTGTAAAGCCAGAATGGTCTCCAAAGCAAGTCAGGTAAAGAGGGATAAGAAGAAGAATGTGAAATGCAAAACAAAAGAAAGCTTCCCCCACCTTCTTGCTCCAAGCAGCCTCTCCTGCCCATTTTCCAAATCACCTATCAGTCTCCAAAGTAAATTAGAGTCAAGGCTTCCGATTCATTACCTATGGCACAACTATCATCAGACTTGGTAATCACAACATACTTGCCCTCCTAGGCACTGAAGACAGTCCCCTGGCCCATATAATCAGTCAAGCACTGTGCCTCCCTTCCAGAAAGCCAGTGCTCAGTGATGCGGAACAAGAAGCAGAGAGAAAGACACAATATCTCCAAATCTTAGACTAAATCTATAATTCAACACAATGTCCCTGCTTTCACAGGGGAATTCTAAATAATGTGTCTTTAGAAATGGGAATCTTGGATTTGTCTGCCAAGAACTGTGAGACTCAGCAGAGAACTTGTCAGGAATACTTCCCTCTTGCTGGGAAGCAGCCCAGGGAAGGAAAGAACACTCACCTAAAAGAGGCAAAACCTGGGGCCTGCCGCACCCCCACACATCCAGATAAGTCACCTCCTCTCCCCCAACCTTGATTTTCACAGCTATAAAATGATGGTGTTGGACACAACTAAAGATATCTGTGCTGTTTCACCTCAGCAGCAGGCCAAAGGATCAGAAGCATCAAAGTGTGGAACTGAATGGTTTTTAAAATGTTACTGATTTGAAAGAAGCAACACTTGGTACATGAATACTAGAATGTCAGAGAGCAGGTAAAAGGCACAAAATGTATTTACTCATGCTGATTTCCTTTTTGTCAACCATCACGCAAATGTCCATAACATGATAATAGCATAATTAAATGTTAGCAGCTAAAAACAAAATAATTGATTATGTTCACCTTCAGTTATAATGGTTAATTGACCTGGGCCTGTTAGCATCAGTGTGTCACATAATAGTGATCTTTGGGAAGGGGACTTGCCCCTACTGGCCTATCAAATGGTGTGGGTATCCTAATTTAAACAGAAAAATAAGGCTCCAACCTTTTCCCAGGCTTACCTGCAGGGACAGGTAGGCAGCTTTTGTTCCAATGAGATTCAGGTTGGACCCCAGGGAAAGTCTGAAGCTATTTCCTAACAGTCTCTGAGTCTAAACCAGTGGTTGTCAAACTTTAGTGTACCCATGAATCACCTGAGAAACGTATTAAAAATGCAAATTCCTAAACCCCACTCTAGAGACTCTGGTTCAGTAGGTTTAGGGCACATCATCACAGGAATGGGTATTTTAGAGATGTACCAGAAGGCAACTGTGATATAGGTGATCCAAAACCCATAGCTGAAGACACACACTCTACGTGGGTACTCAGTCAAGTCCAACTTTGTGACCCCATGTACTGTATCCCACCAGTCCATGGGATTTCAAATCCAGATAAGATACTGGAGTGGGTTGCCATTTCTTCCTCCCAACGCAGGGATCGAACCCTCATCTCCTGCATCTCCTGCTCTCCAGGCAGATTCTTTAACTGCTGAGTCATCCAGGAAGACACAATGGTCATTCCAAAATAGTTGAGAAAGGGGCCCTTGTACTAGAAAGGGGCCTGGGTTGCCTTTGTTTGGCTAAAAATCGCACAGTCAAGAATTAAATTCCAAATCAGCATAAAGAACCTTGCTTCTAAGGAAGATGAAGATGGCCTGGGCATGAATGGAGCAATGCATATTCCAGATAAACAGAGACATGAATGGTCTACAATCTACCTTTGCTGGAATGATGACACTGAGTAAGGCAGCAGTATCGTTAGACACTATATATGAATGAATCATTCATTTGACAAATGAAAAAGAGCATGGGAGAGCCCTGCAACCCAAGCAGGACTTACAAAGCATCAAACAGTTAATTTCCAACAAAGTTTGTTGTTGGAAATTAACTGTTTCTGCTTTTGCTTATCTAAAGCTTTTGAGTTTCCTAAGGACCTACCTTCCTAGACAAAAATTTCACTTGATTTGAGGTTCTTCACCAAGAATCCTAACTTCTCTTCCAAAGGAGCATATATTGTTACCCTTCTCCCTGAGCTCTGCCAGTAGCTTCCCCAATGCCTTTCTTACCCTTCTTAAAGATGTAGACCTTTGCAATTCTTTGATAAGATTTCAGTTGCCAGAATCTTGTCCACTTTATAAGCTTCCAGCTCATTAGCTTTTAATGAGGAAGACTAATGGCTTGCAATTAAGTCACCTCCTCTGGATTAGTTAGGGAGTTAAAACTCCAAGCAAGATCCTTATGTTCTCTGCCATTTTAATTCCCACCCCTTGTGGCATACTGCTAATGTTCCTGGTGTTGCAAGGTTTAGGGTCTCTGCCACTTCAAGGTGGGGATAATTCAGAGAGCAATGCTACATTCTCCCTCGCAATCCCTGCTTTAAGCCCAGGAAAAATTAAATGAGCCCATTCTATTTTCCTCACTGAATAAAGTGTTATGGGACCTTCACTCAAACTGTCCCCAAATAGGAGAATGCTAGCCTCTCAAAAAGTTGAAAATGGAAATTTCTGAAACCTCTTGCTGGGATATAAATGCCACAAAGGCAGAGACTTCAGTTTGTTCATTCTTACACCCCCAGTACCTAGAGCAGTGCATGACATACAGCAGGTGGACAAATAACACTAGGAAGAGCCACACTCAGCATCTCCACAGACCTTCCATGGCTGGACCTAAGGCATACCCCTCAGTCCCGAATTTACAGTGGCAAGCAGGAACCTACTCCCAGCTCAGGAGAGCTGAACGTACATATCTCTTCCCAACTCCACTTCAGTGAGGTCACATCTCTAGCCTGAAATTCGTAGTGGGAATATCTACATCATCAAAATTGGCAAACACTTCAAATCAAGGCTTTTTTCCAAGAGAGAGCTGGTTGTTAAACATTAACCAACATACCATTTACCAACACACCACTGCCTTTAAGACCTACAACATCTCTTTTCAGTGAATACAAAAGCTGGAAAAAATGAAGTTCAGTTTTTGGCGGTTCCAATCTAGAAAACAAAGCAGTATTATGTAAAAGAATCTCTTATTTATTTTTTAAAAGAATCAATGCACCCCAGTCCCTGATTCGAGTTCCCTGAACAGCTCTATACAAGCGACTGCAATGAAATCTGAATGGGCTACACTGTGAGGATGTTTCCCATCTGCAGGAGGTTACAGTTAATGAGAGGTAACTGAGCAAAGACAAAAACCTGATAACAAGGATAAAGGAAAGCCTGAGGAGATGAGCCTCAGACCCAGGCCACTAAGAGCCTAGAGAGCCACCAAATGTAAAGCTCTTCTGAGCTGGGCAGTATGGAATCATAGACAATGATTTTAACTATAAATTACACTTTCTATTGTATTTTCAAACATGTTTACAGCATTTACTACGTGACAAGCAATAGTCAATTTGCTTAGCAAATGTTTACTCATTATTTTAGCTGCAAGTACCATATAAGTGTCCAGTATTACCCAAACTAAAGAAACCTTTTTGACTTTTACCCTTTCACTCATGAAAAAGCAGAAACACAAATCTGCTCATCACCCACTTAATGACTCTGGACTTGGTAAGAAAACTGAAGCTGAGGTCCACCTGACCTATAGCACCATGGTATATGACTTCTGCGGAGCTGAGTGGAAAAAGACAGAAGCCAAGGAGAAGGAAGCAGTCAGTGTTGCCAGAGGCATTCTCCTTTTTGAAAAGGTAGAAGACTAGATTAGGAAGCCTCTTAAATCTTTTCCAGCTATGTAACAATGATGATAATAAAGACAAAACAAACTATAAAGCTGGTTCTATTTACCTGTTCAGATATTACACCCCAATATGAAATCATCTCTCAGGCCCAAAACAGTATTGACAATAAATAACAAAATCTCCTTAAAGAGTAAGTGATATGCCAGGAGAATCTGTTTATGCTATTTTTGAGCCTAAATAGGCTAGAACCCCAGAATGAGACTAAAATACAATACTGATGCTCTAAACAGAAATTTTAAATCAAAGAGAAAACAGTAGTCTACCTGAATAATTTAAGCTATCAAGATGGACCCATTCTCAAACAACTAGAATTCTGGATATAAGATACGAGGTTTCATTATTTCCTGATTCATTTATTATAATTACCATTTTATGACATCTTTTGAAGTGACTCACGGCTCTCAAATTATATTAGTTTACACTGGCAACTTGGGGTTTCAAGAACATTGATTCCCCTCTCTTGCTTTTCCCACTAGCCAACACACATACCTGAAATGCACATTAAATTCACACAGTTGTGAACTACAAGCTTTGACATTATATTAAAACCAAAGTAGGTATAGAAGCCAATTTTGCCAATCTTTCAATGGACTGCAACAATTTTCTGTTTGTTTTTTCAACTCAAACACTTTAAATAAACCCAACACTGTCTTTCCCCTCAAACTTCCACCTTCACAAACATTTTTAAAGGCAGTTTTCAGAAAAAGAGCACTGGGATAGATTTTCACACAGACAAATTCTCTATCACAACAAAGACACAATTCAGTTAGAGTTTCTTTTCTCTTTTAAACAACAGATAACTGTGGTGGTTGAGCACTTTGGTATGGTGGAATTAAAGAAACCGCAACTAAAACTGGAGTGAAGGTAGGCCTGTAGGGGGAGCTCTCATGCCTCACGGCGATAGTCAATTACTCGGAAAAGGAGATGTACACCTACATCTGTCACAGAAAGGTGATGCCTACTTCACTATCCAGGCTTCCCTACTTAACCCTACTTCCCTCCCCAGGTGGCTCAGCGATAAAAAAAAAAAAAAAAAGAAAGAAAGAAAGAAACCTGCCTGCCAATGCAGGAGACACATGTTCAATCCCTGGGTCAGGAAGATCCCTTAGAGAAAGAAATTGGCAACCCACTCCAGTATTCCTGCCTGGGAAATCCCATTGGCAGAAAAGCCAAGTGGGCTTCAGTATACGGGGTTGAAAAGAATCCAACCCAACTTAGAGTCTAAACAACAGTAACTTTACTATCCAGCAGGAAGAAGAAAATCCTCCCTCCCACCTCCCACACACATACATACACTCTGATCGGAGACTGTAGCAATCCAACCAATGAACTGGTTGATTCTTCTACGGGGAGAACCTCCATACTTTGGACTCACAGCTTTCTCCAATGGACTTTTTGGTTATTATAGCCCCTGCCCCGTTCCCTCTTCTTCCCTATAATAGCAAGTTCCCCTGCCTTGTTCTCTGGATTTGCCTATAGTTTTCCATACTTCACATACCCTAAGTTGCAATTCCTCTGGCTGTTCTTAAATAAACTTGCTTTTACTGGTAAAATATCTGTTATATTACAGAAACTCACAGTATGGACAATAGCAATATTAAAGCAAAGACTAGAAACACCGACAGTATTTGCATATTTGCCAGTCCTCATGCTAGTGCTCTGCAGATATTAGTGTTTAGCCTCCCAGCATTATGATACAGATAAATAAGAAAACTGGTGCTCAGCATAATTGTTTATCCTTTACTCTGCTTTCAGTTATCAAGCAAACAACTGAAAATATTAAAAATAAAATAAAAGCAAATATTAAAAATGTACAAATAAAACTCCATAACACCCTTTCTAGGAAATCACCCCACTGAGAAAAAAAACTTGGACAAATACCCTTTTTTAATTAAAAGATACTCCTCACAGCACTACTCTTCACAGTTTAAAAAAAGAGACATCTTCCATGTTCAAAAATATAAGAATGGTTAAATGATTAAATACCTGAATACCACACAAATGTATGAAATGGTGCTTTCAACAAATGTTTAATGATATAAGAAAACGCTCAAGAATATTTACTCTTCTCTTCTTCACAACTTTCTGTGTTTTCTAAATTCTCTACTATTTTACAGTGAGACAAACATTACCTTAAAAATAATCACAGTTAGCACAAGAATGAAATGCTAACAAGTGCCAGAATCAGAACACTCAGAACTATCTAATTGTAGAGCCCTTTGGCCCATTACCCAACACTGATCCTATCTAAAGTGTTGGTCACTCAGTCATGTTTGACTCTTTGCAGACCCATGGACTGTAGCCTGCCAGGTTCCTCTGTCCATGGAATTCTCCAGGCAAGAATATTGGAGTGAGTAGCCATTTCCTTCTCCAGGGCATCTTCCTGACCCAGGAATCAAACCCGAGTCTCTTGCATTGCAGGCAGATTCTTTACCACCTGAGTCACAAGTCTTATTTTTATCCTAAGAACGTTATCTTCAAAAATGGAGTAAGTTTGGCATGATCTACTTTTTCACAAGATAGACTATTATGACCGAGCTTTCATAATTCAAAATATTGCTTCTAGTTCTGATTGTTTTTTTCCTTAGTTTTCTGGTGCAACGTACCAGAGGCAGAGTTCAGTGTGAATAAATGTTTTACACCAAAAGGCAACATAAACCAAGTGAGTCATTTGCCCAGAGATAGACTGGCCAGGAAACCAGTGCAAAGAATGGAGACCAGAGCTTCCACTCTAGGCATTTCGGCTGGAAAGTAATTCATCAGCAGTTCCATATCCCTAGTGAAAAGGAAATTATACCAGCAGATACTCTATCTTTAATGAAGCTGACCATCCCTATTCTCTTTTACAAGTCCTCCTCCAGGATTCCTTGGGACTCTAGGACAGAACATGATCCAGCAGGCAGAAAACCACACTATCAAGTTTGTTAATGTTAGTCGCTCAGCTGTGTCTGACTCTTTGCGACCCATCAACTGCAACCTGTCAGGCTCCTCTGCCTATGGAATTCTCCAGGCAAGAGTACTGGAGTGGGTTGCCACTTCCTTCTCGAAGGGATCTTCCCAACTCAGGAATCAAACCTTGGTCTCCTGCATTGCAGGCAGATTCTTTACTGTCTGAGCCACCAGAGAAGCCCAACACACAACCACAAACAGTTCCCTAATAAAAACCCTTCATTTAATTTCAAATAGTTCACATATTTTATATTCGCTCCACATACATTTACAGAATACCTATTGTGTACAAAGGATTAATATTTATCTCTGAAACACACACATTAAGACCATTTTGCAAAAAAAAAAAAGACCATTTTGCAAATAAGGTTTTAAGTCTATTAGCCCTTTGACTTCCACCTTTCCCCATCCCTTCTCATATCTGCAAGTGCCATGGCAATAATGCATCTGATAGCAAATTGCATTTGTTGCCTGCGAGATCATGACCATAGTTATGGAAAACATTTTAAAATTTTATTAAAAAATTGTATCTGGTCATAGCCTTGTTTCTTTTGGACTTAATTTAATTTATTTCAAGTTCAGAGCATCTAGAGCTTGAATAATCAGCTAATAATCCATCCTCATCTTTTCAGGCAGCTTTCCATCTCTATTCCCGGTTACTGTCAAGAAACCCCAATCATTCCGTGATTTGCATGAGGCCACTCTAAGCCACCAAGAGACTTTGTCACTCTGCTCCCAAGGGTGGCCAACATAAGATGTTGTCAACGTTCTGAATTATCATCTGAAAACCTTACCATTCATCACTGTCTCTGTGGACCACATTAGTGACATTTTAATCTGATAAAATATTTTTATTTTATTGCTTCATTCCTACGAAGTTACAACGTCAATATGGTCTTAATGTCAATGGTCTTAATGTGTGTGTTTCAGAGATAAATCTTTATCCTTTGTACACATTAGGTATTCTGTAAATGTATGTGGAGCAAACATAAAATATGTGAACTATTTGAAGTTATAACGTCAATAAATATTACATAGGTCAGGTAGACTAATTCACACAATGAAAAGTAATTTAAAATATTTCTTTTTATTCTTCATTTATAATTAAGTCTTCCCTTTTTAAAAAGATTATGGTGATTTTACCAAGTGACTTGCTATCCTTAAAATCTTCCAGTAAGAATGATCACCATCATGGCAAGATAACACCTCCTTACAATAGTACCACAGTTACAGGTGCAGGTCAGAATGGAAATGTACAAGTACATCTGTTTTCAATCATTCTTGAATTATGTAAACAATAACTATATGCAGAGATGTGAGCTTATGTTTTCAAGAGGAGACAGAGAGTGAAAGGAAGTTAGCCAAGGAAGATCTTTTATGGATAAAGGAACAATAGAAGATAAGGCAAGGAGACTGGGAAGAAAATAATGTGCCCTGGGAACCATAGGTGGTTTGGAATTCCTGGAGTGGAAGAGGTGAGCTGGAGAGGAAAACAGGGGCCAGGTTGCAGAATGTCACTATAAGGAAACAGAGGGAATAGGAGGTCAGGGAAAGGTTCCAGATAGGAGAGTGACATGATCAGAGTCGTTAACTGAAGGAAAATCAGGATAGGTGAAAATGGAAGTATAAAATCCGTTCTCCCTAGAAGCCTAACTGTGAACAGAATAAGAAAGGCACTAAAGGGGGAGAAATGCAAAAGGGACTGGCAAAAAAGCCAGGTGGAGTAAGAGAATGGTAAAGGAATAAGGCTGTTGGAGGCTATGGATACTAATGAGCTTGTAAGTATTGAAATAAGAACTTGAAAGCTTTACTCACCAGAGACCTCCTTCCTGTTCTGAAGGAACACTCAAAATCTAGATTTCTCATCCAGAATGCCAAGTCTTCTGGTTTCAAGCTACACAGAGTGTAGTCTGAGGACCAATAGCATCAACAGCATCTAGAAGCTTGTTAGAAATGCAGAATCTCAGGCTCCATCCCAGACCTCCAGAATCAGAACCTCTATTGTAAAAAGATCTCTGGCAGATTCACTTACACACTGAAGTTTGAGAAGCACAACTACAGACTAACTCTAGAGACCTTTAAGGAATTATGAAGACTAGGAAAGGAACCCGAAGACTAGAGACAGGAAAAAGAGGGAAAAAAATACAGCAAAATTCATATTGGTCAACCTGACACTAGTATGAATTAGTGACAGGATGATCAGAAGTAATCACTAGGGGCGAGCATGGATACACTAAGTATAAATCATGCCACAGAGAACAGATTTATGGTTGCCAAAAGGGGGTGGGTTGGGGGAGTGATAGAGTGGGAGGTCGGGATTAGCAGATGTAAGCTAATACATATGGAATGGACAAACAACAAGGTCCTACTGTGTATCACAGGAAACTATACTCAATATCCTGTGATAAACTATCATGATGGGAAAAAAATACCAAAAAAAGAATATATAAAACTGAGTCACTGCTATATAGCAGAAATTAACACAGAATTGTAAATCAACTATTCTTCAATTTGAAAAAAGAATAAATCATGTCAGATTCTCTTTATTTTCTATCAGTAAATCTAGGAGATACAATAGACATGTCTGGTTTTCAACAAAGCATCTGATAAATTGTCTCAAAATACTTTGGTAAGATATATATGGACTGGGTAATAGTTCTATTCAATCCATTCATAATTGGTTTAATAATTATTTCAAAAGGGTTTCAACTAGTAAATTAAAAGTAGCCTAGATTTTACCAGATTTCTAATGACAAGACTTCCAACTTTCTCTCCCTAGATCATTCAACACTTATTAAAATTTTGATAATTTAGGAGACACCAAAGATAAACTTCCTGGTAGCTCAGTGGTAAAGAATCCACCTGTAATGCGGGAGATCAGGTTTGATCCCTAGATCAGGAAGATCCCCTGGAGAAGGAAATGGCAATCCATTCCAGCATTCTTGACTGGGAAATCCCAAGGACAGAGGAGCCTGGCAGGCTACAGTCCACGGGCTCACGAAGAGTTGAACACAACTTAGCAACTCACCACCAACAACCAAAGATACACAGCTGGGTATCACTGAAAGCAAAAATGTTACTCAGCATCATCAAGATCCACTGCCCTCCTCCGCAAAATTAACAGGTTGATACAAAGAATTAAAACATCTTAGTTATATTTAGATGAATTTAAATGATAATGAAACTAACATGTTAACCTGGGCTCCTAAACAATAAAGACAGGATGATGAAAAAGAAGCATAACAGCAGCGAAATAAAGGCTTGGGAGTTTGAGAGATGATAAATTCAATTATGAGTCAATATTGAATATGAGACATTAAATGAAGTCAACAGGAATGTGAGTTCAGTTCAACCTACCTGCCAAACTCCCTAACAATATAAGACTCATGTAAGATTAAAAGAGGGCAACAAAAAAATAAATGAATAAATAAAAATAAAAAAGGGCAGCAGAGATTTAAATTAGCTTTTGCATTCTGTAACTTGAGATAGTACACAAAGATCCTACAGTAAAAATTAAAGACGCCTGATATCAAAAATAAGAAGTCCTAATAAGCAGACCAAACTGAAGTGTACTTTAGAGATGCCCACATACTCCCTTGTTGTTCATGTTTTAACAAGATATTTGCATGCTAAATCAGTCATAATTCTCCCCAAAGTCAAATAACCCTTAATTGGTCCTTCTGATCACCTACTTGCCCTCTCTGTTCTCCTTTGTGCCAAACTTAACATAACCCTTGACTATATGTGTATTCCCATAACTACACTGCTTGTGGCTTTTTTTAAAGACTTAATTTCCCAGTCTGGGATTGTTGCTGCATACATATTGGATATTTAGAGGGCACATTTAGGCTCAAAGCATCTTAGGGATACTTCTGGCCTGGGAAATCCAGACTAGTGACAGATGGGTAGAACTTCAAGGCCTTAATTACTGAAATAATAAGAAGCCCCAGAAGAAGGTGGAGCCCAGAATGAATGAAAGGAATGAAGGCAAAAGAAGCCCAAAATACTAGGGATGGCATATGACATGTACCCATAAGATGATGCATATTGTCTAAAATTTTATTTCAATCTCAAAGTTTTGTGAGTAAAAAATAAATTCTGCATAGTACAAATGGAAGGATGATTTAGTGTTTTCTGATTTAGGTAACTTCAGACAGTTCTATCATGTTTCTGACTGCTAACTAGTCCAGTTGAAATTCCATACGAAGATATGAGGTTGCGAGTCAGAGAAGGAGCACCTAAAGATAAGAAGAAGTACTCGTGTTACCCCACCACTACTTTTATAAAGCATATACCTCAAAAGGCAACCAACCTCCTGTCTTTTGAATAAATAATTTATTTATTACTTACAGGATGTGGGCTGAGATGGAGATGGTTAGCAGAAGCAGAATTAGGAAATTAATCTCACTCATAAAATTTTGAGGTAAGTTTCATTATGTAAGTCATATTTGAGAAGGGGCCCTATTTATTCAAATCCTGAGTATCAGTCTTTTCCATATTACCTTCAGGTATTAAGCAACACTAGCTATTAAAAGAAGGGGAGAACTGGTGCCAATAACCCCAAACTTAAATTCCTACTTCCTCCCCATCCCAACCACTTTTTGCAAGAATAAGTTGACTGAAAGCAATTTCCCAGGTGGCTCAGATGGTAAAGCATCTGCCTACAATGCAGGAGACCTGGGTTCAACCCCTGAGTCGGAAGATCTCCTGGAGAAGGAAACGGCAACCCACTCCAGTATTTTTGCCTGGAAAATCCCATGGATGGAGGAGCCTGGTAGGACAATCCATAGGGTTGCAAAGAGTCAGACGTGACTGAGTGATTCTTTAACTTAATGCTACTACTCCCCTAGGAGGAAAAAAACACATCTTCTAATGACCCAGACACTTAAATAACCAGTCTTTCCTTTCACTCCCCTAACATCTACCTTCACTGCTTGGCTCCTGGGGCTATAACTTGGGAGTTAACCTGCATGATGCCCACCTAAGAAGGCACTAAGAAGTTGGCTGGGCATCCCTCAGATGAATGTTAAAGTGTGAAGCACCTGCATCAAAATCACAGAGCATGCATTAAAAATATGGGCTGCAAGACCCCAGGCCAGGGGTCTTGGAGCCTATGGTCACTCAGTAGTAAAGAATCTGCCTGCCAATGCTAGAGACACGGGTTCGATCCCTGGTCCAGGAAGATCCCATATGCCATGTGGCAACTAAGCCCACGCACCACAACTGAGCCTATGCCACAATTACCGAAGCCCGCATGCTCTAGATCCTGTGCTCTATAACAAGAGAAGCCACTGCAATGAGAAGCCCACCCACTCCAATGAAGAGTAGCCCCTGCTTGCCACAACTAGAGAAAGCTCATGTGAAGCAACAAAGGCCCACCACAGTCAAAAATAAATAAATAGATACAATTATATTAAAAAAAAAAAAAAAAAGACCCCAGGCCAAACCTACTGAAACAGAATTTCTGATGGTGGAACTCAGGAACCTGCACTTTTTAACGAGTGATTTTTATGCACACTATGTTTAAGAATCTCCGCCTCTCAATGACAATCACAAAGAGAGATAGTGATTTACCATGTCAGCCCATCACTCAACAGCAGGGCCAGGCTAGAAACCACCATTCCTGAGCACCTGGTGTGAACTTCACCAACTAGAGCCCAAGGGCTTGGTACCAAATAGAAAAAATGATTTGCCGTTTTACAGAGAAAAGTCCCATCCAATCTTAACAATAATGGCATCCAACAGAGAAATAGCCGTCTAGTCCTTAATCCTGCCTTTCACGTGGCAGAGGCATAAAGCTTCATTTTAGGGCTTTTGATAATTTGTAGAATCACCACTGCTAAAGATTCACAGCCTTGGGAGAAGGCCATGGAAACAACAGGACAAACACAAAAGGTGCTATTTTCATCAATCAGCAAGAGGGTCTGGAAACCGAAATTTGATTATTTTGTCTCAGCTTGAGTCTGCTTGAACTTTATGTTCCTGGAAATTACATTCACACTCAGGTTGACTTCAAAGAGTTATTCATTCTTTCCCATTTAGCAGCATTTGGAAGTGTTTTTTGTCCTAAGACACTGCACAGGAAGCCCCCACAAAAAGAAGCTGTAATTAAAGGTGTAAATGAGCACACACAGGGATGCTCAAGGAGCCAGGGAATAAACATCACAAACCATCTAACATGAGGCAGAGGTATCCTCAAACATTCTTACTCAGAAAATACAAAGTCACTCTTAATACAAGACACTCTCAACTACTTTATTTGGAACAAGTAGTAAATTACTTAATTTGGAATTTTGTCTGCAGAAGGCATAATGACCTAAAATTATAACATTCAATATTATTTTAGTCTTCTTATAAAGGTCATCTGATGAAATATCAGTAATTTTAATAGGAGGCAACAGTATGATTCATGTTTCTTTTTTTTTTTATTTTACAAATAACACCTGGTAGTTTATTAAAAAATGGAGCATACTGAACAATAAACTATCTTACATCTTTCAGGAAGGAAAAAAACACTAAATTTGAAAAGACATCACCCACTGAATTTGGACACAACACCTCTACTCAAGAGAAACATTTATACAGTCCAGGTCTTTATTTTTACATCCATCAGGCCATGAATTCATAGGGAATGGGCTCTAATAGTTCAGGTTCCTTTCCATTGGTTCTTACGAAGTGTGCTTCTCTGGGTGGAGCAGGCTGGCGCTTCAGCTGAACCCAAGTCCCTTTCTCTTTGGCTTCCTTCTTTTTCTGATCATTTTCCCTCACACGTTTCAGGAAGCTATCTCGGCTCTTAGAGTGCTTAATATGCTCAATACACACATTAATTCTCTTGGCAAGAATCTTGCCCTTAACTTGTTTATTTACAATGATGCCAACAGCATGCTGGGTAACATTGTAGACTCTCCCAGTTTTGCCATGGTAACATTTATGGGGCATTCCTTTTTGAACAGTACTCATTCCCTTGATATCTACAATATCACCCTTCTTGTAGATTTGCATGTATGTGGCCAAAGGAACAACCCCATGTTTTCTAAAAGGCCTGGAGAACATGTAGCGGGTGCTCCTCCTCTTTCCCTTTGTGTTGGTCATTTTGGTGAATTAGCCTGAAGGGCCGAGGGAGAGACGGGAAGCGGCGGGAAGCAGCGGGAGCCACACGCAGACCTTTACCTGGAAGATCTGATTCATGTTTCATGGGCAAGTGAACTCAAAACTGCAAGTTTTATCAGATCCCGTTAAAAAGCCATACATGATAATGTCATAGAGTTTGAGTGGCAACCAGACAAATATGGAGACCAAAAAATGTCCTGAAAGAATCAGAATGCTTACTTGTGCTTTAGGTTGAAATTTCAGTGTAAGTTTAAAAAAAATTAATAAATAAAAGTAGTGTCTCTCTTACCCAGCTTGGAAGTGATGATGGGCACTAAAAACTGTATAAAAGGTCAAAGTGTAGTCGCGCGGTCTTTTCCAACTCTTTGAACCCCGTGAACTGTAGCCTGCCAGGCTCCTCTATCCACGGACTTCTCCAGGCAAGAATACTGGAGTAGATTTCCATTCCTGTCTCCAGAGGATCTTCCCAACCTAGGGATTGAAGCCGGGTCTCCCACATTTCAGGCAGATTCTTTACTGTCTGAGCCACCAGGGAAACCAAAGAAAAACTCTATAAAAGTGGTTCTAAAATGCTTTCTGCAAAAGCAGTTGCTGATATGAAAGAGATAAGTATAATACTGAACAAAATTGCTTCATGAATTTTAAGTGGGAAAAAATGCAGTTCTAAATTAACCTACCATTTTGTCATTGGAACTGGAAAATTCCACCAAGGTATCACAACATCCCAGGTGACACTAGTGGTAAAGAACCTGTCTGCCAATGCAGGAGATGGAAGAGACTCGGATTCAATCCCCAGGCCAGGAAGATACTCTGGAGGAGGGTACAGCAACCCACTCGAGTATTCTTGCCTGGAGAATCGCCATGGACAGAGAAGGCTGGTGGGCTACAGTCCACAGCATTGCAAAGAGTCAAGACACAACCAAAGCAACTTAGCACACAAGGCAATGCCCAAGAATGCTCAAACAACTTGCAATGGCACTCACTTCACATATTAGCAAAGTAATGCTCAAAATTCTCCAAGCCAGGCTTCAATAGTATGTGAACCAAGAACTTCCAGGTGTTCAAGCTGGATTTAGAAAAGGCAGAAGAACCAGAGATCCATTTGCCAATATCCACTGAGTCATAAAAAAAAGCAAGAGAATTCCAGAAAAACATTTACTTCTGCTTTATTGACTACGCCAAAGCCGTTGACTGTGTGGATCACAACAAACTGTGGAAAATTCTTAAAGAGATGTGAATACCAGACCACTTTACCTGCCTCCTGAGAAATCTGTATGCAGGTCAAGAAGCAACAGTTAGAACCGGACATGGAACAACAGACTGGTTCTAAATTGAGAAAGGAGTATATCGAGGCTGTATACTGTCACCCTGCTTATTTAACTGGCATCATGCAAAATGCCAGGCTGGATGAAGCACAAGCAGGAATCAAGATTTCTGGGAGAAGTATCAAAAACCTCAGATATGCAGATGATACCACCCAAATGGCAGAAAGCAGGGAGCAAATAAAGAGCCTCTTGATGAGAGTGAAAAAGCTGGCTTAAAACTCAACATTCAAAAAATGAAGATCATGGCATCTGGTCCCATCAGTTCAGTTCAGTTCAGCCGCTCAGTTGTGTCCAACACTTTGTGATCCCATGGACTACAGCACGCCAGGCCTCCCTGTCCATCACCAACTCTGAGTTTACTCAAATTCATGTCCATTGAGTCGGTGATGCCATCCAACTATCTCATCCTTTGTCGTCCCCTTCTCCTCCCGCACTCAACAGTTCCCAGCATCAGGGTATTTTCAAATGAGTCAGTTCTTCACATCAAGTGGCCAAAGTATTGGAGCTTCAGCTTCACCATCAGTCCTTCCAATGAATATTCAAAAATGATTTCCTTTAGAATGGACTGGTCTTCTCCAACACTACAGTTCAAAAGCATCAATTCTTCGGTGCTCAGCTTTCTTTATACTCCAACTCTCACATCCATACATGGCTACTGGAAAAACCATAGCTTTGACTAGATGGACCTTTGTTGGCTAAGTAATGTCTCTGCTTTTTAATATGCTGTCTAGGCTGGTCATAACCTTTCATCCAAGGAGAAAGAGTCTTTTAATTTCATGGCCACAGTCACCATCAGCAGTGATTTTGGAGCCCCAAAAAATAAAGTCTGTCACTGTTTCCATTGTTTCCCCAACTATTTGCCATGAGGTGATGGGACTGGATACCATGATCTTCATTTCTTGAATGTTGAGCTTTTTCAGCCAGCTTTTTCACTCTCCCCTTTCACTTTCATCAAGCGGCTCTGTAGTTATTCTTCACTTTCTGCCATAAGAGTGGTGTCATCTGCATATCTGAGGTTATGGATATTTCTCCCGGCAATCTTGATTCCAGCTTGTGCTTCATCCAGTCCAGCATTTCTCATGATGTACTCTGTATATAAGTTAAATATGCAGGGTGACAATATACAGCCTTGATGTACTCCTGTCCCTCTTTGGAACCATTCTGTTTTTCCATACCCAGTTTTAACTGTTGCTTCTTGATCTGCATACAGATTTCTCAGGAGGCAGGTCAGGTGGTCTGGTATTCACATCTCTTTAAGAATTTTCCAGTTTGTTGTGATCCACACAGTCAACGGCTTTGGCATAGTCAATAAAGCAGAAGTAGATGTTTTTCTGGAACTCTCTTGCTTTTTTGATGATCCATCAGATGTTGGCAATTGGATCTCTGGTTCCTCTGCCTTTTCTAAATTCAGCTTGCATACCTAGAAGTTCATGTTTCACATACTGCTGAAGCCTGGCTTGGAGAATTTTAAGCATTACTTTACTAGGGTGTGAGATGAGTGCAATTGTGCAGTAGTTTGAGCATTCTTTGGCATTGCCTTTCTTTGAGATTGGAATGAAATCTGACCTTTTTCCAGTCCTGTGGCCACTGCTGAGTTTTCCAGATTTGTTGGCATATTGAGTGCAGCACTTTCACAGCATCATCTTTTAGAATTTGAAATAGCTCAACTGGAATTCCATCACCTCCACTAGCTTTGTTCATAGTGATGCTTCAAAGACCCGTTTGGCTTTGCATTCTAGGATATCTGGCTCTAGATGAGTGATCATACCATCGTGATTATCTGGGTTGTGAAGTTTTTTTTTTGTACAGTTCTTCTATGTATTCTTGCCACCTCTTCTTAATATCTTCTACTTCTGTTAGGTCCATACCATTTCTGTTCCTTATTGTGCCCATCTTTGCATGAAATATTCCCTTGGTATCTCCAATTTTCTCAGAGATCTTTAGTATTTCCCATTCTATTGTTTTCCTCTATTTCTTTGCACTGTTCACTGAGGAAGGCTTTCTTATCTCTCCTTGCTATTCGTTGGAACTCTGCATTCAAATGGATATATCTTTCCTTCTCTCCTTTGCTTTTCACTTCTCTTCTTAGATATTTGTAAGGCCTCCTCAGACAGCCATTTTGCTTTTTTGTATTTCTTTTTCTTTGGGATTGTCTTGATCCCTGTCTCCTATACAGTGTCATGAACCTCCATCCCTAGTTCTTCAGGCACTCTATCAGATCTAATCCCTTGAATCTTTCTCAGTTCTACTTTATAATGGAAAGGGATTTGATTTAGGTCAAATCTGAATGATCTAGTGGTTTTCCCTACTTTCTTCAATTCAAGTCTGAATTTGGCAATAAGGAGTTCATGATCCGAGCCACAGTCAGCTCCCGGCCTTGTTTTTGCTGACTGTATAGAGCTTCTCAATCTTTGGCTGCAAAGAATATAATCAATCTGATTTTGGTGTTGACCATCTGGTGATATCCATGTGTAGAGTCATCTCTTGTGTTGTTGGAAGAGGGTGTTTGCTACAACCAGTGTGTTCTCCTGGCAAAACTCTATTCACCTTTGCCAACTGCTTCATTCTGTACTCCAATGCCAAATTTGCCTGCCCCATCACTTCATGGCAAATAGATGGGGAGACAATGGAAACAGTGACAGACTTTATTTGGGGGGCTCCAAAATCACTGCAGATGGTGACTCTAGCCATGATATTAAAAGACACTTGCTCCTTAGAAGAAAAGCTATGACCAACCTAGACAGTGGGTTAAAATCCTGAGACATTACTTTACCGACAAAGGTCCGTCTAGAGAAGGCTATGGTTTTTCCAGTAGCCATGCATGGATGTGAGAGTTGGACCATAAAGAAAGCTGAGTGCCAGAGAACTGACGCTTTTGAACTGTGGTACTGGAGAAGACTCCTGAGAGTCCCATGGACTGCAAGGATATCAAACCAGTCAATCCTAAAGGAAATCAATCCTGGATATTCATCAGAAGGACTGATGCTGAAGCTGAAGCTCCAATACTTTGGCCACCTGATGCAAAAAACTGACTCATCTGAAAAGACCCTGATGCTAGGAAAGATTGAAGGCAGGAGGAGAAGGGAATGACAGAAGATGAGATGGTTGGATGGCATCACCGACTCGATGGACATGAGTTTGAGCAAGCTTGGCAGTTGGTGACAGGCAGGGAAGCCTAGCATGCTGCAGTCCATGGGGTCACAAAGAGTCGGACACAACTGAACTGACTGACTGACCAAGGCATCAAGATACATTAAAGTATATCAAAGTAAGGAAGTCAGATCAAGAAACACATTTTTCAAAGTCATGGCCAAATGACTTTAACAGTTGATTTCTCACCCACCTGGAGGGTATAAAATAATAGATGGAGAGCTGTGCCCCCAACTGAGTCCCACCCCCACCTCAGGTGAGAAGAAAGGGGCTGCCCATCTCTCCACTCAAGCCTAGAAAGAATCTTCAACGAGCCTATGTGGACAGCTTGGTGTGTGTCCCCGACAGCTGAGGTTCACAGTGAATAGCAACTGGTTCCCATCTGAGAAACCTACAGGGCATGATATGGGTTGATAAGCTGCTTGAAGAAGAGGCTAAAGTGGGCAGCCTGCACTCCCAGAATTTTGGGGGCCAAGGATGCATGTGTGCTCTCTTGGATCAGATGTGGGCTATGGTTTAAAAGCAATGGCATTGAAACATGTTAATTATCATATGTGAAATCAATCGCCAGCCCAGGTTAGATGCTCGGGGCTGGTGCACCGGGATGACCCAAGGGGAGGGAATCAGGGAGGAGGAGGGAGGGGGGTTCTGGAGGGGGAGCATATGTATACCCATGGTGGATTCATGTCAATGTATGGCAAAACCAACACAATAAAGTAAAGAAAATTAAAAATAAAACTGAAAAAAAATAAAAATAAAAGCAATGGCATGGGGTCAGGTCATGACTTCTACAAGAGGGTCACCTGCAAGGACAAACAGTCCTCAGCAGAAAGAAGCTGGAGGTCCAGTAGCATTCACAGAAGCTGGGGACAGAGTAGGCTACCAAACAAGAAGATGGGAAGACATCACCACCATCAAGGGATAGGTGACAGTCCAGAAAGCATGATGCCAGTTACAACAGGATGAGTCTTTCTGTCCCTCCTACATTTCCCCCCTCCACCCCTATACTATCAGGCACAACTTCGACTTCAATTCAAAAAGTCAAGAAACCTTCGACAGAGCTCAAGATAGGGAAGAAAGCCAACCAGACACCTTTACCCAACTTCAAGCCTCTCCCAGGCAACAGACCTGGACTGGGGGTTGTGGAGAAGAGAGAATTTTTCATTTTCAGTCAAGTTTGGTGTTTTGCCTCTTTCATCAGACTTGCACACACTATGTACTAAATTGGGAGTGTTTTAAGACTTAAGAATAACCAGAAAAGTTGCAGAGTTGCTCATACTTCCATTTAAGAAGTCATATAAATGGAATTAAAATTAAAAAGAACAAAACACTGAAACAAACAATTGGGATGAATCTTCAGGGAATTATACTGAGTGAAGAAACCAATCCTAAAAGATTCCACACAGTATTATCCTATTTATATAATCATCTTGAAATGACAAAATTATAGATAGAAACTGAGGTCAAATTAGTGGTTGCAGAGTAAGAAAGGGTAGGAGCAAGAGGAAAGCAGATGTGGTTACAAAGGGGCAACAAGAGGCTTAAAACAACAGAAATGTATGGTCTCACAGTTATGGAAGCTAGAAGTCTGATATCAAGGTGTTGGCAGGGCCATGTTCCCTTTCAAACCTGTAGGGGAATCCTTCCTTGTCTATTCCTAGCTTCTGGTGGCTTGCCAGAAATCTTTGATGTTCCTTGGCTTACAGTTGCATAACTCAATCTCTGTCTTTACTTCTTTCTCTGTTCCCCTGGGTTCTGTCTTCACTTAGATTTCTTATAAGGACATGTCCTTGTGAGAAGGACATGTCCTTTAATGTTGGATTAAAGGCCCACCCTACTCCAGTATGACCTCACTGAAAGTAATTATATCTACAATAACCTTACTGCCACAGAAGGCCACATCCTGAGATACTAGGGGTCAGGACTTCTACATATCTTTTGGGGGGAATAGGGATACACAATCTATAATACTTAGTTAGGATAAAAATATTGTTAGTTTTCATATCTTATCCACATCCCCATTCCCACCACAGAGCTTCCCAGATAGACAGGTAGACAAGTAGAAGGATGAACAGATAGTAGTTCCCTAACAATTGACAGAAACTCCAAGGCACCACTCTGATCTCACATACCTAGGAGCCACCTGTCTCAGTATAGACAGTTAAATGCCACCTGTAGCTCCATGATGACAATACTGCCTCTTAGCCACTCTGCCACAGGGAGCATTCTGTTCCTAGGCTATTTCAACAATCACTTTTATTTTGTCCAGGATCCAAAAGCCTGTAAAAGCTATAGTGACATCCTCATACACATTTTGCCACCAAGTTCAAAATCCTGCCTGTCTTACTTCACAAACTCCCTCTAAATTAAATCAGGCTATAACTTCTGTCCTTGTGGATCTCTTATCAAGGGACCTGCTGTCCCTCCTGATATCTAGCTTTTATGAGCACCACTCCAGGCTACTGGATATGACTATATCTGAGTCCTGGCTGTGGGCAAAATTTATGGTCAGAAAGCTCCTAAGCCTCATACAAATCAGGATAGTGGCTATTTATTTAATTGTTCAGTTTAATTGCCCCCAAGCATTTCATTCAATAAATACTTACTGAGCACCAACTATATACCAGACACTCTTCCAGATGCTGGGGACACAGAGGTACATTAAACAAACTCTTTGTCCTTGTGGTTCTGAATCCCAGTGGAGAGAGAGAGAATGCTGAACAAACAAGACAATTTCAGGGGTTGTAACTGCTCTAGAGGAAATAAACAGGATGATGTGATAGAAGTGGAGAGGGGACATTTGAGCTGCAATTTAAAGGATGAACACAAGTCAGCCACAGGATGTGTCTGGGAAGAACATTCCAACGCAAAGAGAACAGCAAGGACAATCGCCTTTACAAGTATTGAACTTGACATGTTAAACTGAAAAGTGGTTCAGAAACTTATGTGGGACGTCTCTGCTTTGCTCCTTTCCACTTTCTGCCACTTACTTGCTGTATACCTTCTGCCTCTGTATGGTCTTTTTTTTTAATTTTTATTTTATATTGAAGCATAGTTGATTAACAATGCTGTGTTAGTTTCAGCAAAGTGATTCAGTTATACACAAATATGTATATATTCTTCTTCAAATTCTTTTCCCATTTAGTTTATTGCAGAATATTGAGCAGAGTTCTTGTGATATACAGTAGGTCCTTGTTAGATATGTATTTTAAATATAGTAGTGTATATACATTAATCCCAAATTCCCAGTTTATATCTCCTACATCCTTCCCCCTCAACCATGAAAAGATAATCAACATCACTAATTATTAGAAAAATGCAAACCAAAACTACAAAGTGATATCACCTCAAACCTGTCAGAATGGCCATGATCAAAAAAATCTACAAACAATAAATGCTGGAAAGAGTGTGGACAAAAGGAAACCCTCCTACACTGTTGACAGGAATGTAAATTGGTACAGCTGTTATGGAGAACAGGATGGAATTCCTTAAAAAATTAAAAATAGAGCTACCATGTGATCCTGCAATCCCAGTCCTGGGCATATATCTGGAGAAAAACGTAGTTTGAAAGGATGCATGCACCCCAGTGTTCACTGCAGCTCTATTTACAATAGCCAAGACATAGAAGCAACCTAAATGTCCATCAACAGATGAATGGATAAAGAAGATATGGTACATATAAGCAAAGGAGTATTACTCAACCATTAAAAAGAATGAAATAATGCCATTTGTGGCAACATGAGTGGACCTGGAAATTATCATACTAAGTGAAGTAAGTCAGACAGAGAAAGACAAATATATGTTATAGCTTATATACAGAGTCTTAAAAACTGATACAAATGAGCTTATTTACAGAACAGAAACAGATGCACAGACTTAGAAAATGAACTTATGTATTATCTGTTTAGCTTGACAATGCCCACATGGGTCTGGCCCAGGTTCTTCCCTGCACTTGAATGCCTGGACTTTATGCTGACAAAGCTCCCACTGTCCCACCCATGCCCTGGGCTTGGATCAACTGAGGACATTCATTTCGCCCCTTACAGAAGTGATCTGCTTCAACAGTCATGAGAGCTGGACACTGGCCATGGTGAAATTTAAAGCAGGAAACATGGAGCAGCTCATTTCCCCAACCAGATACCTGTCAAGTGTCCAGGACCCCAACTACATGCCACAGCTAACTGTGGTGAGGGTTCTGTTTCCCGGGACTCAGCCATAGCCTTGCCCTCTGACCTCCCCAGAAGCTCTGTAAACACTCAGGAAGCAGACGGCAGTTTATGACCCAGAACCTGGTGAGCTCATCATCTCCTGGGAGGCTCCATCTAACAATGGCAATTTTTCCCTCTTCTTAACACAGCTAGATTTTTCTTCCTAGTTTCTAAATTTTTATATTAGGAATTAAATTTTTATGCTAATTAACTACTGACAACTATTTATGTGTAAGTAACTTGATTTTTTAAAACAATGTTTAACTAAGAGAGAAAAAGCAACAGAAGCTCTGTGCTGATTCAGAACCAACATCACTCTATTTCCTGGTCCAGTAGAATCTCCTCTGGGCTTCTGCCCCTGTACACACAGAGGCAGCTTTCAGCCTCTTTTACATTCCTGGGCTTATTTTCCACTCCTGACCTCTGGCACTGCTAAACTTAGAGTCACCCTCAGTGTATATGAGCATCTCTCCAGCTGCCAGCCCATCTCTGGCTCTGATTCAACTCAGGGCTCTGGGTCTCAGCTGCTCTTCTTTCCTGAGCATCAGACGTTCATGGCATCAGGCCCTACCTGGTTGTGAGAATATGCTCACGTGCATATCACTCCCCCTCTGAACTTGTTTACACAAATGCAGGATATGAATGGTGAAGGCAATACTATATAAATCAAGCAGGATGTTTCTGTCGTGCATGACAGGAAGCCAACTCACAGAAGTTGATGCAAAAAGGGAAATGCTGGGTGTTTGGGGTTCATGTAGTTGAAGAACACAATTTCTGTACCTCCAGGGACTCACACAGTATCACCAGGATAGCTTCTATGTCACCCTTCTCCTTCCTTTCACCCTCACCACTACCCTCATTCTCTGGATCAGCTTCCTTTATCTCTGCTCAGCAGTCCCTTTGGAAAAGAGGGGTTCTCTACACCAATGGCATTGACCAAGCTTAAATCCCATGACCCATTCCTGGACTAATCACTGAAGACAGGGAAATAGGATCCCGGGAACAGCAAGGCCTAGGTCATGTGCCCTCCACTGTCTCCCAGATTGCATGGAGTCAAGCAGAGTACTGTGAGGGGCTATCATATAAGGAAACACACAAAGTAGAAAGTGGTAGATACTACAGTTTGGTTCACTAAATATTCATTCTATAATCTTCCAACCATCTGCTACGCTCTGCAACAAAGGCTGGAACACTAAAAATACTACTTTTTCAGACAGCCTTGCAGTTAGAGCACAGGCTTATATCCAAGTTCTGGCCAGCAGATGTTCCCAAGCAAAGCAGACATGATTAACATGAGGTGGTGGCTGGTGCTGTCATCAGATTTTCTCGTAAGTACAGGAGAATGACAGATGCCTTTGGTCCTTCACAGCCAGCTATGTCGTAGGGTTCTAGAGTCTAATCTCTACATTACTGGTGGTAAGCAACAACAGCTCCATTTCTGCTAGAACTAGTGGTATGCTGTGCATATTTCCTGACGAGGTCCCAGCCCTGTAACATTCAGGCTTGGTTCCCTGAATCCCATAAATTTTGTAAGCAACTTAATATCCTGAAGGAAATTCCTTTCCTCATCATCAACAGGCCATTTGATGTAGAAGAAAAACTAACACCTTGCACTGTTGCATCATGCAAAAATGTGCATATTATATCACCTGGTCAGGAGTAAACAAATATATGTCTGCTCTGAGTCCCACCACTCACCCAAAATAGACAATATAAGATCCAGGATCACACTGTCTAGCTCAGGTCCCCAAAATAATTGAAACTGTGAATCTTTCCTCTAAATTACCAACTCAGTAAAAACAACTTTATTGTTTTGCAACTTTGACTTTTACAGTCATCTCTTTTACTTTCACCCTCACCTCTACCCTCATTCTCTATGGATCAGCTTCCTTTATCTCTGCTCAGCAATCCCTTTGGAAAAGAGGAGTTCTCTACACCAATGGCATTGACCAAACTTAGATCCCATGACCCATTCCTAGACTAATCATTGAAGACAGGGAAATAGGATCCCAGGAAGATATGACACACATATGACATACCTGAAGATATGACACAATCTTTGAGGTTACAACACTCATGTGAGATAACTGCCTTTTTCCCCACAGTGAGCACAGTAACTGTAAACATGGTAATCTTGTGGTTGTTATTTAGTCACTAAGTCATGTCTGACTCTCCTGCAACCTCACCAGGCTTCTCTCTCCATGGGATTTCCCAGGAAAGAATACTGGAGTGGGTTGCTATTTCCTTCTCCGGGGTTATCTCCCCGGCCCAGGGATTGAACCTGCATCTCCTGCACTGGCGGGTAGATTTTTTACCACTGAGCCACCAGGGAAGCCCAATCTTGTGGTTGCTTTTTCAAAAATAACTGTTTGTTGTGTATTTCATTTGGGAAGCCAGTCCTTCAAAAACCTGAACTCCCTTGCAATCCACCTTTGTAAATAAAATGTTTTTCTCTCTAGAATGCTTTTATAGCTGTGTCTTCTTTTGACAATAAGATCTGTTATTTGCAGTTAAGAGCCTTCATAAATCCTGGAAGGGAAGTTCACCAGTGGATGCTCATGTGTTGTTAAGGGAGAGCAGTACTGTTAGAGGGAGAGGATGAGCTGAGAAAATGAAAACAGAAAATTGTCCCTACATTGTTTCATAATTCATATTATGACTGGAATAATGTGGTATTGTAAACTACAAAATCCAGTGTACATATAGGCTAAAGCAGTATTCTTGATTGGCAGCTACCATTTGGCAGGTAAGTCAAGAGCACCTACCTTGTATGGGTAGCACCCATTAACTAAACCCTGCTTGTCTTTTGAAGACCCTTTAGGAAGTTCCTAAACTGCCCATGTATATTGTCTTCCTAGATAATGTGACCATCCTATGGCAATGAGCATTGCACATGGAGTCATCTATCCATGTAACAGGTACTGACTAAGCATCAACTGACAAAAACATGATCACAGGCCAGCGTCAAGCAGCACCACCAGCACACAGAGAGGGAGGAAGATTATTCTGGACATGTGATTCAGTGTAGCCATCAGCGCTGAAGAGACAGGAAGGAGGGGTAGTGGGCTAGGAAGAGGCACAACAGGAGATTCCTGTTATCTGTAACATTTTAATGTACAGAAAAGTATGACAAAATGTTACCATTTGTTATTTCTGAATAGTGGGCTTATAATTTGTTAGTAGTTTTCTTTATTTTTAAAACTTCTCAAAAGAGAAAAAAGTGAGGCATCCAGAAAGAGAAAGTGTATACATGTTTCATGCTTTGCCTCTATCTCTGTAATTTTGCTCCTCAGGTGAAACTTTCATCAGAAAAAAATAGTAGTAAAAAAAAACAACTGAATTCTACAATTGATGTTAAACCATTGTTAGAAACTTAAGTGGGAAGGTGCTTAGACATCAGTGGTTAAGAGTAAACTGGAAGTTGTTCAGAGTGTCTCAAATCTGGTGAAGCAAATATGCAGTGCAGGCCAAAAAAAATTTTCCCAACATTCTTCAGAATCAAGTGTGGCCACCAATCGAAATATTGCTTGAGGCCATTTTAAGGCATTTCCCTGGAAATTGCTTGTAAATGCAAAAGCAAAAGCAAACAACAAAATTCCTGAGTGTTTTTGTTTCTAGAGGCCTCCTGAAAGAAATCCTCTGTGTGTATGTGTGTGTCTGTGTGTCTGTGTGTGTGTGTGTGTGTGTGCGCGCACGCGCGCACACACATACTGTGGGAAAGGAGATGTTAATTGATAGGGTTCAGGGCTACACTTTTGGCTTACTGAATCCTGGCCATGCCTTACAGTGTGTTAAAGGAAGATTTACACTTATTTTCCTTTCGTCAGTAATACTTTATAATACGCTAGCTTCAAGTAGAATTTTAGGAGAATTAAACTAACACAAATCAAGACCGCAAAATTACATCCTGTAATATATTAACTGACCTAAGTCTAGGAAAAGGAGTTGGCTAGGAGATAGTCAGTTATGCAACAGGTATAGTACTGGTGGTGGTGGTTTAGTCACTAAGCCATGTCCAACTTTTGTGACCCCATGGACTGTAACCTGGCAGGCTCCTCTGTCCATGGGGTTCTCCAGGCAAGAATACTGGAGTGGGTTGCCATTTCCTTCTCCAAAGGATCCTTCTGACCCAGGGATTGAACCCTGGTCTCCTACACTGTAGGCAGTTTCTTTACCGACTGAGCAACCAAGGAAACTATACTAGGTATAGCACGAGTTACAGTATAATGGCTAAAGTTGGGTTTAAAACTATTTTGGCTAAAAATTCCAAGTGTGTCCCCAACCTCCATCCTATCAACTGTCAAAGTTGTAGGTTCTGCATCTGACCTAGGAGCTACATTTTCAGATACCCAGGAACTATGGGATTAGAAGGAAAGAGAAATTTTAATGTTTTATGAGTGTAAAGTAACTAGAACACTACTTTTACTCATTCATCCATTCAATAAAAAATTATTAAAGTCCCAGTGGCTCAGTGGCAAAGAATCTACTTGCAATGCAAGAGACATAAGCTCCACTCCCGGGTCGAGAAGATCCCCTGGAGAAGGAAATGGTAACCCATTCCAGTACTCTTGCCTGGGAAATCCCATGGACAGAGGAGCCTGGTGACTACAGTCCATGGGGTCACAGAAGAGTCAGACATGACTTAGCAACTAAACACACAACATACGTACTTTTAATGTTCTTTAGACTAGATTCCTAAACCTTCTTAAGCTCTCTTTCCTCATCCACTTTTTTATTTTCCCTATTCTGAACTAATGCCATCATTCCATCTTATGGTAAAATATCTCCTAAAATCAAATCTAGCAATCATTCCACCTTCTATTTTAATATGTTTTGCTTATTCTCCAACTAAGACACTTGCTCCTTGGAAGAAAAGCTATGACAAAGGTAGACAGCATATTAAAAATCAGAGACATTACTTTGCCAACAAAGGTCTCTATGGTTTTTCCAGCAGTCATATATGGATGTGAGAGGTGGACGATAAAGAACGCTGACTGCTGAAGAATTGATGCTTTTGAACTGTAGTGTTGGAGAAGACTCTTGATAGTTACATGGACTACAAGATCAAACCAGTCAATCCTAAAGGAAATCAATCCTGAACATTCATTGGAGGGACTGATGCTGAGGCTAAAGCTCCAATATTTTGGCCACCTGATCCAAAGAGCTGAGTCATTGGAAAAGACCCTGATGCTGGGAAAGACTGAAGGCAGGAAGAGAAGGGGACAACAGAGAATGAGATGGTTGGATGGCATCACTGACTCAGTGGATATGAGTTTGAGCAAGCTCTGGAGATGGTGAAGGACAGGGAAGCCTGGAGTGCTACAGTCCATGGGGTCACAAAGTCAGACATGACTTCAGTGACTGAACAATACAACAATTCTCCAACTTCCGATTCTGGCTCCATGGCAGAACTTAGAACACTGCTACAAATAGCTACAAGTGTTGGATAAAACAAAAGAGATCTTTAAATTCATTGCAAACCTTATAAGAAATAAAAGAGAAATCCCCAGTTGCCTAAAACAGAGATCAAAGAGCTTGCATTGAGAGGCAATTTTCAGATCAGGAAATAGGCTCTAACAGTTAACTTTGGGTTTCTACAGCTACACACAAACTGAATGAGGCTGGACACTCCTTGAAGCAGGTAGTTGGAATGAAATCCCTGCATGAAGCCAGAATCCTCCAAACGTGGCCACCTCAGTGACAGAGAGGGTGAAAAACTGCATCCTCTACCTCAAAGAGGTAACAAAGAAATGAACGTTTTCCTGCAGTTGAGGTCTTGGGCTAGTGATGGCCCTACGATATCTGGCAGAAACAAATGTGAGACTGAAGGTCACTTGTACAGCCAAGACCTCATAGAATCCTTCATAAAAAGGAGACAGACTCACCATCAAAAACTTACAAGCATTCAAGGAAATGGTCCACCACAAGAGAGAATCAGCAGACACAATAAACATCCCAAGACAGCAATCTGAAACAATACATCTGAAATTATACAAGAGGGAAATAAAACCATGAAAAAGAGAGTAAGACACTAGTATAAACTGCTACCCTCCTGCTCCTTTACATGCCAGGTGTGTGCTTATACCCTCAACGTTTCTAAATGTCCTACATGCAATCACAGTCTTGCCTATATGATGATGTCACTAGAAGTTCCAAAAAGATCCACTCCATCCATTTCTCCTCAACACCTGTCAATATATGAAATGCTCAGTGTAGTCACCCTTTTTGCTTTAGATAGTGAATTTTTTTAAAAAAAGTACTCTTAAGGTCAATGTATTAATGTAATAATATCTGTAAACATCGACGTCTGAAGTGGTTTATTTATTTAGCACGCCACCATGAGGGAAGGTAATTCAGTTCCCTTTAAGTTTGAAAGAGGGAAGACAAGTAGGCAATTCAGAACAAGGTCACTGGGCATCTAAAAGGACAAGAAGAAAACGAGAGGTGGCTGAAAAGAGATGGGAGTGAATATGAGAACATTAAAAACTCTGAAAACGGGTGTTGATTTTTCAAAGACAGTTTTCTTACTTTTCAGTTTTGCCTAGAGTAAATCCCTACTTCTTAGATTTCACCTAGAGTTACTCATGTAACTCTTTCAGCCTAGTCAAAAACTCCTCTCAGATTTTATACTTTATTGCTAGCAAAGATTTTTCCACCCAGCCAATCTGGAAGTTCCTTGACAATAAAAAGGTCTTCACAACAGCTTCCAGTCACAACCGATCTAAATGACTTATTCAGAATAATGACATATAGAGAAACCTTTGAGCAAACTCGATGGAAGAGATAATTTCAGAGACTTGGACACCTTAGAGAAAAACAAAGCCATATCTGTTTGTTCTCATTTTGAGACAAATTTCCTCCCTTTCTACAAAATTCCCAATCAAATAAAAGGATATTTCTTGCAGAACCATGAATATTTGGAATTGAAACTCTGGGATCAAAAATAATAATTAAAAGTGAAAATTGCCGACAATTAGCTAGTTGCTTTGTCTACCAGCATTAAAACGTTCTGTGCTGTGCTGTGCTAAATCACTGAAGTCGTGTCCAACTCTGTGCAACCCTATGAACTGTGGCCTGCCAGTCTCCCCTGTCCAAGGAATTTTCCAGGCAAGAATACTGGTGTGGGTTTTCATGCCCTTCTCCAGGGGATCTTCCAAACCCAGAGATCAAACCCACATTTCTTACGTCTCCTGCATTGGCAGGCAGGTTCTTTTACCACTAGCACCACCTAGGAAGCTCTACTATACCTTAACTTTCAACATATGCATGTATACCCCCAAAATACAGTGGGTTCAGTTCTAGACCAATGCAAACAAGGGAATACTGCAGTAAAGCAAGTCACATGAATTTTTTAGTTTCCTAGAGGATATGAATGTTTATACTACACTGCAAGTCTATTAAATGTGCAATAGCATGTCTAAAAGCACAATGTACATACCTCAATTAAAAAATACTTTACTGCCATATTTCAAATTTTTTAATCTGTATAATTTACTCCAAACTCTTTTTTTAAATGTCTACAAACTTTACAGATCATACTACTTTAATACTACTAATTATACCTGTTATTTATAAAATAAAGTGTCTACAAGAGAAAATCTATGTAATAAATGTTTAGATATACCAAAAAAAACAACTGTATTGCTAAAAAATGTTAACCATCATCTGAACCTTCAACAAGCCATAATATTTTTGCTGATGAGGGATCTTGCCTCCATGTTGATGGCTGCTGATTGATCAGGGTGGTGGCTGCTGAAGGATGAGGTGGCTTTGGCAATTTCTAAAAATAAGACAATGAAATTTGCCTCATTGATTGACTTTTCCTTTCATGAATGCTATACTGGAAAGTATAGCATGCAATACTGTTTGATAGGATTTTACCCACAGTAGAATTTCTTTCAAAGTTGTAGTCAATCCTCTCAAACCCTGCCACTGCTTTATCAACTACATTTATGTCATATTCTAAATCCTCTACTATCATTTCAGTAGTCTTCACAGCATCTTTACCAGTAGATTCCATCTCAAGAAAACTACTTTCCCTGATCATTCATAAGATGTAAGTTTTCATCTGTTCAAGTTTTATCATAAGATTGCAGCAATTTAGTCACATTTTCAGGCTCCATTTCTAATTCTTAGCTCTCTAGCTGTTTCTATCACATCTGCAATTACTTCCTCCACTGAAGTCTTGAACTCTTCAAAGTCATCCACAAGGCTTGGAATCAACTCCTAAACCTCTGTTGTTGATATTTTGACCTCTTCTCATGAATCACAAGCGTTCTTAATGGCGTCTAGAATGGTGTACCCTTTCCGGACGGTTTTCAATTTACTTCACCCAGATCTATCAAAGGAATCATTATCCTGGAAGCTATAACCTTACAAAATATATTTCTTAAAGAATAAGACCTGAAAGTCTAAAGTACATCTAGATCCACAGGCTGCAGAATAGGTATTGTGTTAGCAAGCATGAAAACAGCATGAATCTCATTGCACATCTTCATCAGAGTTCTTGGGTGACTAGGTTCTCAAGAGCTCATTGTCAATGAGCAGTAATATTTTAAAAGGAATCTTTTCCTCTGAGTAGTAGGTCTCAACAGTAAGCTTAAAATATTCAGTAAACCATGTAAATAGATGTGCAGTGATTCAGGCTTTGGGTTCCATTTACAGAGCACAGGCAGAGCAGAACTGGAATAATTCTTAAGGGCTCTAGGATTTTCAGAATGGTGAGTATCAACTTCAACTTCAAGTCACCAGCTGCATTAAACCCTAATAAGAATCAGCCTATCTGAAGCTTGAAGCCCGGCACTGACTTCTCCTTTCTAGTTATGAAACTCCTAGATGGCACCTTCTTCCAGTACAAAGTTGTTTTGTCTACACTAAAAATCTGTAGTTTAGTGTAGCCACTGTTATTCATTATCTTAGCTAGATCTTCTGGATAACTTACTGCAGTTTCTATATTAGCATTTGCTTGCACACCTTGTACTTTTATGTTATGGAGATGACTTCTTTCCTTAAACCTCATGAATCAACCTCTGCTAGATTCAAACTTTTCTTCTGAAGCTACCTTACCTCTCTCAGCCTTTACAAAACTGAATAAAGTTAGGGCTTTGCTCTGGATTAGATTTTGGAATAACAGAATGTTGTGGCTGGTTTGATCTTCTATCCAAACCACTAAACTTTCTCCGTATCAGCAATAATGCTGTTTCACTTCTTACTATTTGTGTATTCATTGGAGTAGCATTTTTAATTTCCTTCAAAAATTTTTCTTTGCATTTACAATTTTGCTGTTTAGCACAAGAAGCCTTACTTTCAGCCTATTTTAGCTTTTAGCATGCCTTCCTCACTAACCTTAATCTTTCTAGCTTGTGATGTAAAGTGAGATACATGCAATTCTTCCTTTCACTTGAACACTTAGAGGCCAGTGCAGGATTATTAATTGGCCTAATTTCAATAGCGTTGTGTCTCAGAGAATACGGAGATGAAAGGAGAGGGAAACAAGAATGGCTGAGCAGTACAGTGGATAGCTAGGGCTCAGGGTATTTAGAGGAAACGAGAAGCAACTACTAACGGATATGTGATTTCTTTGGGGGATGGGTATTAAAAAGTTTCCTGAAATTCAATAGTGGTGATGGCTGTATAATTCCATGAATATACTAAAAACCATTGAACTGTATACTATAATTGGGTGAAATGTGTAATACACGAATTCTAATTTTAATGAAGTTTTTTTTTACGTTTTCAGAGTTGAATTTCAAGAAGAATTTGTAAATTGAAGGCCTAGAAAGGAAAAACAAAGGATTGTCAAAAGCATTTCATTCAGATGGAAGTCAGACTGCTTTTCTGTATATTACAGATAAAATTATAAAAGAATGGGGTGGTGAAACGCATATAGCATATGGAAATCAAAGGCAACATGAGGCAGCTTGAGTCAGTATATTAGGAGTTCATCTACCCAGGCTGATAACTACTGACCTCACCACTTCAAACTCCTTAAGTCAATTCAGGACACCTTATTCTTGATGTAGTCTACTAGGTTTCTAGACATACCAAAAACAGAAAAAAAAAAAAACAAGTATAACAAAACTGATGTTATCACATTACTGGCTATAATTATGGTAAATATATTTATCATGATATGTATATTTATATCATGAAAAGAACATTTTATGCAAAGATGGGCAGAATAAAGCACAGAAATGGTATGGACCTAACAAAAGCAGAAGATATTAAGAAGAGGTGGCAAGAATACAGAGAACTATACAGAAAAGATCTTAATGACTCAGATAACCACGATGGTGTGGTCACTCACCTAGAGTCAGACTTTTTGGATCGTGAAGTCAAGTGGGACTTAGGAAGCCTCACTACAAACAAAGCTAGTGAAAATGACGGAATTCCAGCTGAGCTATTTCAAATCCTAAAAGATGATGCTGTCAAAGTGCTACACTCAATATGCTAGCAAATCTGGAAAACTCAGCAGTGGCTACAGGATTGGAAATGGTCAGTTTCCATTCCAATCCCAAAGAAAGGCAATGCCAAAGAATGTTCAAATTATTGTGCAATTGCACTCATTTCATGCACTAGCAAAGTAACACTCAAAATTCTCCAAGCAAGGCTTCAACAGTATGTGAATCGAGAACTTCCAGATGTTCAAGATGGATTCAGAAAAAGCAGAAGAGAGATCAAATTGCCAACACCCACTGGATCACAGAAAAAGCAAGAGTTTCAGAAAAACATCTACTTCTACTTTATCGACTATGCCAAAGCCTTTGACTACGTGGATCACAACAAACTGTGGAAAATTCTTCAAGAGATGGGGATACCAGACCACTTTACCTGCCTCCCGAGAAATCTGTATGCAGGTCAAGAAGCAACAGTTAGAACCAGACATTGAATAACAGACCAGTTCCAAATTGCGAAAGGAGTACATCAAGGATATATACTGTCACCCTGCTTCTTTAACTTACATGCTGAGTACATCATGAGAAAAGCAGAGCTGGATGAAGCTCAAACTGGAATCAAGACTGCTGGGAGAAGTATCAATAACTTCATAAATGCAGATGACACCAACTCAATAGCAGAAAATGAAGAATAACTAAAGAACTTCTTGATGAAGGTGAAAGAAGTGAACGAAAAAGTTGACTTAAAACTCAACACTCAAATAACTATGATCATGGCACCCAGTCCCATCACTCCATGGCAAATAGGTAGGGAAACAATGGAAACAGTGACAGATTTTATTTTCTTGGGCTCCAAAACCACTTCAGACAGTGACTGCAGCCATGAAATTAAAAGATGTTGGCTCCTTGGAAAAAAAAGCTATGTCCAACCTAGACAGCATACTAAAAAGCAGAGATATTACTTTGCCAACAAAGGTCCATCTAGTCAAAGCTACGGTTTTTCCAGCAGTCATGTATGGATGTGAGAGTTGGACCATAAAAAAAGCTAAGCGCTGAAGGATTGATGCTTTTCAACTGTGGGGTTGGAGAAGACAAGATCTTGCGAGTCCCTTGGACTGCAAGGAAATCACATCAGTCAACCTAAAGGAAATCAGTCCTGAATATTCATTGGAAGGACTGATGCTGAAGCTGAAGCTCCAATACTTTGACAACCTGATGCAAAAAAACTGACTTATTAGAAAAGACTCTGTTTCTGGGAAAGACTGAAGGCAGGACGAGAAGGGGATGACAGAAAACAAGACGACTGAATGGAACCACCAACTAAATGGACATGAGTTTGAGCAAGCTCTGGAGATGGTGAAGGACAGAGAAGCCTAGCATGCTGCAGTTCATGGAGTTTCCAAGAGCTGGACACGACTGAGCAACTGAACAACAACAACAATATATTTATTATAGTATCATATATAGTATCATATTTACTATCATATATATCATGTGTGTGTGTGCGTGTGTGTGCTCAGTTTTGTCTGACTCTTGGTGTTCTCAGAGACTGTGGATCACCAGGCCCCTCCGTCCAGGGAATTTTGCAGGCAAGAATACTGTAATGGGTTGCCATTTCCTGCTGCAAGAGATCTTCCTAACCTAGGGATTGAACCCACATCTCTTGCATCTCCTGCATTCACAAGTGAATTCTTTACCACTGAGTCACAAGGGAAGCCACAAAATATTTAGGTATGTATATATGTATACAGACTATTGATATTACATTGTTATTGGCTATAATTATGGCCAACATACTATATTGTATATAATTATGAAAAATTATCCTTCATAAGGCATCTAGGTATGCCTTATGAACACAAACTAGCAGTAACGTTGTTTCTCTCAAAAATTTAACTAAGGAGCTCCAAGAACTATCCAGCTATTAACTGGTTAATTTCAACTAGTATCAAAAGCACAAATATATTTCTCTGTCAAACAAGTGCCATGAACACTGCTGGTACTCAATATAATTTTGTTGAATGATTACAGACAATCATGAACAAAAAGTGTTCCTCTATATCATGTCAAATCAATTCAACACATAATTTCCCTCCCTCTTTCCTTTGAAACTGTTATTTCAATGAACATCTCAAGAAATAACAGACAACGTGAACCTTTATTTGAGGTCATCAACTTCACATAGGTATAGTCTGTTTACTGTAGACTATTGCTAAGGAAAAGGGAGATAGGTTAAAATTAAGAACTGTACATATGGTGGTTTGGCAAGAGGACAGAAGGCTGATTTCTCTATTTTAAAATAAATTTCAGGGTACGATACACATTTGTTGGCTATTATCTACAGTGCTAATTTTCTTTAAACAAGTGCAAATTCATTTATAAAAATCTAAATGCCTCCAATGATAACAGGTAAGAGGCAATCTATCCAGAAGCAGCTGAGAGGTAATACACTAGATCACAGCCACTGACCTTTTTCAAGTCAAAGCACCAGAAAGGGTCCAGCTCTCCAGGTCCTTGAATTGTGAATCCAAAGAGAATAACAGAAAAGAAAAAGATCAACTCTGAAGAGTTAGATCCAAAACATTTATTGGAAATGATGGTTCCAGTTCTTTTTGAGTCTTTGATTTCACATTGCTCACTACTAATGCTATATATTTATCAAAGGTCAATCTAAACTATTTGACTCTCTTTCAAAAGCTACAGTATATCTGAAGATATCCCAAGATGTGGCACAAAAAGGCTGAGAGACACTAACTCACACAAACTTTCAAAAGGCATTATTTGAATATTATATACAATTCTCGAGTTCATTTTCAACACAGCAAATAATGTTCTCTAGAGTTGAAATATTATAGCTATTCTGTGATGTTATTTTTTCTCATACAAGGCACTAAAACAGTTTTCAAAAGAAGCTGTAAGATGTCAACAGTACAAAGAAATTTTCACATATAGCAGACTTCTGAAATCCCAACGAAAAATCTGTATTGACAATATGGGAAGTATATTTGAATTTACTTAAAGGGAAAAATTCATTCTCCCATGTTTAAAGACAGGGGAAACAAGCAGATTAAATCAGTGTCCTATGCTATTCTAGATACCATTCACTCCTCTGTTTACTTTTTATCCTACATTCTTCTGGGATAATTTTTCTCTCTTTTCGGGCTTCATGAAAATATGCTTCCCAAGTTTACTTGCCATGCAACTGACTACACATAGCTCTGAAACTTAAGCTCTGAGAGGCCTCAACCGGCATTTACCAGGATTTAATGACATAAACATGTTTGTATGGGTCAAATCTTCGGAGAACAATGAACCAGTAACAAGTGCACAGGGCAATGCTATATAGCTAAGCTTTTAAGAAAACCAGAAATACCTTTCACATTTGCACAAGTTCTCTGACTTTTGACTTCTAGAAATTTAACCATATTTATACTTCTTATAAAAAAAAAAGAGCAAATGGAATCCTCTCTTAGAAGGACTTAAGTCATGTGTAAGGAGGAATCTTAACTAAGTCAAGTCAGGTATAACCAAAGATCAGGAGCAAAATCAGTCTTCTCTTTGAAGATATCCATAAAAACGGTTTTTGCATGTAAACCAAAGTGCTGTGTGGAAAAAGTTCAATTACAGGCATATTTACCTAGGAATCCCTGAATCCAATGCAAGTTACCGGGACTGAAAGTACATGGGAAGTAGAGCACTGGTTAATTGTGCATTGTTTGTTCTGTCCTTTATATACATGCTGTTTTCTATTTCAACAGTACTCAAGTTTCTAGATTCAACCTATGAGAAAATTTCCCTAGGCACCATCTTTCTTCAGGGCTAAAGTTACCAATAAAAAAAAACAAAACATTTTCTCCTTCTCTCTCTCTCTCTGTCTCTCTCTTTTATATATATATACAGAACAAATGCAGAAATAAAAATGCAGCCACTCTACTGTCTTCCCAATAATCTACTCTTTAAGTAAATGTGACAATACTAGAATTTAACTCTCAAAGATGTGTAGTGCATCGTGCCAGATACCCAGTTGGTGTTCAGTGTTTATTGTTTGTTAAGTGAATATTGGAAATATTTGGGAAACAGGCTTTTGCTTTGTTATTGTGCATTTATATTCCACTCATAAAAACATATAACATACATACATAAATCTACATATAGCCCATTAGTGTCAGCTCCTGAAAATGTCCTCATGACAAAAAGTGAAAGATAAATATGATAGAATGGGACAGGATGATGACAATTAGAGAAGTTACATAAGGAAATTAAAAACACTTCTTCCATAGTCTGTTTTTTAATTTACTACATTGTGTTATTCTCTCGTTTTCTTTTAAACTGGGGTATAGTTGATGTTTCATGATCTTTTTGATGTCAATTATATTGGGCTCCATGGAAATTCACAGGTGTCTACAAAAAAGTAACTTATTCCTACTTTGAAACTTTAAGACTGCTCTTGGCCATAATATCACACATAATTACAATCTTTTCACAACCTTATAAATACCATATCAGAGAATTTATATTTGAAAGGAAGTAATATTTACAAGTAATATGCAACATGAACAACAAATCTCAAGAAAAATGAATATTCATTGTGTCATTTATCATTTAAAGAGTAGCTACCAGAAGTTCACGTAATTCTCACATTAGTGCACTAACATTTTTACTAACCACTCATTTCATTTCGTTGGTCTTTTCCTCCCCCAAGTATTCCTAAATTTGTTTTGTGTAATGTTTTGTGTTTTTTCTCCTGTACTTTAAAAACAAAAAAAAACCTAGGGAGAAAAGTATATTGGGATTTATTTCGTTTCGGGGTTTAAAAATATCTGAAAGCAACACAGAGCAAGGCCACAAGGTTGTTTACCAGGAGGCTGGTGTTCCGAATAAGCAAGCCATTTTTTAAAAAGTGCGAAAAATAAGGTTCTTGGGGGGAAAAAATCAGAAATGTATACAAAGAATAGACAGGAGTGCAAAACACATCAGTCATCAGCAACAAAACTGAAGCTTTGTGGCTCTGTATTTGTAAACAAGAGGTCGGGCCAGCATCCCGTCATGGTACTCAGGATGTTAAGTATGATGGGCACTACCCCGTGCCCATCCCAAAGCAGTCCGCAAAGAGCCGCCTGGAGAGGTTGACCTCCACCAGGACAAGGCAACCGGTCCTCCCCTCGGGACCAAACCCTACCAGAACTCTTCTGTTCCAGCTTGGGGGCTGGAGTCGACCATCCCTGCTTAACTTCCCTTCAGTTACCCTGGCATTCTTAAACCTCCTTCAACTATCTGCACTTTTTCCAGGCACCCCGAAATCCAAAGAGGCTCCAGCGACCCGCGATCCCGGCTCTCTGAGCCTGAGCCCTCGGGGAAGCCCACCCGGGAGGCGCCCCGGCGGGCGGCTTACCGAGCAGGGAGCCTATGAAGATGACGACCTGCACGGTGGTGGTGAACTGGCGGTACAGCTGCGCCTCACCAAACTCCCCGAGCGCGCTGCGGTTGGCGCCCGCCGCCTCGGCGCTGGACACATTGCGCTGCTCGCTGGCATTTCGGGAAATCCAGCTACCGTTATGCCCCATGGCGAGGCTGGGGCTCCCGCTCAGTCGTTCCCCGCCGGTGGGCTCGCCTTGGACCCCGGCGCCACCTTCTCCAGCCCCGGGCGCAGAGGAACGCGCGGGTGCTTAGTGGAGTCCTGAAGAACCCCGGGCAGCCGCGGGTCCCCTCAGGTCTCCACATCGCCAGCCCCGGCTCCTAGGAGGCGGGGAGCTGAGGGGGCGAGGCTTCGCCCCATGCCCGCTCCCTCCCGGGTCCCCGTCAGCAGCCACATGAAGGCGGCACGGTGAGAGGCAGCCGAGCGTCGTCCGTCCCTCCTGGGTGGTCAGCTCAGCCAAGTCCACTTAGCAGAGAGGGGAGTCAAGGAGGGCGCTCTTTGCTCCCGCCGCCCTCTTCAACCTCAGCTCCTACCACCGAAGGCCGGGACAGTCCTCTCGAGTCTCCTCAGACTGACAGACTCAGGCCCTCTCCTCAGAGGGAAGAAAACATTTGCCTGAAGCCCTTTTTCAGTCCTGCTGGCTTCGAGGCTCGATGGCCATGGGAAACCCGGAAAATGTCCAAGTCAAATGCTTAGAGTACCGAGGGGGCCCTGGAGTCCCTCACAGCGCTCCTGGTCAGGGTGGAAAGCTCTGAACCTCCCCAATAGCTTCGCCCTCAACGCCCGCCCGGCAGTCCCTCAGAACGGCCGCGAGGTCTCCTGCCCAGCCCCTCGCTGAGTGCTCAGACCTCCTGCCTCAGCGCGGGCTGCAGGGATCCTGTTCTGCAGCCCCTTTGCTTCAGCACGGCCCAGTGCCCCGTTTCCTGGACCCGCTCCGGCTCTCAGCTGCAGCGAGAGAGCCTCCAGACTTTGCGGGGACACGAGAAGACACCCCCAGGAGTGCAGAGCCACCGCCTAAGAGGCCACCGGACTCCAGGCGTGCGCCTGGGGCAACCGGGAGCGCACCGCCCGCGAGCGCGGTCACGTGACGCGCGTGGCCCCGCCCTCACGCCCAGCCTGGGAGAGGGGAAGGACGGCGCCATCTTGCCCCCCCTCCCCACCAACGATCCTGACAGCCTAGGCGGGGAATGGCAGGCGCTGAGGAGCCGGGTCTGGCTCCGATGGACAAGCCCGGTGCTCCTCCGGGGCTTCACATCTTTTAATGCTGTCGTTAACTACTCCTTATCTCTTCAGCTGGAGCTGCCTGAGGCTGATAATTCCCGGTTGTCGTTGCCACCTGGGCAGGGAGCCCAGTCTCGTCCATCAGGCCTTGGGTGTAGTTGAAGTTACTTTAGAAAGTTGGGATTTAGAAATCCAGTGCACCAGTTTCCTGGACCTTTTCATTTAGTCCCATTTTGTGGTGCAGAGGTAAAGAATCCGTTTGCCAATGCAAGAGGCATAAGAGACTAGAGTTCCATCTCTGGGTGGGGAAGATCCTACGTAGTTAGAAATGGCAACACGCTCCAGTATTCTTGCCTGGAAAATTCCATGGGCAGAGGAGCCTGGAGGTCAGTCTACAGCCCCTGGGTCACACACGCATAGGGTACAACCCATAGGGACACACAAACAACCCCCCCCCACTCACACATACGATACAGTCCATAGGGACATACACACACCCCGACACACCCCAACCCCAAAAGGGTGGATTCTGGGATTGAGGAATGAGCAACTTTCTGCCCTCTAATGCAAACAATTGGGAAGCTGGGATGACCAAGTAAATGAGAAAAAAGAGAAGCCTAATGGGAAAGGGAACAGGTATGTCATCCAAACAGGATGGGGGAAAGAGAAAAGGAGAAATGAGATGAACAGAGCACTAGAAATTTGTCTGGTCGCCCTTTTTTCTTTTCTTTTTTAATAAATGAAGGACACAGTAGAGGGCTTTGACATAGTGATGGGTAGGACTAGGTCCCAGAACAATAACTTACGAATTGATTAAAATTAGTTATTTCTTGGTTGTCTCAAGGCTAATCATGCCACCCCAGGGCTACTTCTCTTTCCCTGGTAACCCTAATTACTTTTTTTTTCTTATTTAAATCGGAGGATAATTACTTTACAATATTGTGATGGGTTTTGCCATAAGTCAACATGAATGAGCCTCAGGCATACATGTATCCCCCTCCCTCTGGAACCCCCCTCCCACCTCCCTCTGCAGTTAATTACTTTTCTTTAAAGGGCTCTCCAAAGACCTACCTTCTTCAGACTTCCCAGTGTTAGCATATGGGTGCTGATAAGAACGATACAGGATCCATTTATGTTCAAAAGAATTCCTGGATTCCAACGTTATTGGATGTGTATCAAAGAGCAGGAAGGGACTTGAGTAGGGGAAAGAAGAGAGGGAATGGGACTGCAGAAAACTGCAAAGACCAAGGGGAAGGTTGCGGGGAAGTGAGGAGGAGCCTATGAGTTTTATTGCCCCCGTTCCTTCTTCCCTTTCATCACTGACTGTCTCTTCCTCCTCCCTCGAATCCCCAACACTACACTGTCAACATGTCCCTGCATGGCCTCTCACTAAAGGTGGAGAGAAGAAAAAACCCGGGAGTGTTTTGCGTCAGTAAACCCAAGCAGCAGTGTGCTAAGAAAAGAGGAATTCCTCAACTGAGGAATGGATAAGAAAGCTGTGGTACATATACACAATGGAATATTACTCAACATTAAAAAAAAATTAATTTGAAGCAATTCTACTCAGATGGATGAAACTGGAGCCCATTATCCAGAGTGAAGTAAGCCAGAAGCAAAAACAACAGTACAGTATATTAACGCATATATATGGAATTTAGAAAGACCTTAACGAGAACCCAGCATGTGAGACAGCAAAAGGAATGCAGATGTATAGAATAGACTCGTGGACTCTGTTTATGAGGGAAAGGGTGGGATGATATGGGAGAATGGCATTGAAACATGTTAATTATCATATGTCTAATCAATCGCCAGCCCAGGATTGATGCTCCGGGCTGGTGCAACGATATTTCCCAGGGGGAGGGAGGAGGGAGGGGGGTTCTGGAGGGGGAGCATATGTAAACCCATGGTGATATCATGTCATTGTATGGCAAAACTAATAAAAAAAGAAAAGAGGAATCCTTACGGCTGCTGGCTACTCATCTGGACTAAGTAGTTCTATTTCCAAATGGCTATTTCTATACGTATACAGCAGACATAGACAATTGCAGGTTACTATGCAAACATCGCTAGTGTTCAGTGGTATCTCATTCTCCTCTTCTTTTCGGCATTTGTAGTTGTTGTTTAGTCACTAAATCGTGTCCAACTCTTTTGTGACCCGGTGGACTGCAGTGCACCAGGTTTCCTTTGTCCGAGGAATTTCCCAGGCAAGAATACTGGAGCAGTTGTCATTTCCTTTTCCAGGGGATCTTCCTGACTCAGGAATAGAACCCAGGTTTCCTGCATTGCGGGCAGATTCTATATGGTCTAAGCCTCATCGGCACACAGAAAACTATTTTTCTTATCTGCCCCTGCAAATGGGCAAGGTCATGTGACTACAAGAACTAATGATATGTAAGCAGAAGTGACAAATCATTTCTGGGCTGTGGTAGTGAAAAGCCAGTTGTGGTTCTCAAGTCTCTCTACTGCCTTCCATTGTGATAGTCGAAGAGGAGTTGTGTTGAAATGGAAGAGTGGAAATACTGAAGCAGCCTGTGCTTCTGAGTCTCCATATTGGGAGGCCACGTGTGGCAGATGCCCTCAAGATCCACCCAGACATAACAAAAAATTTTATATAAGCAAGAAATAAATATTTATTATACTAAACAAGGTTTTTGGAGCTGCTCATTCACTTCGGTCGCTCAATCGTGTCTGACTCTTTGCAACCCCATGAACCACAGCACGCCCAGTCACCCTGTCCATCACCAACTCCCCGAGTTCACCCAAACTCATGTCCATCAAGTTGGTGATGCCATCCAGCCATCTCATCCTCTGTCATCCCCTTCTCCTACTGCCCTCAATCTTTCCCAGCATCAGTCTTTTCCAATGAGTCAGTTCTTCGCATCAAGTGGCCAAAGTATTGGAGTTTCAGCTTCAACATCAGTCCTTCCAATGAACACCCAGGACTGATCTCCTTTAGGATGGACTGGTTGGATCTCCCTGCAGTCCAAGGAACTCTCAAGAGTGTTGTCCACAGTTCAAAAGCATCAATTCTTCAGTGCTCAGCTTTCTTTATAATCCAACTCTCACATCCATACATGACCACTGAAAAAATCATAGCCTTGACTAGATGAACCTTTGTTGGCAAAGTAATGTCTCTGCTTTTTAATATGGTGTCTAAGTTGGTCATAACTTTCCTTTCAAGGATTAAGTGTCTTTTCATTTCATGGCTGCAATCACCATCTGCACTGATTTTGGAGCCCAGAAAAATAAAGTCAGCCACTGTATCCAGTTTCCCCATCTATTTGCCAAGAAGTGATGGGACCAGATGCCATGATCTTAGTTTTCTGAATGTTAAGCTTTAAGCCAACTTTCTCATTCTCCTCTTTCACTTTCATCAAGAGGCTCTTTAGTTCTTTACTTTCTGCCATAAGGGTGGTGTCATCTGCATATCTGAGGTTATTGATATTTCTCCTGGCAATCTTGATTCCAGCTTTTGCTTCCTCCAGCCCAGCGTTTCTCATGATGTACCCTGCATGTAAGTTAAATAAACAGGGTGACAATATACAGCCTTGACGTACTCCTTTTCCTATTTGGAACCAGTCTGTTGTTCCATGTCCAGTTCTAACTGTTGCTTCCTGACCTGCATATAGATGTCTCAGGAGGCAGGTCAGGTGGTCTGGTATTCCCATCTCTTTCAGAATTTTCCACAGCTTATTGTGATCCATACAGTCAAAGGCTTTGGCATAGTCAATAAAGCAGAAATAGGTGTTTTTCTGGAACTGTCTTGCTTTTTTGATGATCCAGTGGATGTTGGCCATTTGATCTTTGGTTCCTCTGCCTTTTCTAAAACCAGCTTGAACATCTGGAAGTTCACGGTTCATGTATTGCTGAAGCCTGGCTTGGAGAATTTTAAGCACTACTCTACTAGTAATGAGTGCGTGTGAGATGAGTACAATTGTGCAGTAGTTTGAGCATTCCTTGGCATTGCCATTCTTCGGGATTGGAATGAAAATTGACCTTTTTCAGTCCTATGGCCACTGCTGAGTTTTCAAAATTTTCTGGCATTTTGAGTGCAGTACTTTCAGAGCATCATCTTTCAGGATTTGAAATAGCTCAACTGGAGTTCCATAACCCCACTAGCTTTGTTCGTAGTGATGCTTCCTAAGGCGCATTTGACTTCACATTCCAGGATGTCTGGCTCTAGATAAGTGATCACACCATCATAATGATCTGGGTCATGAAGATCTTTTTTTGTACAGATCTTCTGTGTATTCTTGCCACCTCTTCTTAACATCTTCTGCTTCTGTTAGGTCCCTACCATTTCTGTCCTTTATTGTGCCCATATTTGCATGGAATGTTCCCTTGGTATCTCTAGTTTTATTGATGAGATCCCTAGTCTTTCCCATTCTATTGTTTTCCTCTATTTCTTTGCATTGATTGCTAAGGAAGGCTTTCTTATCTCTCCTTGCTAGTCTTTGGAACTCTGCATTCAAGTGGGTAGCTTTCCTTTTCTCCTTTGGTTTTCACTCTGCGTCTTTTCACAACAATTTGTAAGGCCTCCTCAGACAGCCATTTTGTTTTTTTGCATTTCTTTTTCTTAGGGATGGTCTTGATTCCTGTCTCTTGTACAATGTTGTGAACCTCCATCCATAGTTCATCAGGCACTCTATCAGATTTAGTCCCTTAAATCTATTTCTCACTTCCACTGTATAGTCATAAGGGATTTGATTTAGGTCATACCTGAATGGTCTAGTGGCTTTCTCCACTTTCTTCAATTTAAGTCTAAATATTGCAATGAGGAGTTCATGATCTGAGCCACAGTCAACTCCTGGTCTTATTTTTGCTGACTGTATAGAGCTTCTCCATATTTGGCTGCAAAGAATATAATCAATCTGATTTCAGTGTCAACCATTGTGGTGTGTAAACAAAACCGCTTCTGTGACAGGCTGCTGGGAGATAAAGCAGGCCCTAGCTGCAGAGATCTCCCCCATCCTCACACCTCCCCGTACCTTACTCGGTGACAGGCTGCTGTGATATACAGCTTGCCCTAGTTCCAGCGACCTCCTCCACCCTCACCTCATACCTCCCCCCACAAGCCAGGAAAGTCCCGCGCATGCCAAGAGATAGACCATCCAGGGCAGATGCGCAGTTTAAACTGACCAAATATTGACTGCCAGCTATACCAATGCTGTAACAAAGAACTGCCTGTATAAAAGCAACTGTGATCTGGAGCGTGGGGCTCTTGTCGGATTCCACTTCGTGGATGAGACTTGTGCCCTAGCCCGGCTAGCAATAAACCCCTTTATGCTTTTGCATTGCTGTGTGGACTTGGTCTCTTCAGGGACTTGGGACCCGGAGTTTGGACTTAATACCATCTGGTGATGTCCATGTGTAGTCTTCTCTTGTGTTGTTGGAAGAGGGTGTTTGCTATGACCAGTGCATTCTCTTGGCAGAACTCTATTAGCCTTTGCCCTGCTTCATTCTGTACTCCAAGGCCAAATTTGCCTGTTACTCCAGGTGTTTCTTGACTCCATACTTTTGCATTCCAGTCCCCTGTCATGAAAAGGACATCTTTTTTGGGTGTTAGTTCTAGAAGGTTTCGTAGGTCTTCAAAGAACTGTTCAACTTCAGCTTCTTCAGCATTACTGGTCAGGGCATAGACTTGGATTACTATGATATTGAAATCACGGTGGTATTGAAATCACGGAGCTGCTCATTATCAGGGCATAAACCAGGCTATCCTGGCAGATAGAATCCTGAAAACTGGGACCTGCATATTTAAAAGAGCATAGATTTTATATCTGGAGAATAGAAGGTTGCTGGGGTCCAGCCCCTGCGAGTCCAGGGCTCTTGAGGGATGAGTGGCGTCGGTGGAAGAACTGAGCTGAGTCGATGTGTAGTGATGGAGCAGTCTCTCGTTATTGTTGTTGGTTTACAGTTTTATAGCCAAAAGACATCCCTACTACATCATTACATCACCTACCATTCTATACAATTTTTTGTTTTCTACCTTCCATAGCAACCTTATCATTGAGCTCATTCCCCAATCTATCATGAAGAGGAGGGATAGATGATCTCTCTAAGCTCAGTTTCCTCCTCTATTCTTCCCCTTACAGAAGTCATATTTCTATGTAATTAGATTTAACAATAGTATGTTTACTATTTGAATATCTCCAGTATACTTCATTCAATCATGATAAGCACATCAATCTAAGTAGAAAGGTTACATTTCTCTTATCAGGTGCAACTATGTAGAAGCTAGAGGGAAGGGCTTAAGCTTGAAACTGTTTTATTCTAGTAACCTACTCCAGTTCTAATGAGGAAAGAGGACAAAGAGACAGTTTAGAAAGAGAAAAGAGGACTAAGACAGTTTAGAAAGAGGAAAGAGGACTAAGAGACAGTCTAGCAGCACTGCTTTAGCAATAAAACCCTATTAACCTTATAGCTACCATAATGAATTCCTATGTCTACATTATCCTAAAGCAATCAATATCTCCAACTATGCTGGCCACAGTTACGAGCATTCCTAAGTCCCATTCCAGCCTGGTTTCTTCAAGGAAGGGAGCCTCCTCCATGGAGTGGTCGGGGGAGTGGGAGGTGGAAAGGTGACCCAAGTACGAGCCCTTCTGGTGGTGGCCTTGCCATGACCCCCAGAGAACTCTTGGTAAACTCCCCAGTAACGAGTAGTAATCTATTTAAATGTCCCTTTCATTCCTCCTTAGCCCCTGGGGAAGGCGATCCACCTTCCCAGATCCTCTGGTCGAAAAGGTCTGGGGGGATTATCTCAGGACGAATTCTTTCCAACTGGGACTGACCTACTGAGATGAGCCAATGTTCTGAGCATGGACAGAACTCCCAAGAAAAATACCGGGGGGCCTAGCTCGGGATGCCCCTATAAAGAAAGTCAGCTTTGCAATTTCTTTCTTAGTCTCGTGACCTTGTCATCCGAGCAAGGGGGCATCCTGATTGCTCCCAGAATCACCGGGGGTTGGGGGGGAAGGGGAGGGGCTAGTCCAGGATGCCCCATAAACAAAGTCAGCCTTGCAATTTCTTTCTTAGTCTCGTGACCTTGTCATCCGAGCAAGGGGGCATCCTGGACTAGCTCCCTGCAGAGGTGAGTCAGGACTTTAAAAAAAAAATCTGTGTATATTGATGGCAATAAGGATATCCTAGATGCTTGTAAAATGAAAGTGGTAGCTCATAATAAGGCAATGGCACCCCACTCCAGTACTCTTGCCTGGAAAATCCCATGGACAGAGGAGCCTGGTAGGCTGCAGTCTATGGGATCACTACAAATTGGACACGACTGAGTGACTTCACTTTCACTTTTCACTTTCACGCATTGGAGGAGGAAATGGCCACCCACTCCAGTGTTCTTGCCTGGAGAATCCCAGGGACGGGTGAGCCTGGTGGGCTTCCGTCTATGGGGTCACACAGAGTCGGACACGACTGAAGCAACTTAGCAGCAGCAGCAGCTCATAATAAAGCCCCTGGGCATCTCTGAATTAAATTATTGGACATTTCATGTCCAAAAACCTACTGCTCTCCGATAAATTTGTCGTTTAAATAGCTTCTTTGGGGAGTATTTAAGCTTAGCATACTCAGATTGTATCTTTACAAAGGCAAATCTACCAACTCCTTCAAGGTAAAGAGTATAATATGGTGAGGGGGCAAGGAGGAGAGACATGATGGTGTCGGTTGGACCTGGGTTTTAATGCCTATTGCCCCATTTCTACTTGTGACACTGGGCAGTTACATGATCTCTCTAAGTTCAGTTTCCTCCTCTATCAAATAGGGATTTAAAAATGCCTATTTTGCAAGGCTGTTTAGAGGACAATAAGATACTAAATTAATGAAAATCTCTAACAGTACCTGGCATATCATAGGAAATCAATAAAGCATAACTATATAAGATTGAATCCTTTTATTGATGTTTTAAGATGACAAATATCAAAAGAAAAAAAGCATTATCTTTCAACATTTTAAACAATTCTCTCTTTGCAGATATGAATAAAATAGTGCTGAACAAGTCCTGTATTTTAAAAAAAATGGAAGAACCACTTACTTTGCTACTAACAAAGGACACAATTGGCTTTCAGAGAAATTTTGTTTGAAGATTTAGAAGTCCAGGATTTAGCTTTTACACTATTAGGTTAAATACATTTACTTAATGGTTTTTAGTCTGGCATAAGTTAAATTATCATCAAAGCAATTATTTGTTTAAAAGATCCTAAGACAGTCCTTTTCATATTCCAAATTATCTCAGTATGTGGACTAGGAAATGGTTTTCTACTGATATGCACCTATAATTCCTAATGCAGTTTCTCAGTCTGTAATAGTCATTGTACCTATAGATTGCTATTAAATTCATCCAGAATACCCCCAGAAAGCCTCAGTAATTTCACGCACACATATACACTTAGTGATTATAAAGCAATCTGACTAATTTTTTAAGAGCTCAGATGGTAAAGTGTCTGTCTGCAATGTGGGAGACCTGGGTTCGATCCCTTGGGTCAGGAAGATTCCCTGGAAAAGGAAATGACAACCCACTCCAGTACTCTTGCCTAGAAAATCCCATGGACAGAGGAGCCTGGTATCCATTGGGTCACAAAGAGTTGGACATGACTGAGCAACTACACTTTCTTTCTTTCTTATGCCAAAAATAAAATATCCATAAATATTATCTATCACTTTTAAAAAAGTCACCTTGGGAAACTTGTTTAACTGTTGAAGAACAGTATGATTTCTCAATACTTAGGAGGACTCTCTTTTATAATTAACTTTAGAAGCTGGACTATTCTTTCCTGTATCATAAAAGGAAACATTCTTTCACTGATGGTGATAAACGTGTTCTTTAAGTATAAATTTGAAATTTTTTGAAAGAGCCAGAAATTGTCAAAGATCGATTCTGGTGAATTAAGAGGTCAAGACAGTATCTTCTTTGTTAAAAGAGGAGATATGATTTTAAAACAGTATGACTGGGAAGTAGTGGCACAGTTTCGAATTAAAATACTATACTTAACTTATTCCATAATTTAAAGGACAAGATTCATTTGGGTATATAACTATGTAGCTGCATACAAATACCCACAAAGTGATGCCAAAAAAGGGCAGTCTTTTTTTCACACTTATTGAGCAGCAGGAGCCACATTGCCTCTCCTATTCCTGCCAGGCCAGAGAGAGCTATAAGAACAGGTAAATGCTTTTACTTCCTATAAAGAGAACCTAAAGAGAGCAGGGCAGAAAAAGTATTCAAAGAGGTGATTCGAATATGAAGATTTCCCATATTTGGTAAAAATCATAAGCCTACAGATTCAAGAAGCTAAGTGAGGTCTAAGCAGGATAAACCCAAAGAAATCTATACCAAGACACATTATAATCAAATTTCTGGACACTAAAACAAACAAAAAAAATCTTTAAAAGTAGCCATAGTGAAATGCTACTTTATCTATAGGGAAAAAACAATGTGAATGGTAGTAGAGATCTAATTCAAACTACATAGGCCAGAAAGAAGTGGCATAACATTTTCAAGTGCTGAAAGAAAAGAACCATTGACCCCAAATTCTATATATACCCAGTGAAAATATCCTTTAGGAATGAATGAGATTATAATTTTAAAATTTGGGGACAATAACCAACAATCTGGGAGTTTTCCCTTGGAAAATTGAGGGTAAACAGCAAGTCCAGGAGATGTATTGATACTTTGGAGAAACAAGGAGGGCACAGGTAAATAGAGACTCTTCCTTGGAAAACTGATCTAAGGATTTAAGGAAGGGCTAGGGAATAGGAAATCTTGGGGTGTCCTGAAAATTGTATGTGAAGCCCATTTATAAAAAAACACTCTTAGCAGGCTGAATGCTCCAAGAGTTTAGAGGTTATTTGCTGGAAGCCAGGCAAAGGGGCAGTCTTTACTTTCCAAAGATCCGAAGCCTGCTGTTATTTCACGAAAGACAACCAAATACAATGAATGGACCTTGTTTGGATCCTAATACGAAGCACTGTAAAACAAAACAAATCTCTTCCTTTTAACAGACCATTAGGATATAACTGACATACAATAGTGTTAGTTGCTCAGTTGTGTCTTATCTTTGTGATCCCTTGGACTGTACCTCACCAGGTTCCTCTGTCTGTGGGAGTCTCCAGGCATGAATACTGGAGTGGGTTGCCATGCCTGTCTCCAGGGGATCTTCCCAACCCAGGGATCAAACCCTAGTCTTTTGCATCTCCTGAACTGGCAGGTGGGTTCTTTACCACTAACACTCCTGGGAAGGGTATAACTGACATACAATGAATTGCATATATTGTACAGTTTAATCAGTTTTGATATATGTAAACACCTGCGAAAATATCATCATAATTAAGATAGTGAATATATCCATCACTCCATTCTTCTGAAATCCCTTCCTGTGGCTCATCTCTGTCATCCTAACCCTGGGCAGTTGCTTACCTTCTTTCTATCACTAAGTTTGTTTGTTCTTAGAATTTTGTATAAGTGGAATCATACAGTATGTACTCTTTTGTCTGGATTCTCTCACTCAGCAAAATTATTTTGAGATTCATCCATGTTATTACTATACATAGCATAATTCTTTTTATTGCTGAATAGTGTTCTGTTGATTTTATTGATACATCTCAGTTGGTTTTTACCTCCATTTGTCCATCACTTTTTGTTTTCAGTTTGGTGATTAAGGGCTACGAACGTTCAATTACAAGTCTTTATATGGACATATGCTCTCATTTTTCTTTGATAAATAAATACCTAGTCATATGGTCAGTATATGTTTAACACTTTAACTAAGACTCATGATAGGCCTAAATGTAAAACCAAAAACAAAAAAAGTTCTAGATAAATACATGGAAGAAAATCTTTGTGACTTTGAGTTAGGCAAAAATGTCTTGGCTAGGATGATAAAACATGATTCATAAAAGATAAAAACAGATAAACTGAACTCCCTCAAAAGTAAGAACTATTCTCTTTGTAAAACATTGTTAAGATAATAAAATGGAAAGCCACAGACTGGGAGAAAACTGCAAATTACATATCTGATAATGGACTTACTTAAGAATATATAAAGGATTCTCAAAACTCAATGATAAGAAAACAAACAACCTAATTTGTAAAATGAGCAAAAGGTGTGAACAGACAAGATATATGAATGACAAATAAGCACATGAAAAGCTGACAAACATTATTTATCATCAGGAAATTGTAAATTAAGGCAGAATGAGATACTACTACACACCAATTACAATTTTTTTAACAATTATTGGCAAAGATGTAGATTAACAAGAATTCTCATAAACTGGTGGGAATGCCCACTCTGGAAAACAGCTTGCTAAGTTTTTTGTTGTTGCTGTTGTTGTGAAATTTTGACTTTGAAATAATTTCAAACTTACATAAAAGATAAGAATTATTTGAAGAATTCTCATATATCTTCCACCTAAATCCCCCAGTGGTCAACATGTATGTGCTTGATTTATCATGCCTCTATTTTCTATCACTTGGGAGATAATTGGAAATGTAATAACCTATTACCCCTTAAGGTTTGAGTGGAAATTTCCTAACAAGGACATTTTCTACTTGACCACAGGACAACCATTAAAGTCAGGAAATTAACACTGATATTATGCTGCTGTCTAGTCCACAAGACCCTCTTCAAATTTTGCTGATTGTTCTGATAATATCTTTATAGGTCCAGCATCTAGTACAGATTCTAATTTAGACAGATGGAGAATTTTGAACATAAATTGGATATTAAATTATGCTAAACGATTTTTATTTTTTAGGGTGTAAGGATAGTATTATGTTATCTTTGTAAAATACCATTATCTGCTAGAGATATGTACCTAAGTGTTTATAGAAAGAATGATATGATGTCTGAAATTTTCTTTAAGATTCATTCCTAGGGAGGTGTGTGTGTGTGTGTGTGTGTGTGTGTGTGTGTGTGTGTGTGTGTGCATGCGTGTGCATGTGTGTGTTAGGGGCTGAGGAGAGGGGAGAAATTAAATAAGATTGGCAAGATATTTAAATTTGTTGAAACTGGGTGATGAGTACTGGCAGGTGATAATATTTCCTCTACTTTGAATGTATGTGTGAAAATTTCCATAATTAGAGTATTGTAATTTTTTTAAATGGAGAAATGGAAGGATTTTAGGGATTGGAGTGATATTACCATATTTTTTACTTAGAAACATTACTTTGGCTGCAATAGGAAGAATGGCTTAAAGTGGGGCAAGAATGAAAGCACTGACTAGTTTCCCAACTGCCGAAGTCATCCAGGGAAGAGGTTATGGTGACTGAACCAAGTTAGTGTCATTGGCATAGAGTGAAGTGGATGAATGAAAGAAATGGTAACTCTCTGGACGTCCAGGATTACTCTTACTTGGCTCAGGTTGGGGAGGCAGTGGTGCTATTTATTCACCTAGATAGGCATCTCTGGAAGAAAAACAAACAGGTCCCCGAGGGAGGGAAGATTTGAAGGGGCCTTCGGTCAGACTAGTGCCTTGTATTATCTGGCCAAAATTGAGTATGTAAATGACAGCAAGAAAATTAAATAATCATTATTTAGCAAACAGTATACGGAGAAGGAAATGGCAACCCATTCCAGTTTCCTTGCTTGGAAAATCCCATTGACAGAGGAGCCTGCTGGGCTTCAATCCATGGAGTCGCAAAGGGTCAGGCACGACTGAGTGACTAACAACAACAACAACAACATAGGGGTAAGCCCAGGTAGCGCTACCCGTTAAAAAACCTGCCTGCCAATGCAAGAGACATAAGAGATGTGGGTTCAAACCTGGGTAGGGAAGATTCCCTGGAGGAGTAAATGGCCACCCACTTCAATATTCTTGCCTGAAGATTCCCATGGACAGAGGAGCCTGTTGGGCTACAGTCTGTAGGGTCACAAACAGTCGGACACGACTGAAGCGACTTAACACAACACACATATGGGTAAGCAAGGTAGACAGAAGGAAATGTCACTTAAATCTAACTTGAGGTAATATGATATGATTATTCTAAATCAATATGCAGCATTAGCCAACTGAAGATGAAATGCAATTACAAGGTCCAGGTAGATAAGTTATGTTATAAACTTGAAAAAATATGATTGGAGACAGGACACAACAGAGAGACCTCTTAAATTTACATCAAGCAAACTGGACAAGCAACAAAATTCTCTTCCCGGGAATGTTGCTCATAAGATGTCTGAGTAGAACAACATTTTTCAGTTGAAACTGCATAGTGGTACAGGGTGGGCAGATAGGGACAAAGAACATGCACTACAATGTTGAATCTATGATCAAGGGGACGAGTGTGAGGGTATAAAACAGGGGCGAAGGAGTATTGGTCAGTTTTTACTCCTGGTCGTCTTCTAGGAGGGCTTCTCTGGTGGCTCAGACAGTAAAGCGTCTGACTGCAATGCAGGAGGCCCAGGTTCGATCCCTGGGTCGGGAAAATCCCCTGGAGAAGGAAATAGCAACCCACTCCAGTACTCTTGCCTGGAGAATTCCATAGGCAGAGGAGCCTACAAGGCTACTGTCCATGGGGTCGCAAAGAGTTGGACACGACTGAGCGACTTCACTGCTACTGCTGTCTTCTAGGAAGGCCTAAGGTGAGTCAAAGCGGCTGGAAAAACCATCAAAGTCTGACTCTTGTTTCATCTCCTATCCTTGCAAGAGTAAAGGAGTTCCCAATAGCCATGTTGTAGCCACGCGCTCTGGGAAGCAAACTCACTCAGAAGGACAATGCAGATAGTGAAGTGCAGTTTATTACACCGGTGGGCCCAAGGCAGAGTCTCCTCTTAGCCAAGGACCCAGACCAGCATTTGTGAGGATCTTTTATATCCATGTGTACGTGTCTAAACCCACCACCCCAAATCACCCGGAACTTACATCAATGAAGGAAAGGTAAATACAATCACAATAATGCCATCATTCAAGTATCATGTGTTAGAACAGTCAATAATCAATAAGCCCGAGGTTACTATCAGAAAGCTTATGACCTGTCAGGAGCCAGGGCTTGTGACCTGTGCATATTATCACTTAGGTGTTGAGTATCCTGGATCTAACCTTCCAGATTCTCCTGTTCAGAGGGGGGACTAATCCCTCCATTGTAATTTCCACAGGCACTAAGTACAGAGTTCAGAGAGGTGCCCGAGCATGATCAGCATGAACAGGCCTGAAATGGAGATCGGGCCCTATAAATTCTTTCTTCAGCCACTTGTGTTAGAGACTTATTTTGTGAATACCATACCCTTTGGCATTATCATTCCATTCTGATTAATCTGATCTCTCTTGTTCCTGCAAGTTCTTCCGCTCAGGTTCACACACCACAGCTGTTAGCGCGCTAACAGTACTAGCTTGGAGAAGGAAATGGCAACCCACTCCAGTATTCTTGTCTGGAGAATCCCACGGACAGAGGAGCCTGGTGGGCTACAGTCCATGGGGTCGCAAAGAGTCGGACACGACTGAGCACACAGCACACAGCAGTACTAGATTAGTCTTCGTGCAGGAGGGACCCACCTCAACTCTGACCAGGCCCCCAGCTCAGCGCCCCGCCCACACGACCACTCCCGGTGCGGAGCTCCTGCTCGGAGCCTTCTCATTAGCAGAGAGCCGCTAACCTCATCCCTGACCCCGCCTCGGGTTCGGAGCCTCGTCCCAGGCCCGCCCCGGCTAGAAGGCCCGCCCACGACCCTGGCCCCGGAGCGGAGCCTTGCCCCAGGCCAGGCCAGGCTAGAAGCCCCGCCCCGGCTAGAAGGCCCGCCCACGACCCCGCCCCCGGAGCGGAGCCTTGCCCCAGGCCGGGCCCGGCTAGAAGGCCCGCCCACGACCCCGCCCCCCGGAGCGGAGCCTGGGGCCCACCCGCTCCCGCCAGGCCCTTCTGCCTGGCTCACGGCACTGCTATGGCCGGGGGCCGCGGGGCCCTCGGGCGTGGCCGGGACGAGCCGCCGGAGAGCTACCCGCAACGACAGGACCACGAGCTGCAGGCCCTGGAGGCCATCTATGGTGCCGACTTCCAGGACCTGCGGCCGGACGCGCGCGGACGGGTAGGAACTTGGCTTGCCTGGTCGGGGCTGGCGTGCTGCGGCCCAGCCTCCCTTGGCGCGATCTACCCCGGCTAGGCCCGCCGGATTCTGGAGTCGTTTGATGCCTCGCGACCCACCCGCGCTCGCTTTTTGTCCTGGCCCCCGCAGCCGCACGGCGGGTCTCCAGAACCCTTGCCTGGGACAAGTTCCCTTACACCCTTTCCCCTAAATCGGCTCCCTTCTCACCTGGCCTTGCTTCTTATTCCCACTGACATTCCATAACATACCTGCCTCCTTACTGTCTCGTCTCCTTGGGTTTGATACAACAGCGCGTTCATGGGGATCCATTGCAACTTCCGGACGCTTTGAGGGCTCTTGCACAGATCTTACTGGTGTCCTTAATCAGAAGTCTCACCCTCCCGTCTGTGTTCAGAACTGTTAGCCGTGTAATTACCCTGTGCTCCTCGGGCATCCTCACTGTGTTGTGCGGTGTGGAGGAACTTTCCTCGGTGCCTTCCTTCAAGAGTATTGTCATGTGTCTAATCAATCGCCAGCCCAGGATCGATGCTCGGGACTGGTGCAGCGAGATTTCCCGGGGGGGGGGGGGAGGGAGGAGGGAGGGGGGACCCGGAGGGGAAGCATATGTAAACCCATGGTGATATCATAACAATGTATGGCTAAAACAATAATTAAAAAAAAAAAAGAAAAAAAAAAAAGAGTATGGAATATATTCTTCTTAGCTGTAATGAAGAGGGAGTGTGCTGAGTCCTAAACCTTTGAAAAGGGCATTTGGCTAAAATAGTTTACTTTTTGTCTGGAAATAAGTATAGGCATATTTTAAGCTGCTGATACAGTTTCTACCTCATCCTTGAAGCAGTATCTACCAAACTATTGTATCTATAGTATTTTTTAAAAAGTAATATCTTTCTTCATCTGCCTTTAAGTCTGACATTTTATAACATACACTTTATCAGCACATGCAGGATTTGCTCAATATCTAGGATCTTCTGGAGCTGTCAGGGCAAAACATTCTCCCTCTCACCCAATGTGTTCCTTCCTTAACTATTTATTGTTCTAGGTACTTGGAATATAGTCCAGCACAAACCAAACCTAACCCTCATCCCCTAGGGAGTGGGTACTTTCCTAGTACTTAATTTCGAGAGTTATTTTAAGACTGAAATAGTAGAAATGTTAATATTCCCTTTATACATACTTAAAATAATAACGTAACTTTTTGGTGATCTGGTAATTTCTCAGTTCCCTTGAGAACCAGGAAGTGTAACTAAAATATGTGTCCCAAAGTGTACATTGGGACTCAGTACAAAGCTCCTAATACTTCATTCAGAGACAGTGTATTAGTTTACACAGCTTAACTATCTGGTCCTAAGACTGCAAGAAAACAGAAAAGAACAAGGAGCTGCTGTAGGTGGGGATACCAGTAATCTCAATTTATGGCTGGTGGCCTTTATAACAAGAGAGTATAGTAAATAAATCCAAGACTAAGAGGCAGGTAGAAGAAGTCAGATTGCTGTACCCTGAGGTACATGGGTAAATATCCTTAACACTTTGCTAGGCCCCACAAGCAGATGATTGGTAGTCATAAGGAGAATCAGAAGGTAGTCATTCAACATAGAGAACAGACTTGTAGTTGCCAAGAGGGAGGGGATGGGGAAGGGATAAACTAGGAGTTTGGGGTTAGTAGATGCAAACTATTACATATAGAATGGATAAACAACAAAATCCTCCTGTATAGCACAAGGAACTATATTCAGTATCCTGGGATAAAATATAATGGAAAAGAATATAAAGAGTGTATATATGTGTATAACTGAGACACTCGGCTGTAGAGCAGAAATTAACACAACATTGTAAATCAACTATACTTCAATTAAAAAAAAGTTTTAAAAAGTTTAAAAAAAAATAATGTAATCATTCAACAAGTACTTTTTACTTGCCAGACTTTAGGGGAAGATTATTCAAGTCCACAATCCTTCATCCAAACCCTGAGGCTTCATAGGTTTCAGAATTCAGAAGTGTTTGTGTTCATGGCCATGTGTGCACATTCCATATTTATCTAGTACCTCCCTCAATGTCTGGAGCAGCATCCAGAATCAAGTGCAATGAAACATGTGAATATTCAAATGTTCACCCTCAATGGGATGGATGAAGACTATTAATAGCCTCATGTCAGTTCAGGCCAAATTTGCTGCCAGTAAATTCAGCTCAGGATTATTGACCTGAGTAAACTTTAATTTCTTAAACATCTCAAGTTTTTTAAACTTCTTTTTGGGAGATACGTTATAATGTAGATTTTGGTTTAGTAGCATATGTATATATCATTAATAAACATTTTGGAAGTACATACTAAAAATTGTTTGACATACTAAAGTTTGGACACTGCTAGTTTAAAATAGAATTTCCTCTGAAGTTATAAATGTATTGTTAACTTAATTATCTGGGCTAATTTTCTGTCAGCCCAAGGCCTGTTTATTTATAATTTGATAGCTATTACAAACCTTCTTCCTAAAACCTTGCTTCTGTTTCTGGGCCCACCAGTACTGTATGAGTACTTCTTTACCTGCATTTTCACCAACATTGTAGACGTCCAACTTTTTCATCTTTGTCAAATAATAAATTATTAGGACCACCTTTGTCTGTAAGCCATGGTTTTTTTCCTGTGAACTTTTTGATGTTGTTTAGTTTATTTTTATACTCTGTTGTCTATTTTCTTCATTTGTCAGAGCTATTTCTATCTTGAGGCATACCATTTATATGTTAATTTATGTGTTAAAGAAAATTAGCATTTTAGGTTATTACATTGAAAATATTTTCCCCTAATGATTATGTGTTTTGATATTTAGGTAATTTATGCAATTTTAAAAACTTATAGTCAATATAGTCAAAATGATCTTTTTTTCTTTATTCTTGTTACATGGTCCCTGTGGTTTGTTTTTTCCCTGCTCCAGTGTTACCAAAAATGAATTCTTCAAGGCTTTCTTTTAAATCTTTCATGACTTTTTTAAAAGCTTCCTTCAACTTTTTCAAGTTCTTACCTCGTAGTGTGAATCTTTTCCACTAATGTGAAATGCCACCTTTACATTTCATGAGAGTAGACTGGCTTTGTAAGGATCAGTTCAGTTCAGTTCAGTCATTCAGTCGTGCCCAACTCTTTGTGACCCCATGGACTACAGCACATCAGGCTTCCCTGTCCATCACCAACTCCTGGAGCCTACTCAAACTCATGTTCATCACATCGGTGATGCCATACAAGCATCTCATTCTCTGTCATCCCCTTTTCCTTCTGCCTTCAATCTTTCCCAGCATCAGGGTCTTTTCCAATGAGTTGGTTCTTTGCGTCAGGGTCTTTTCCAATGAGTTGGTTCTTTGCATCAGATGGCCAGAGTATTGGCGTTTAGGCTTCAGCATCAGTCCTTCCAATGAATAGTCAGGACTGATTTCCTTTAGGATTGACTGATTGAATCTCCTTGAAGCCCAAGGAACTCTCGAAAGTCTTCTCCAACACCATAGTTCAAAAGCATCAATTCTTCAGCGCTCAGCTTTCTTTACAGTTCAGCTCCCACATCCATACATAACTACTGGAAATACCATGGCTTTAACTAGATGGACCAGTGTTGGCAAAGTAATGTCTCTGCTTTTTAATTTGCTGTCTAGTTTGGTCATAGTTTTTCTTCCAAGGAGCAAGTGTCTTTTAATTTCATGGCTGCGGTCACCATCTGCAGTGATCTTGGAGCCCCCAAAAATAAAGTCTCTCACTGTTGTTCACACCTACATGCCTACCACCTGGTAAACAGCTCTCAACTTTTGTTTGGTTGTTTGTTTGATATGCCCTTCCCTAGTTGCTCAGCTGGTAAAGAATCTGCCTGCAATGCAGGAGACCCCGCTTCCATTCCCAACTGTATTTGGGTGTATTTCTTGACACTGTATCCCAGAAATCTATTTAGGTTCTATGACCATATTGCTTTCACTACTGTAGATTTATAACCAGCTTTAGTATGTAATGTAGTCATCATTTACAGAATATTCCTGACTAATTTTACTTTGGTTTTTCATTATGAACTTTAGAGTTAACTTGCCTGGTTAAAAAATCACACTGGCATTTTTACTGTAATAATGTTGTTATTGTTGTGCAGTTATTAAGTCCTGTCCGACTCTTTGTGACCCCATGAACTGCAGTATACCAGGCTTCTCTGTCCTTCACTGTTTCTCTGAGTTTGCTCAAACTCATGTCCATTGAGTCAGTGATGTCATCCAACCATCTCATCCTCTGTCACCCTCTTCTCCTCATGCCTTCATTCTTTCCCAGCATCAGGGTCTTTTCCAGTGAGTCAGCTCTTCACATCTGGTGGCCAAAATATTGGAGCTTCAGCTTCAGCATTAGTCCTTCCAATGAATATTCAGGATTGATTTCCTTAAGGATTGACTGGTTTGATCTCCTTGCGGTTCAAGGGACTCTCAAGAGTCTTCTCTAGCACCACAGTTCAGTTCAGTTCAGTCGCTCAGTCGTGTCCGACTTTTTTTGACCCCATGAATCACAGCACGCCAGGTCTCCCTGTCCATCACCAACTCCTGGAGTTTACCCAGACTCATGGTCATCAAGTCAGTGATGCTATCCAGCCATATCATCTTCTGTCGTACCCTTCTCCTCCTGCCCCCAATCCTTCCCAGCATCAGGGTCTTTTCCAATGAGTCCACAGTTAGAAAGCAACAATTCTTAGCTGATCAGCCTTTTTTATTGTCTAGCACTCACATCCATAAATGACTACTGGAAAAACCATAGCCTTGACTAGACAGACCTTTGTTGGCAAAGTGATCTCTCTGCTGTTTAATACATTGTTTAGGTTTGTCATAGCTATTCTCCCAAGGAGCAAGCGTCTTTTAATTTCATGGCTGCAGTCACCATCTGCAGTGATTTTGGAGCCCAAGAAAATGAAATCTAACACTGTTTCCACATTTTCCTCATCTATTCGCCATGAAGAGATAGGACCAAATGGCATGATCTTAATTTTGTGGATGTTGAGTTTTAAGCCAGATTTTTCAGTCTCCTTTTTCGCCTTCATCAAGAGGCTCTGTAGTTCCTCTTCACTTTCTGCCATTAAAGTGGTATCATCTGTATATCTGAGGTTGTTGGTATTTCTGCCTCTGCCAGCAGTCTTGATTCCAGCTTGTGCTTCATCCAGCCTGGCCTTTTTTATGATGTACTCTGCATATAAGTTAAATAAGCAGGATAACAATATACAGCCTTGACGTTCTTCTCTCCCAGTTTTGAACCAGTCTGTTGTTTCATGTCCAGTTTTAGCTATTGCTTTTTGTCCTGCAGACAAGTTTCTCAAGGATATTCCCATCTCATTAAGAATATTCCACAGTTTGTTCTGATCCACACAGTCAAAGGCTTTAGCATAGTGAATGAAGGTTTTTCCAGTGGTCATGTATGGATGAGAGAGTTGGACTAAAAAGAAAGCTGAGCACAAAAGAATTTATGCTTTTGAACTGTGGTGTTGGACAAGACTCTTGAGAGTCCCTTGGACTGCAAGGAGATCCAACCAGTCCATTCTAATGGAGATCAGTTCTGGGTATTCACTGGAAGGACTGATGGTGAAGCTGAAACTCTAATACTTTGGCCACCTGATGCGAAGAGCTGACTCATTTGAAAAGACCCTGATGCTGGGAAAGATTGAGGGCAGGAGAAGAAGGGGACGTCAGAGGATGAGATAGTTGGATGGCATCACCGACTCAATGGACATGGGTTTGGGTGAACTCCAGGAGCTGGTGATGGACAGGGAGGCCTGGCATGCTGCGGTTCATGGGGTCGCAAAGAGCCAGACACGACTGAGCAACTGAACTGAACTGAACTGAAGCAGAAGTAGATATTAATTTGGAATTCTCTTGCTTCTTCTATGTACAGCATATGTTGGCAATTTGATCTCTGGTTCTTCTGCCTTTTCTAAATCCAGCTTGTACATCTGGATGTTCCAAGTTCATGTACTGCTGAAGCCTAACTTGAAGGATTTTGACATGATCTTGCTGGGATGTGAAATGAGTGCAGTCGTACGGTAATTTGAACATTCTAAGGCTTTGCCTTTCTTTGGGATTGGAATGAAAACTGACCTTTCCCAGTCCTGTGGCCATTGCTGAATTTTCCAAGTTTGCTGGCATAATGAGTGCAGCACTTTCACAGCATCATCTTTTAGGATTTGATATAGCTCAGCTGGAATTCTATCACTTCCACTAGCTTTGTTTGTAGTAATACTTCCTAAGGCCCACTTGACTTCACACTCTAGGATGTCTGGCTCTAGGTGAGTGAACACACCATCGTGGTTATCTGGGTCATTAAGACCTTTTTTGTACAGTTCTGTGTATTCTTGCCACCTTTTAATCTTTTCTGCTTTGGTTACGTTCTTGCCATTTTTGTCCTTTCTTATGTCTGTGTCTGCATGAAATGTTCCCTTGGTATCTCCAATTTTCTCAGAGATCTCTAGTCTTTTCCATTCTATTGTTTTCCTCTATTTCTTTGCATTAGTCAGTTAAGGCTTTCTTATCTCTCCTTGCTGTTCTCTGGAACTCTGCTTCAGTTGGGCATATCTTTCCCTTTCTCCTTTGCCTTTCACGTCTCCTCTTTTCTCAGCAACTTGTAAGGCCTTCTCAGACAACCACTTTGCCTTCTTGAGTTCCCTTATCTTGGGGATGGTTTTGGTCATCATCTGCTATACAACTTTACAAAACTGTCCGTAGTTCTTCAGGCACTCTGTCTACCAGATCTAGTCCCTTGAATCTATTCGTCACCTCCACTTACATTACTTGTATTTAATTTGGGGAGAATTCAGATTTGAATATTTTAATGTTTGTTTAAAATGGAGTCATAGTTATTAAACTTTTTAAGGAATCTAGCAGTTTGTTGTTTTTTTGTTCTTGGCCATTTGACAAGTAGGCAAATGCTTGAGAACAGAAGATGAATGAATGAGCTTGGTGATTTTTCTAAGGTCAGTTACAGAAAGTAACTGAGAGCTTTTGCTATCATTATTATTTTGTTTTTGGCATCTTTACAGACTTTAAACTAAAGGCTTACCCATATTATCTAGCTTTCACATGTTACTTATTTCTAGATTTGTTGTTTTTTTACACAGACTAGTTTCTTTCTCACATTATGGGATATGAAAACAGAAGCAAGTAAGAAACATGAGGCCATGCTGAATCAAGGCTTGTCATCAAAATTTAAGGGGGATTTGACTAGCAGAATCTAGATAACAATTCTAGACCAAACACCTGAAAGTGGTTTGAATTGTGTAGCTTGTTTTTATATGCTTGTGGATAAAAATACATAAAATATACTAACTTAATTTTTAAGTGTATAGTTCAGTGTATTTACGTGGTTAATTGAAAATTGTGTTAGTTTTTCTTTTTTTAAGTATAGTTGATATATAATGTTGAGCCAGTCTCTGCTGTGCACCAGAGTGACTCCATTTTACATGTAGATTCGTTCTTTTTTCAATATTCTTTTCCATTATGGTTTATCCTGGGAGATTGGATAGAGTTCATTGTGCTAAACAGTAGGACCTTGTTGTTTATGTAATAGTTTATATCTACTAACCCCAAATTCCCAGTCTGTCCTTCTTCCTCTTGTTAGTATTTTAATTTCCCAAACCTTGTCCTCACTCTCCTGCTCATCTTGTAAACCAGTGAATTTTAATCACAGGCTGTCATTAACCTTTATGCCTTGGAACCAGCAGTTGTGCTCCTATGTGGAATGGCTGATAAAATTCTCTTTTTAATAGTCTTATGGCTCAGCAGGTAAAGAATCTACCAGCAAGGTAGGAGACCCAGAAGATGAGGGCTTGATCCCTGGGTCAGGAAGATCCCCTAGAGGAAGAAATAGCAACCCACTCCAGTATTCTTACTTAAAAAATCCCATGGACAGAGGAGCCTGTTGGACTATAGTTCATGGGGTCCAAGAGTCGGACACAACTGAGCACATACACATCCTTCATTTCAGTACTGTTAGCAGAAATAGACACATGCTTATACCAGTTTATTTTGGGGTGAGTGTGAGGAGGTACCCAAGAAAAGCACATTGAAACTGAGAAACTGGGGTTTCTGCTGGCATTGCTGGGCACTTCTCCAGGTGGTGTGCACTGTGCTGAAAAGAGGGTCTCCCAGGTCAGTATTGTTAGTCCTATGGATTTAGTAATATGCTTGGGGTTTATTTCTTGAAGAGCTAATGTTTTTCTTTTTATTTTAACTCTGGTGGGAATTAGTGTACAGTATTACCTTTCCTATTTTAGGACTGAGTTTGTATTACTCATTCACGTTTTATACCCTGAGGATTTTTTTGACTGTTTTGTAGTATTAAAGGGCTTCCTATGTGGCCCAGGTAAAGAATCTGCCTGCCAGTGCAGGAGATATGTGTTCAATCCCTGTACATGTATAGTATTATACTTCAGAAAAGTATCCAACTTCATGATCTCATTGAAAAGCAAGTTTTACTCATATTTCATTATAGTGTGGCTTTCTTTCCATGACTGCTTCATGTCACTTACATTTTCAATCTTCAAAGTAAATCTTTTTCCTCATGTAGAATTTTGTATATTTTGTAGCAATATGTTCTGCATTGCTTTCCTCTCATTAGGTGCTCTCAAAAATTTTTGTTTACCCCTTACTATGTATTTTTTTGTCTACAAATATTTTTTCAGGAATTCATTATTTCCTTGTGCAGGTTAAATCAAAGATTTTATCAACATTAAATTCTAATGACAGTTTATCTTCTAAAGGCATGGAAGATGCTCTACCCAGTCTTAATCTTTAATATATCTTGGTTGTTGAACTTTTAATGAAATCCTGTTCAGTTCCAGGAATCCTTGAATGTCCTAATATGAGCTAATGCTTGGTATCCTAAACATGTTTTGCATGTTTTGCAAGTCTCTTTACACGTAGGGGAGCCTCTCAGTTTGCTTGAGAAAAGCCTGGTGAATTTTCTGTTCTTATCTCTGAAAGCACTGTTCCCTGAAAGTTATTTTTTTTTTTCCCCAGGGAGCCTATGCTGGTTAAAGTTAAGTTTAGCTACATATGACAGAAAACTTTAAATAACAAAGTCTATTTTTTTACATGTAAAAGTCTGGAAATGAGGGCTTTTTCTGAATTACTGTTCTACCAACCTTATTGCCCTTTACATGGTCTGAAATGGCTGGCTGGCCTCCAGTCATCACATCTGCATTCCAGCCAGCTGGAAGGAGAAAGGGATGAAAAAGCTTCATCTCTTTCTTTTAATAAAGGTCACTTCCTGGAAATTGCATCTTGCAGTTCTTTCATACTCACTTCAGTTCAGTTCAGTTACTCAGTCTATCCCACTCTTTGTGACCCCATGGACTGCAGCATGCCAGGCCTCTCTGTCTATCACCAACTCCTAGAGTTTACCCAAACTCATGTCCATTGAGTCAGTGATGCCATCCAACCATCTCATCCTCTGTCGTCCCCTTCTCCTCCCACCTTCAGTCTTTCTCGTCATCAGGGTCTTTTCAAATGAGTCTTTCATATTACTGGCTTTAAATTAATCCAGTAGCCACACTGAGCTGCAGACAAGTTTGGGAAATGTATTCAGCTAAAAAATTTGAGGATTCTATTACAAAGAAATAAAAGAAGAGTGGATATTGGGGAAACAGTACTCCAAAGTCTATGCATCATGAAGAGGAATATCATTCTGGCCCAGTCAAGCTGTCAGACAAAGATGAAAGCTTTAGAAGTAGCTAGTCACCTGGTAGCTTCAATGTCCTGCTCTTTGGGTTGGTCTTGGTACTCAGAACCCGACAAGTTGTTATATTTTTGTCCAACATATTTTGTTCATCAGTATCCATGGGTCTCTTCCTTCATCCAAACCACCATAACTGGACTCATGCATTTTCTAAAGCCGAAACCTTTATGCGTCCAGGAGTGTCTTCACTTTGTATCTGAACTCTTTCCTCAGAGTTTGCTCTGGCATTATCTGGGCCCACCACTGTTATCACCACGGTCCTGCTAGTGTTGCTCTGCGGTGGAAGTAACTGGAACACTAGACATGAGTTTGTCCTAAGGCTGGGTCAGACCAGGAATATTTGCAGGACCCTAACCACTTTTTTAGGCCATTGTTTTATATACTGATGTTCTGCCCGGCGGTTTCCTGGTGACTGAGAGAGACCTCCTTCCCTGATGCTTGCCAGGAGTCTTTACCTTGATTCATTGGGCCTTCTTATTCATCACCTTAAGCATCCCCTTTAGTAAAGAATGGTATGGACTTCCCTGATAGCTCAGTTGGTAGAGAATCCGCCTGCAATGCAGGAAACTCTGGTTCGATTCTTTGGTCAGGAAGATCCACTGGAAAAGGATAGGTTACCCACTCCAGTATTCTTGGGCTTCCCTTGTGACTCAGCTGGTAAAGAATCCACCCACAATGCAGGAGATCTGGGTTCTATCCGTGGGTTGAAAAGATCCCCTGGAGAAGGGAAAGGGTACTCACTTCAGTATTCTGGCCTGGAGAATTCCATGGACTATACAATCTATGGAAAGATGGCAAAGAGTCGGACACGACTGAGCGACTTTTACTTTTACTTCGTAAAGAATATCTTCAATGTGTAGTCTCCCAGTGGCCTCTCTTTTCTGAATCTGGCTTCTGTTCTAGTGACTCCAGACATGAAATGTGGGCCTCCCTGTACCGTTTCCTGAGAAGGCCAGTTACATTCAGATACACGCTGCACTTCCTGCCTAAAGAGAAAAGGGAATGCTAAACCAAATTTGTTTTCTTATAAATGCAGAGATAACCCCCTTCACGTGGCATATGTTGTCTGTTTGTTACAAGTTTATCTCTATACCGAGCTCAGGAAAGTCCATCCCTTGGTTTGCATTTGTAATTTCTACTTACACAACTTGCTAATGTATTAGTAGTTAGGTGACTCTTGCTCCTTTCATTTATAGAAGACTACTGCAATGTTCTTGCTTCAAAACAGAACATCTGCTATTGTTTTAACACCTTGGCTTCTGCCTCTTTCACCTTGGGCCTGCAGGGTCTTGGATATTTCACTTTAAGAAGAAGATTATCTGAATGTCATTTCTTCTTTTTTTTTTAATTTATTAAATTATAGTTGATTAGCAATATTGTGTTAATTTCTACCTTACAGCAAAGTGACTCAGTTATATATATGAGTGTATATATGTATATATATATATTCTTACTTTTATATTTGTTTTGACTCTTTAAGCTATGTGGGTCAGTGTGGATTTACAGCAGTATCCCCATCTGCATTCTAAAATACAGTTTTTGTTGGTCTTCAGCCAAATTAGAAAATGAAAGGCAGGATAATGTATATGTGAAGATATAGTAATATAAGCTAAATTGACTACACTTGATTCTGTTTTTGTACTTTTCTCCTACTTTTGGTACTAAAATATTTTCTATTTTCTAAAATGATATCTACAGTGGAGAGGGAGCAAAAATAAAAGTATTTTCTGGACAAAAGTGTAGGTTGGTGACTAGTGTCTGTCTAAAATTTGTGGCCTATGAGATGAGAAATCTCTAAAGATTCAACCTGGTGGAGAAAGCATTGGTAAAATTTTGAGTCTGTCTAATTAGCCTTTCTCTTAGTTTTTACATCTCTAAAATGGAGATATACACCTTTTTCTACTTCAATGGATTGGTGTTGGGAAGTGAATAATTATAACACAGGCAAAGACTGGTTGACAGGATTTACTTCAAAGTGATCCAACATGGCACTTGGGGATAGGGCACATATAGATACACAAGATTGGCCATAAATGGGTCATTACTGAAACTGACTGGTAAGTACATGGAGTTCATTACATCATTATCAGCTTTATTTGAAAACTTCCATACTGAAAAGCTTTTCCAGTAGTGAGACTCTTTAAGAGACTGGTCAAGGTAATATTTTGTCCTTTCCTTCTTAGCAAGTGAGAATTGGTATTTTTGCTGCTTTTAACAAATAAATGCTTGCCCTGTTAAATTCTGTCTGATATGTAAAGCAGATAACAGCCAGCCTGTCTTGATTGAAGAGGAAGCAGGAAACTGGGAATCTAACAGGTTCAGTTTCATTCTCACTCCTGTGAGGATCCTCAGAGGAAAGCCTTCTCTGCCTGCTCTTTTTTTTCCCCTCACACCTTCCTGTTATTCTAGAAGGAGAGCCCCTCCTCCAGTCAGTCTAGCCTGTTTCTGTTCTGCCCAGGATCCATCAACTTCAGATCCTAATTTGGTCTCCTTCCCGCTCTTCCATAGTATTTCCATCAACATCCTCACACTCTGTAGTATCTCCCGTCTTTAAAACAGAACAAAGTAAAATTATCCCTTGGTTTCAACCCCCCACCCCCAGTCTGTGGCCCCACTCTCTGTCTCCTTTCATTTAACCCAAACCCACGCCTCCTTGAAAGAGTCGCCGTAGCCTTGCTGTGGCCTCATGCTCGCCCAGCATCCGCTCCTCTCATACTAGGGTCTGCTCTTGGCAAGGCCACCTGAAGTGCTCGTGTTTCCTCTCAGTGGATGGATGTCCTCTTTCCTCATCCTACTCTACATCAAGGAGCTAGAGATCTCCAAGACACTCGCCTTCTGGTTTCCTCTCTCAGGGCCCAGTCTCTCTGTCAGCCTTATCTCAAATCCACCTTCTTCTCTGTCCTTTGCCACTAACACAGACTGAATTTTTACAGTAGCTTTTTTTTTTAAATCAAGGATTATTATAAAAACCAAGCTTATGTATTTTATATACACAGCTGATGGTGTACTTCAGAGTGCCACATGTAAGGTTCATGTTCTGTCAGAATTTAATGTTCCTCAGTACTTTGTCGCCCTTGGAAGAATTTTTATGCTTTCTCTTTCCTGATAATGCCACATTTCTCTCTTTGCCCTGGCTGCCTGGACATTCCAAGGCAAAGACAAGCTTCACCCCCTTTCAGCTCCTTACTCTAGCAATCCGGCAACTCAGGATTGGTGGTAACAAGGGAGGGCTGATGGGAAGGACACAGGCTTGGGTGTCTTAGTTGGATTGAAGTCCAACCTTGCCAATATGTTTGTGGGAAAGAAACTTTGAGCCTGAACCACCTTGTCTATAAAGCGGAGATGACACCAACGTCATAAACTGCCTCAAATCCTTTTTGGGAAGAGCATATATAAATAAAGGATAATGGAATATTTAGTTATTTGGGGGAAAACAGTTGGTTGAAAGCATACACAGTTTTAGAAGAGCTATCAGATTTCCCCTTGTCAAGATTTTCATGTGTCTCAGTATTTGAAGTGTCCGTAGGCCTTCTCTGACCCACCTGTCTGAATACTTTCTCCTCCTCCATCACTCTGTTCCATGACTCAGCTTTGTTTTCTTTACAACACTGGTCACTATCTGAAAATATTTATATGTCTTCTATTTTGTGTCAGCTAGTTGACTTCCTGTCTGTCGAGATTTGCCCCTGCTCTCTCAGTCTCTAGGGCAGCACCCGCTTACTTTAATAAATGGGGGCTGCGTGGGACATTTCAGGTCACTCTGTAGAAAACTGAAAAAGGAAATGTACTGTCTCTGGCACAAGTTTTGCTTTTAAACCATGCTTTAGGAAAATGTGACCAAAGCACCTGTATAAAATAAAACTATGTGTAATATTTAAAATGTAGAACTTTTGAGCTGAAATAATTATTATCTTAATCGTTAATGACTGGCTCTCTAGAGAAAAAAAAGATATTCTTTTTCTCTTTTAGGTCAAAGAGCCTCCGGAAATCAAGTTAGTTCTGTACCCTCAAGGCCTATCTGGTGAAGAAGTGTACGTAAAAGTGGATTTGAGAGTGAAATGCCCACCCACCTATCCAGATGTGTGAGTTCATTTATAAATGTGTCTGTTAGTCTCTCAGTCATGTCCAACTCTTGCAACCTCATGGACTGTAGCCCACCAGGCTCTTCTGTCCATGGAATTTCTGAGGCAAGAAAACTGGAGTGGGTTGCCATTCCCTTCTCCAGGGGATCTTCCCAACCCAGGGATCAAACCCAGATCTCTTGCATTGCAGGCAGATTCTTTACTGGCTGAGTCACCAGGGAAGTCTGTTTATAAATAGCTTTGATGTGATTTCAGTTCTCTGTTTTGAAAACATAGGAACAGGTTGAAGTTAATGGTATTTTCTCCTTCTGGCCCCCATTCCATTTAAAATTTTATTTCCTATCCCCTGCATTTCATCAGAACTACATGAGCAATAGATGTTTTCGTGAAGCCTGTCTCCTGTTAGGTTGGCTTCTAGTTAATAGTCTCTATGGGTGGTAGTGTTTGCTCCATGACTAATGTTTGCTTCTTCTGTTGTGTTAACTTTTGTTTGTTTAATTTTTCACAAACTAGGAAGAGGAACAATTTAGGGGAAAAAAGATAAAGGTGCAGTGACTATAAAAGCCTTGTGTACTTAGTTTTAAAGTACAGTTTACATTAGGAATTAGAGTAGCCTTCCGAGCCTAGTGGGACCTTGACTTCCTAAAGCAGAGAAGGATTTAGTTGCCCTCTTTCAGGGTTGGGAAGATGGCAGGGCATGTAACATCGCTGGCCTCTACCCATTGAATACCTAGAGGGTTTTCCAGTCATTGAGACAGCCAAAAACCTCATGTATTTCTAAACTGCCCCTGAAGGTAATACTCCCTCGGGTTCAGATCCACTGGTAAAACAAAAGCATTAGCTGTCAAGGCTCAAGTATTCTTCATTTCAAGTACCATGCATATTCCATGTAATCCTTTCCCAGAAATTCCATGCAGAAAAACAGATTTGGCCTGGATGATGTTTTTTCAATTGAGCTCATCGTGCAGGAAGCCACTGAAGGAAAGTGACAAGTAAAAGGATGTACTGCCTTACCCAGGGGTGGTAAATGTATGGACTTTGTTACCTTAAGAGGTGATGGAGTTTATGAAAATACAGATAAGTCAAGATGAGCTCCCTGAAGTTAATAACCCAACTTTAGCCCAACCTCTGTGCCTGGAGTAGAATATAGTAGACGTTCAGAAAGTTATTTTATGCATTAATTGAAAAGTAATTAATTTTATGAAAGAAAAATAAGACAGTGCCTCTCTAGGTCTTATTTTTCCTGACACCAAATAGGTGATGTCTTTTCTGACTCCAAATAGGTGGTGTCTTTTCTAATACCAACTGGGTGTCTAAACAATTCAGTTCAGTTATGATACTAACTGTCCATAATTCTTGATAGCTGAGTTGGGGGCTCAGTCCCATGACGAGACTTGGATGCCAGTTGCAAGTCCCAGTACTTCTGATCAACTGGCTATAAATTTGCACGTTCCTATGACCCCCACCCCACCCCTTGTCCCAGGTTTGATAATTTGCTAGAACAGTTTACAGAACTCAGGAAGGCACTTCACTTACTGATTTGTTATCAAAGATACAACTCAGGACTGGCCAGATGGAAGAGATGCTTAGGCAAGAAATATGTAGAGGGGCACACAGCTTCTTTGCCTTCTTGACATTGACTGATGTCACCTTGGAGGGGGGACATAATTACCCCTGGTTGAGAACTTGTGGTGTTGGAGAAGACTCTTGAGAGTCCCTTGGACTACAGGGAGATCCAACCAATCCATCCTAAAGGAGATCAGTCCTGGGTGTTCACTGGAAGGACTGATGTTGAAGCTGAAACTCCAGTACTTTGGCTTCCTGATATGAAGAACTGACTCATTTGAAAAGACCCTGATGCTGGGAAAGGTTGAGGGCAGGAGGAGAAGGGGATGACAGAGGATGAGATGGTTGGATGGCATCACTGACTCAATGGACATGGGTTTGGGTGGACTCCAGGAGTTGGTGATGGACAGGGAGGCCTGGCGTGCTGCGGTTCATGGGTCGCAAAGAGTCGGACACGACTGAGCGACTGAACTGAACTGAGAACCAGTATGTTAGAGAATTCATCAGGTAAATCTTGATGTGTCCACTTGGTAAAAATATCATTTAAGAAACAGCATGCAAGTGTTTACAAGAGTTAAAAAGTAAACATTGTAATATCAGCTACATAAACTTATGAATTATGTACCAAGGGCATAAAGAGAACATTGGAAATTTACAGTGTTTAATTAGTGTTGCAGACAAATTTTTCACTGTTCCATTAATATTGCTATATAGTGACTGCTTGATTTTTTAAAAAAAATTATATAAGTCTTGACTTGGAGAAACATTCCTATCTTTTGAGATAATATCATGCAGGAAATCTTTCCTTTTCTGCAAAATAGTCCTTTATACCACTGTGAGAAACAATCCTGGATTAAATGGACCTTACATAGACTTTCTCTAAGATTTCCATCTATCGAGGTGGATGATGACTGTAGTAATCTGTCATATTGAAGCATTGAGAGAATGCATAGATAAGTGAATAGTAAAGGCTTCACCAAGGTAAAATGCCATGAATTACTCAGAAATGCTTGGTGGGAAGTGATGAATCATTTTCTCGTCTTTAAAATGAAATAAAGCCTACTTAATCTTAAGAGTTGTTATTGGATGTGTTGTGGTTGGAAATAAGAGGAACCCCAAGGGAGGGCTGGTTGTATTTTCCTTGGGTAGAAGGTGTTGACTTAGTTGTGCCCTGTAGAGATGAAGAAGAGCATGTAGTAGGCATTCTTGAAATAGCAGAGTTTGCAGAGTCTGCCTGACGTGAGTGAGTGAGCTCATTTATAGCAGAATGAGTTCCTGGGACACAGCCTGTTGTAGGAGTACTAGATGGAACACTGTGCCTCCATCTCACACATAGTTATTCTTATCCTGCTTTATGCTAGGAGCAGACAGGTGATCACAGAGTGCTTAGACCCTTGTGGGTAAGGTGTAAGAGTTTGCTGATGTTAGGGGGCAAGCCAGGATCGAGTATTACCATAAAAGGGAGTGCATGGGGAAGTTACTAGGCTAGAATCACACACAGAGCTGGAGTGATTTTTTAAAAGGCAGTAAATAGTAGTTGATGTTAGAAATTTGAATTAGATTGTAAAGCTGAAATCAGAGACAGAGGAGTTGGAGAGACACCTAATTGAGCCCCAGTAAGTCTGGTCCTTTTGGGGAGCAGGGCACTCGAAAGCCCACCCTGACGCCTGGCCAGCCCATTTCTGCCCTGCAGGCTGCAGACAGCTCCATGTTGAGTGCTGCGTCAACAGAGTTGCTGGGGTAAAGTTGAAATCCTTTTAAGATAAAAGGAAATGTTCCTAGGGGTACAGAGAAGTACAGTCTCCAAGCTTGAAAATTAGCAAATATTAATGCAAACAATCTGTACTCTTTAGAGTAACTTTTTTTTTTTTTTCTTTTCCAGAGTCCCTGAAATAGAATTAAAGAATGCCAAAGGTCTGTCAAATGAAAGTGTTAATTTGTTAAAGTCCCGCCTAGAAGAAGTGGCCAAAAAACACTGTGGCGAGGTATGATTTGTAAAACTGACATTATGACAGAATGATAAAAATCTCATCATGTTCACTAGTGTTTGCCTTCCAGCCTTTTCTTTGGCTTAAAGGCTTTCCCATTGCACCTCAGATCTTGCTTTCACTAGAATGTTCTGTTTTTTATTGGTATCTACAAAGGGGAATATTGCTGTTTGTATTGCTTTAATTAACAGTACTTATGAATTACAAATTGTAGAGTGTGTATAGACAGTACTCTTGATACTTAATTCTTCTGGAAGCACTCCATATGAAACTGACCAGACTTTTGCACACTTTGAACCTGGCATCATGACCTTATCTTGCAAACATTTACGTTGGAAAATGTTTACAGACAAGTGATTTCTGACCAAACTTTGCCACATCTCCCCTTTTCATATCAGAAGAACTAATTGTTTACTTCTCAACTTCTCCCTTTTATACCTGAGCATTTACACCTAGTTCAGTACTGATGCTTTTTTAATCCTCTGGCATCAGGGTCTGCATGAGCTCCTCCTTGGGTAAGAACTCTCTCTGGAAGGCCAGGCTAGGTGACTTCCTAGGGCGAGTATTACGGTCTGTTCCTTAAGCCCACTGAGTATCCTAGGTATAATCCATCTTCTCCTCGCTTTTGTGTAAGATTATGCAATGTTTTTGCCTATGCACATCACTTTTAACTTATCCCATCCTATAAAAACTGAGAAGAGTGAAGTAAGGACTAGCCCTAGACCTCTATGTCACTAGGAAAGTGACTGGACAGTGTTTCATTTGCCTTCCATAACACAGTGAGTTACAGTGTGCCCTCTGGGGTGCTTTTTGCCCCTAAAATCTGTGCCCACCTAAGTTGTGTTTCCAAGAACTTCAGTGATTGTTGTGGTACATAAATGATTGTAGAACAGCTTGGACAAAAAAAAAAATAGGCCTTGGGAATTACTCCAGAGTTCTTTCTAGTTTAAGATCTTTCTAATATAGTTTAATGTCTAACTGAAAAATAATACGGAGTTATACTGAAAATTCAGCTACAGAATCCTCTGGTTTCTTGGATTCATGTTTTGTCATTTTTTGTAAAATTCGTTGCTGTGTTTGATTTGATTTTTATACTGCAGTATTATATAATGTAACTGTTACATAAGCATCATGCAAACTCCAGGAGATAGTGAAGGACAGGGAAGCCTTGCATGCTGCAGTCCATGGGGTTGTAAAGAGTTGGACATGACTTAGTGACTGAACAACAGCAATATAATCATCATGCTATACATTAGATCCCCAGAACTTACTTATCTTATAACTGAAAGTATGTATACTCAGGCCTACATATCTTCCCTTTACTCTCACCCACCAGTCCATTGGTAACCACCATTCTAGTCCCTGTTTCAGCTTTTTTAGATTCTACATGTAAATGATACCATGCAGTATTTGCCTTTGACTTATTTCACTTAATATAATGTCTCAGGTTCCATTTGTGTTCCTGCAAGCAGGAGGATGTTCTTTTACATGGTTGAATATTTCATTGTGTATGTATATTTATATCACATCTTTATTGACTTTTTCACTGACACTTAGCTTAGCTATTATGAATAATTCTGCAGTAACATGGGAATATAGATATCTCTTCAAGATCCCTTGTTTTCATTCCCTTTGAATATGTACTCAGAAGTAGGATTGCTAGATCATATGTAGCTCTGTTTTTAATTTTTTGAGGAACCTCCATGCTGTTTTCCAGAGTGGCTGCAACAATTTACATTCTCACCAAAAGTGTACCAGGGTTCCCTTTTCTCCACATCCTCACCAACATTTGCTGTTCGCTGTCTTTTTGATGTGTGAGGTGATAGCTCATTGTGGTTTTGATTTGTGTTTGCCTGATGATCAGTGATGTTATATATCTTTTCATGTGCCTGTTGGCCGTTGGTATGTCTTCTTTGGGAAAATGTCTATTGTGTTCCCTGTCCATTTTCTAATTGGATTGTTTGGGTCTTCTTTTTTATTTTTGCTGCTGAGTTGTGTTAGTTCTTTATATATTTAAATATTGACCCCTTATCAGATATATGATTTGTAGATATCTTTTCCCATTCTGTAGTTTGCCTTTTCATTTTCTTGATGTTTTCCTTTGCTGTTAAGAATCTTTTTTTTTTGGTTGTGCAGAAATGTTTGATTTAGTCCCACTTGTTTATTTCTGCTTTTGTTGTCCCACTCACCCCAGCCCCACCTTTTTTGACTTTATTTCATTTATTTATTCAAATTTTTATTACAGGGTATAGTTGATTTGATTTACAATGTTGTACTAATTTCCTCTGTATAGCTACATATACAGTATCCACTATGTTTTGGATTTGTTTTCCCTACAGGTCATTACTGACTTCTGAGAAGAGTTCCCTGTGCTATACAGTCAGCCCTTACTAGTTATCTCTGTTATGTGTAATAGTGTGTACATGTCAGTCTCAGTCTCTCTGTTTATCCCTCCTTTCCCCGTCTCTTTCTCCCTTGGTAACCAAAACAACATGGAATGCTTCACAGATTTGCATGTAATCCTTGCACAGGGGCCATACTAATCTGCTCTGTATCTCTCCAGTTTTAGCATATGTTCTGCTGAAGAGAGCACATTGGCTTTATATTAGATTATACTTTTTACAGATGGCCAACAAACACACGAAAAGATGCTCAACATCACTAATTATTAGTGAAGTGCAGATCGGAACTACAATGAGGTATCACCTCATACAGGTCAGAAGGGCCATCATCAAAAAAATCTATGAACAAGAAATGCTGGGAGAGGGTGTGGAGAAAAGGGAACCCTCCTATACTATTGGTAGGAATGTAAATTGGTATAGCCACTATGGAGACCAGTATGGAAGTTCCTTAAAAAATTAAAAATAGAACTACCATATGACACAACAGTCCCACTCCTGGGTATATACCTGGAGAAAACCAAAATTCCAAAAGGCACATGCAAAACCAAAATTCTGAAACGTACATGCATCCCAGTGTTCATTGTTGAACTATTTACAATAGCCTTCACGTGGAAGCAACATAAATGTCATCAACTGAGGAATGGATAAAGAAGATATGGTATATATATACAATGGACTCAGCCATAATATAACAATGGACTCATCAATATAACTCAGCCATAAAAGGAATAAATTGTGCCATTTGTAGAGACATGGATGGACCTAAGGACTGTCGTATAGAGTTAAGTCAGAAAGAGAAAAACAAATATAGTATATAACGCATATATATGAAATCTAGAAAAATGTTACAGATGAACTCGGTTGCAAAGCAAAAATAGGGACACAGACGCAGAAAATAAACATGGATACCAGGGGGAAGGGGAGTAGGGGGATGAACTGTGAGATTGGAGTTGGCGTGTCCACTGCTGTGTATAAATGGACAACTAGTGAGAACCTACTGTATAGCACGGGGAACTCTGTTCAATGTTCCCCGGCGACCTAAATGGGAAGGAAGTCCCAAAAGAGAGGATATATGTGTACATAGAGCTGATTCACTTTACTGTACAGCAGAAACTTAACACTGTAAAGGAACTATACTCCAATAAAAATAAATATACTCTTTCAGTCAGTTCAGTCGCTCAGTCATGTCTGACTCTGCAACCCATGGACTGCAGCACACCAGGCCTCCCTGTCCATCACCAACTCCCGGAGTTTACTCAGACTCATGTCCTTTGAGTCGGTGATGCCACCCAGCCATCTCATCCTCTGTTGTCTGCTCCCTTCGCCACCTTCCCCTAAAATATATTTCTTATATTGAGATAATTGTAGATTCACATGCACTTATAAGAAATAATACTAAGAGAGTCCATGTGCTCTTTACTCAGGTTGCCCCAATGTTACGTAACATTTTTGCAAAACTGTATTATGGTATCATAAACAGGATATTGACATTGATACAGTCAAGATACAGGATAGTTTCATCACCACAAGATCCTTTTTGTTGCCACCTCCTTATATCCCCACTTCCCTGATAGCTAAGTTGGTAAAGAATCTGCCTGCAATGCAGGAGACTCCAGTTAGATTCCTGGGTTGGGAGGATCTGCTGGAGAAGGGATAGACTACCCACTCCAGTATTCTTGGGCTTCCCTTGTGCCTCAGCTGGTAAAGAATCTGCCTGCACTGTGGGAGACCTCAGTTCTATCCCTGGGTTGAGAAGATCCCCCAGAGAAGGGAAAGGCTGCCTACTCCAGTATTCTGGCCTGGAGAATTCCATGGACTATATGTAGTCCATGGGCGCAAAGAGTCAGACACGACTAAGTGACTTTCTCTTTCTTTCCTAATATCCCCATCCCTTCTTGATACCTGGCAACTATTAATCTGTTCTCCATTTCTATAACTTTCTCATTTCAAGGATTTATATAAATAGCATCTTAGTATGTAACCTTTGGGATTGGCTCTCCCCCTTTCATCATCATTCTCTGGAAGCTTATCCAGATTGTCACATGCGTCAATAGTCATTACTTTTTATTGCTGAGTAGTATTCCATCTTATGTCTATATAAGATGTTTGTTTTGCCATACACCAGTGAAAGACATCTGAATTGTTTCCAGTTTGGGTGTGTTAAAAATAAAGCTGCTCTAAACATTTATGTCAGATTTTTGTGGGAATGTATTTTCATTTCTCTGGAATAAATGCTCACGTGTGCTGTTGTGGGTGTATGGTACTGTGTGTTCGTTTAAGAAACTGCCAAGATTTTCCAGATTGACTGACCACTTTGCATTTCTACCAGCAATGTGTGAGTGATTCAGTTTCCCCACATTCTTGCCAGCATTTAATTTTGTGACTCTTTTGTTTTAGCTCTTCTAATAGAAGTGATGGTTGATTTTATGTGTCAGTTGGTTAGGCCATGGTACCCAGATATTTGACCAAACATTATATATGTTTCTGTGAAGGTATTTTTTAGATGAAATTAACATTTAAATCAGCAGACTTTTAGTTAAGCAGTTTATATAATGTGGGTGGGCCTCCCCCAAATCAGTTGAGGGCCTTAAAAGAAAAATACTGACCTCCTTGGAAGAAGAGGGCTTTGCTAGGAGATGGACTTTGGACTTGAGTTGCAATATCAACTCAGCCCTGGGTCACCAGCCTGCTGGCCTACCCTGCAGAATTTGGACTTACAGCTTCTATGATCATATGAAACAGTTCCTTAAAATTACACTCAATTGATTTTTCCCTCTCCCTTCTCCCTCTCTCTTCTCTTCTTCTCTTCTTTTCTCTTCTCTTTTTTTCTTGACAACATATAATCGGCTCCCTGTATCTGTGGGTACTCCATCAGCAGCTGGATTCAGGCAACCACAGATGAAAAATATTCATGAAAAAGAAAAATCCAGGAAGTTCTAAAAAGCAAAACTTGAGTTTGCTGCATGCCAACAACTATTTACATAGCATTTACATAGTATTTTCATTCTAGAAGATATTGTAAGTAATGTAGAGATGATTTGAAGTATGTGGGAGGATGGGCATGGGGATATGCAAATACTGCATCATTTTATATAAGAGACTTGAGCCTCTGTGGGTACCAAGGGACGACTTTGTGTGTGCATATACACATACACACACACACACACACACACACGAACCCCTCCTATTTGGTTATGTTTCTCTGAAGAACCCTGACTAATAGAGATGTTTATTATGCCATGAAGCAGAGTAGCTGCTGTAAATAAGGAGGTCAGCGGAGGCCCCTGATAAGGTGACATTTGAGCAGAGGCCTGAGAGAAGCAAGCCAGTGAACTGTGTAGATGTGGGGAAGAGGAGGACAGAGTCAGTATAGAGAGTAGCTCTTATTTGCATCCAGTCTTATATGATTTATCAGATTTGTATAGAAAATACTAGTGAATTATATAGGTTAACAAAAGAAAAGTCCTCCACTACCTGGCTCCTGGCTTCTTTCTGGTGTAGAAATGGTTTTGTAATAGAGACTGCCGCCTTTCACCAGCTTTCTTTAAGAGAGCTTTTCATACAATAGTTTGCCTCTTAGATTCTAGACTAGTGTTTCTCAACTGTAAACAGAAATATATCCAATGAAAGCCACAGCTTCTAGTACAGTAAAAAAAAAATACAACTTCCTCCAATCATTGCTGTACATATGTACTGCCAACGATCTCTGCGATTTCTCTCAAAAAGAGAAAGGTGAACAGCAGGAGAATTGTACGTTCTTGTGTACAGTGACATCTATTACTTTCTACCACCCTGTTGAGTCCTTTTAGAAACAAGAACTTTCCATCTGCTTCATTGTCATTGAGGAAAAAGAAATCTCAGAGTGGTGGTCTTCGTCTGCAGAAGGCACTTGGCAGTCTTGACCTCTTTGGGGTTGGGGTAGTTGGTCAGCATGGGTCCCAGAAACATGTGTTCTGTTGATTTACCAACCAAGCTACAATTTATGACTCCAAGGGGCTGGGGAAAGTGGCTTCCTACATTCACATCTGATGTCTAAGAGGGGAGGCTTTCTCCTTCTGATACTGTGCATACTTCCCTAAGTGGAAATGAAATGCTTTCCAAGTATTGATCCGCCTTCTGCTGGCCCATTGCTAGCAGGAAGAGAGTGAGGCCTTTAAATATTTGCATGTGTACCCCACTAGGATGTTTTCAGTAGGCTTCATGAATAGGTAAAAGCACTCATGTTAGCAATGACTCTTCTCTGCTCAACTGGTTTTCCAGTCAGGAATGTAGTTTTTACTTTTCTGCAGTCTTAAAAATCTTAAATATATTATCAGATTTATTTATATAGAAAAACATTTTAGAAGAGAAAAACACATTATATAGAAAATGCCAATACATTGAATAAGACTACAAGAGAAAAGTGACACTTTTTATTTATTTAGATAGTGATTTCTCTTGGTAGCAACACAGTGAGATGAGTGATGAAAAGCTTTTTCCTGCCGTGGTTACCTCCTATAACTGATTTAGAGTGTGTTGTGTCAAGATGAATATCATCATCGTGAGTGTCTCGGATGGTCCGTGTGTTTCTCTGTTGTCTCGCCGTTCGACCCTGTCTTCACATCACTTGACCATTTGTGGTTGATTTCCATCCACGTGTTTAGGTGATGATATTTGAACTGGCTTACCATGTGCAGTCATTTCTCTGCGAGCACAACAAGCCCCCTCCCAAGTCTTTTCATGAAGAAATGCTGGAAAGGCGAGCACAGGAGGAGCAGCGGAGGCAGTTAGAGGCCAAGCGGAAAGAGGAAGAGGAGGTGAGACCCGTGTCACCGCGGTGGCCAGCCAGAGGGCTGAGAGCCCCTAGAGGTTTTTAATCTCTGTCTCTGCCTACATACTTAGCCATATTTATTAAGTTTTGCTCAGCATTTGATCCAAGAACCGTGAATTCATGTGAAAGGAGGCCCTGGGAGTAACCAAGAAATAAATACTATGAGTGATTCCCTCCCATCAAGTATCGGTGCTGCCCCTAGAACCCTTAGTCCTGGTCTTTAAATGAAAGAAAAAGTCAGTTTAAGCAAACTTCTTTGTGTGCTTGTAAAGCTGTGCAGGAGTTCAGAGGCTATTACCTTCTTCCCTCTGTGGGACAAGTATCTCATGCCCAAACGAGTAGCCAAAGCCAGAGACTGAGCATCTTTTTGTTCACTCACCAGTCGTATTTTTTCTGTAGTCTTAGTCTGCATAAGGATGTACACTCCTGTGTTATTTTAAAACTCCTTTAATCAAGCATAATGCATGTATCTAAATTTCCTTCTTGATTTTTGTTCTTTTTCTTCTATTTAATCTTTTAATAAACTTACTTATCTAGAACTTATTTTGGTGTAGGTTGTTAAAATGAGGGTCTGAGTACCCCCCCAGACATTTTCCTAACACATTTATTAAATAATCATTCATTCTTAGGTGATTCGTAATACTTCCTTTAAAGGGTATTTTACCTACTATTTGTACTAAGTTCTATTTGTGAATTATCTCTTTTGTTCAATTCATCTGTTTTTTCCTCAGGTCTAAACCACAATCTTTGAATTATTGTACGTTTGTAACATTTGACTATCTGAGGAGTCAGGACCCGTGTCCCTTCATCTTTCATTGTTCTTTTTTTTCTTTCAGCTATCCTCACACATTTATTCTTACAAAGAAATTATAGGATTGCTTTCTCAAGATTAAAACAAAGCCTCTGGAATTTTGAGTAAAATTGTACTTATATATCCATTTGGGCCGAATTTATATCATGACAATGTTCAGACTTCCTATCCAGAAATAGTTTTTCCATATATTTTTATATCAGTGAGGGTTTTTAGTTTTCTCCCCTTAGATGTTACAGTTTCTTCTAGGATTTTATTATTGCTACTTTCCTTAGCTTCTTTTGTTCACCCTTTGCTTATATTAGCATTGTCTTTGTGAGTTCCATTCATTTTGTTACTATTTATCTCCTATTTAATTGTGTGGCCTAGTTATCATTTAAAGTTTAAAGTTCCTTACCTCTTAGGCAGACACATTTTAATTAGAAGATAAAGATACTTGATTAACAGTCTTGTTTCAGTGTACTGCTGTAACTATCTGTAAGTTTTGGGTATGTTTTTACATTTTATATTATTTATATTACATTTATATTGCTGTAATTGTTTTGGGTTAGTCTCTCAATAGTTTTGATATTTATAACCTGGAGTTTTAGGAGGCTTATAAAAACGCTACTTTATGTAAATTCAGAATCATTTGAGTAATAGGTATATGGGTCAAATGAATAGATAAAAATGCCACTTTTAATAGTGAGAAAGCTGGTTGGGGAGTGCAGCGGAAGGTCTGTGACTTATGGGTGTGGTGCCGGCTCAGTCCACCTCTGCCTGGGCAAAGAGTAGGTGCAAGTTCATGTTCTCTGCAGACAGGCAGATGCTGAAAAGGAAGGGCTCAGTCAAGAGTGGGGAGAAGTGAGAGGCCAGTAGTCACAGTCAAAGTCCCTCCACTCTGGGAATCTCCTGGTGGTCCAGTAATTAGGACTCTGAGCTTCCACAACATGTCCCTCCACATAAAAGTGGGGAGGAAGTGTCCCTCCCCACACAGTCTTAACACCCATTTAAGTGGGAAGTCTACTGCATAAGAACTGGTAAAACTGATGAAACTATAGTATGTACTAAGGTTCTACATACTCTTAGGACTGAAATTCAAAAGATTTGTTGTGATTTCAGAATTTGTGTGTTGTATGGGTTTCAGAGATCAGCATTTGATGGCGGTATGATTTATTTCAGCAACGTGAAATCCTTCATGAGATTCAGAAAAGGAAAGAAGAGATAAAAGAGGAGAAAAAAAGGAAAGAAATGGCTAAGCAGGTACTCTAGAATTTCTGCCATAGTCAAATAGCTTACATTTTGCTAAATATATAGCCTTTTTCTTTCCATTAATGGTATTTGAGTGACTGTATCTTCATAATGTTTGAATATCTCACAAGTCAGGGCCTCTATACTTCATTCTTCATTATTCCTTTTTCCCTCCTTTGTTGCTATCAGTAGTAAAGTTTAAAATGGAGCACTTAAAAGTCTCCCAGATATCATACATTGTGTATTTTATATTCTCCAGATAGTTACCAAACTTTGAGTTGTATATTATCTGTAGAAGATTTAGGCTTATGTAACTAGAGTAGTTTATCAACAGAGTTGAAGGAGAGGGGAGATTTAAGCTTTGATAATCAACCTAGACTGGAATTCTTAATACTTAGAAAACAAAACTATTTGTTCATACTGAAGAGTGAATAGAAACCAGATGGATCTGCCTGAGATTTCATTCAGTGATGGAAAACAGATTTTAAAAGCAGTGGTGGAAAAAGGATATAGTCCTTTGTCTTGTATTTTTCCTGAGTCCAGCTCAATCAGAAAATCAGTTACACATGTTTGGAGAAATCCAGAAAGAATTTTGCTCATTCTCCTTTAAAGAAATGGCACTTCACCTAAGGGAAATAGTGAGGTGCAGTGGGAGGACATACTGATGTAGGAGTAAACAAGCTGGCCGAAAGCTTTGGCTTTTTGACTGCCTTGGCTCAGTGACCTTGACAGGTGACTCTGCGCTTATTTTCTTCACCCCTTAATGTGGCACAGATACTGCTTTCCTGTCTGTCTTATGTAACCATTCCTACAGAAAAATGTACCGCCCTTTGTGAATGTACAAAGCTGTGTACAAATTTAAGGTGATATGACTGTTCACCTGTCTTACATCTAATCTGCCTTCCTGACAGCCACTCTATTCTCTGTTTTCTCTTTTTTAAATAGTGTTCAAAATAGTTTAATATTGGAGTCAAGATAGATAATAAAACAATACTAGTTCTATCAATAGAAGAGATAATATAAACATAGACCCTTACCCCATATATTTATATATAACTGATTTTTTGAGCAAGGTACAAAGATAATTCTGGAGAAGGTATAGCCCTTTTTGCAAATGATACTAGAACATTTTTTTTCTTTTCCATTATGATTTATTACAGGATATTGAGTATGCTCTGTTTGAATGTCTCCTTCTGTTCATCTCTTGCTCTTCTCCCTAACTTTTCATGCATATTCCACAATTCTAAGTATTTATAAAATTCACATTCTCTTAAAACTGTAACTATGACCTTCAGTTGTGAAAAAGTACATATTTGGACACTAAATTTTTAAAAGTGTAGTTCAACTTTATTACACTTGAAAATATTCAGCTTAAATGAAATTTGCACACTCTACATATTTATGATTATTTACCATGATTGGCTTCCATTATGACTTAGGTCTAAAGTAGGTTTTACTTTTCTTTTTTTAAGGAACGTTTAGAAATAGCTAGCTTGTTAAACCAAGATCATACCTCTAGAAAAGACCCAGGAGGACACAGAACAGCTGCCATTCTACATGGAGGTTCTCCTGACTTTGTAGGAAATGGTAAACATCGGACCAACTCCTCTGGAAGGTCTAGGTAAGTCCCTGAGATTTCCAGTCCCTTAAAACAACTTTTAGTGAAATTTGGTTGAGTTGTCACATGACAGTTTTAATAACTTTTTCAAAGCCTGTGTATCTTAATATATTACTAATGTAAAATTTTTCATTTGCTTTAATACTTTCCAAGTATCTTTCATGAAGCCAGTTATTAACCTTAACAATCTTGTCTCCAGTGCAGTTTTATCTAACTTTTGGTGATCTAACTATTCAATGTTAGTTGGTCAGTCATGTCCAACCCTTTGTGACCCCATGAACTGTAGCCCACCAGGCTTCTTTGTCCATGGAATCCTGTAGGCAAGAATACTAGAGTGGGTTACCATTTCCTTCTCCAGGGGATCTTCCCAACCCAGGGATTGAACCTGAGTCTCCAGCACTGTAGGCAGATTTTTTACCGTCTGAGTTATCAGGGAAGCCCAATTATTCAGTAAGTGATTTTAAAACTTCTCTTCCATCAGAATCGTCATCCAGTCAGATTCACACTGTTTTCGGCCTGTAATGCCTTAGGTCTCACACAGATGTGGGGAGAGCACCACAGTGGGCGCAGGTATAGAAGATCCTTTACGAGAGGATGGGAGCCCCAGTTTGCTGCCAGGGCTCCCCTCCCCTTGCTGCTGAGGACACTGGGCTTCCCCGTCGCAGCAGGTGGGCTCCTGGGTTGTTCCCTGTCACCAAAGGTCACATGAAAGATACTGTCTCTTCCTCCACATCCTTTTCCTCTAAAGAATTGAGACTTCCCTGTGAAGTAAGTCCCCTACACACAAACCTTCAAGTTTCGAATTTTGAAAGATGCAGACATGCACTCCATCCGTGTCGGACGTGAGCGAAATTGCAGCTTGCCCTCCCTCTCCTAGTGCTGATGAGCCTTCAGCTCTCCCGTCTCCCATCTCTACTCCTTCCTCCAGTCAGTAACTCTTCTTGACTGTTCATTCAGTGCTAGCCCCCGTATGCCAGCTGTTGTACTGTACTTCTTGCTTTTCAAGGTACTGTACTATAAGATTAAAAATATGGAGGGTTTTTTTGTAATTGTTTTTTATATATTACTTGCATGAAAGGTATTATAAACCCATTATAATACAACACTATATAGCCAGTTTTGTTAGTTGGATACCCAGGCTATTTTTGTAAGGTGTATGAACAAATTGGACTTATGAACACTATCAGAATGGAGCTTGTCTGTATGAAGGGGACTTTCTATGTTTGCTGTGATTCCTACTGTAGACCAGAAAGGAATTTTAGTACAGAATTCCTTTCTGTGATTAGGTGGGTGATTAAATAGCACTGGTATTATCATTCAGCTTCTATATGTATTTAAACTATCTCTTGTGATAATCTAATCACCACTTAAAAACCAACATTTTAGGTACCAAACTAAAAACTTATATAATCTTTTGTGTTACAGTCTGTTTATAAGGAGGAGTCATTTTAGTTCTTTCCCTAATTATCTATTTTGAAAAAAAAATCAGCTCAGAAAGCATTTTGATATTAACATCTAACCACCTCCTGTTAAGGTGAACTAAATGTTTTCTTGAGTGCAGTTTCTGGTATGATTTCTATTATAACTCCTTATACCAATTTAGATTAATTTTGCAACTAGACTTCCATTAGACAACATAGTTTAAAGCTGTCAGAGTATTCCACTAGGAAATATCTAACAAATTCCTACTGTGTTAGAAATGGTGGAAATAAATCAATGCTGTGAATAAGATGTATAAAAACAATTCTTTTTAGTTTAATTATTTCCATTTTTGTGGCTAACTGTAAACAGTGGGTCCAAGATTAGACTTGCTTTTGAGATCAGTAATTATTAGCAAATTTATTCAAGGAAGGGTGGGAAATTCTCTGTTTCCTTGACACAGGTAGAACAGATTTTTATGTAGCACTTACAAAGGGACATTAGTATGTCTTGGATAGAATGACATTTCCACGAGCATCCAAGAAGTCACTTTCATGTATTGTTCGCCAAGATTGTTGTACAAACCTGTATGGAACTCTGGCACTATGTGTCAGCTACAGACTAGAAAAGAATGAATCTTTCTTGTAGTTTACATGCTTCTTTGGTTAAGAAATAAAAAGTCCTTGATATACGGAAGTATCTCATACATACTCTTTATTCTTTTTTCTTCCTTGCTATTCTCTAGTCTTTAAGTTGGAAAGCCAAAGGAAATGAGCAGAGTGTTCCATTTTATTCTTTCAACTAGAAGATACATTCAGTAGTTAGTAGACATGACCTTGTCATGAACATTGTCAGCAGTCAGTATTTGAATTGGCTGTGACTAAAAGCAATACGATCTAGAACGAGATACTTGATGAGGGCTTACTTGCTAAAGGCTAGACACTGTTCTGAGTCCTAGGGATTCAGTAAATAAGATCAAGATGGACTCTGGTCTCATGGAGCTTGTATTCTAGTTGGAAGAGACTGTCCACAAGCAAACCAGAAGTTGCCAGGTAATTACTAATGCTCTGCAGAGAATTTAATTGGCTATCTTGAGAAAGACTGTATTGTTACTTTATATTGGGTGTTTGGAGGAAAGAGTTCAAGGACTGGATCCTGAGTGACTAAAGGACAGTGGCTTTAAACTGAGGGGCACATATACTGGATCTGGATGAAGGGAAGGAGCCAGCTGCTCAGCTGAAAAGAACAGCCGGTATAGAAGACCCCAGGCTGGCCTAGGCTGGTCCTGCCCAGAGCTCATCAAACAGGGCAGCATGGCTGGAATGACCAGTTGTGGAGACAGTGGTTCAAGGGGGCAGCAGCGGCAGATCAGAAGTGAGGTCTTTGTTGGTTGAATCAAGAGTTCAGGTGTACTGAGAAGCTGTTTGAGGTTTTAAAAAGGAATACGGTATCATCTGATCTATGCTGAGTGAAGTTCTTCCTGGCTGCTAGTGGAGAATGGAGAGTGGGAGCGAACAGCAGAGGAACAGCTCATGCATCTCGTGTCATACCACTCTCCCTCTCCCTCACCCTCTGCATGGTGCCCACGCTCATCATCCAGTCCTTCATGCACACCGAGCTCCTTCCCATCTCATGGCCTCTGCCAGTTACTCTACCTGCGATGCTCTCCTTCAGTTGACTTTGCGTGGCTGACCCTTCATCACTCAGTTCTCCCCTCACACGTGATCTCAGGTGCCTTCCCTGAGCACCCCACACCTTAGTCACTTGTTCTCCAATTTCCTGTTTTATTAAATTTCTCTACAGCAGTTACTGCTAGCTAAACTTCATATTCATTTGTTTGCTTTTTAATTGTCTTCTCCTTTTGTGAAAGTATGGGGTTCTTGCCTCTGTGTTTTCTTCAGGGCCTGGCACAGTGCCTGGCCCTGGACAGGGTAGGTGCTCAGTAAACATCTGATGAAGGGAGGGAGGGAGGGAGGGAGGGAGGGAGGCAGGAAGGATGATAGAAAGGGACAGAGTGTCTTTTTGGCCGTGGTAGGGTCTGCAGTCTCTTTTAACCAGGGCAGATCAGCTTTTCTTTTTTGTGTGGGATACATCAAAAATCAGTAAGGCATTATGTAATGAAAGGCTTCCACTGTATAAAACAAGAGAACGAGAACAGAAAACCCCTGACGTTCTAGTGGAAAGAGCTTAAAGCCTTGATTTTCAAGTACCTGGCCCCTTGGCCCAGCTTTTCGGGGAAGCACTTTTGCCTTTGTTGAACAACTTCACTTTCTATGTCCTTAATCATTCCCTGGCCTTAAGAATTTGTGGACCACACATAGAGTGCAAGAGACTCAAATCATAATAGGTTTTCTCAGCAGTGTGGGAGGGTGTTAGGGGAGGGAATTGAAAATGGCAAGACCAGTTAGTAATGGGGTATCTTTTGTGTCCAGGAGAAATTTGGTGATGACCTGAACAAGGCAGGGAAATTGGAGAAGAGAGGCTCATATTTAGGAATCAGTTAGTTGCAGGAAATCTAGGAGCTCGGGGAGATGTGCACATTTTGACTAGTGAGACAGAATGGATGACTATGCCACCAAGCAAAAAAAGAGCCCAGGAGAAAAATGCGATTTAGAGTGAGTAGGGGCAGGTGGCAGTTTCATTGACTTTGCAGTGGCATGAAGAGTGAGTAGAAGGGGTAGTCATGGAGACAACAAGTGTAGATGTTTGAAAACGAAAAGCAAGATGGGGCAAGAGATTGAGGGAGAGGAGGAGGGACATGGGCTGAGGATAGGGAGCCAATGGAGAGGGACAGATTGAACATACAGAAGAGGGGCACTAACCGATGGACCAGGGTCCCAGAGGAGACTCGGGGTGGAACTGAGGACAGGGCTGCTGTCCTTTCTCAGTGTCTGAGAAAAAGAAAAAATGGCTCAGGTGCCAAGTAACTTTCTAGGTAGACCTGCAGAAAATGTGGGCTTCCCTGCTCACTGCTTCTTGTTCTCAGTGAAGGTGGAGGTCAGGATCACACTCGCAGTGAGAGGACTGCTTCCTAGAGATCTGTGCCTGATCATAGCATTTCTAGCAAGTGTCCAATCCTGACCATCAAGGGCACTCTTCCTTGCCTCATCCCTGCAAAGCTCTCCCAATTTAGTTGTAATATTTGCATTGTAATCTGGCTTTCCACTCAGAAAAAAAGAGAAAGAGAGAAAGAAGGGTTAGGCTTTGAGTGTGGGGGTTGGACATTGTGTAGTGTGGGGCCCAGTTGGTGACTAGGAGTTTGTCGTGCTCTTAAGCCCCAATTTTGCAACTTTCTCCAGATGTGCGTGTACACAGGCTGTAGGGTCAACATGGACTTGAGCTAAATCACTTCCAGAACTTCTGTGATGATGGAAACGTTCTCAATCAGTGCTCCCCACTATGGTAGCCACTAGTCACGTGGGGCTGTTGCATACCGACATACCTCAGAGATGCTGCGGGAGCAGACCACCACAGTGAAACGAGTATCCCTGTATAGTGAGTCACTTGAATGTTTGGATTCCCAGTGCATGTAAAAGTCATGCTTACAACTATGCTGGAGTCTGTTAAGTGTGCGATAGCACTCTATCTTAAAAAAAACAGTTTATATACCTTAATTTAAGAGTATTACTAAAAAAATGCTAAACATCTGAGCCTTCAGTGAGGCATAGTAGCAACTGAGCACAGATCACCACAACAAATACATAATAATAATGAAAAAGTTTTAACTATTGCAAGAATTACAAAAGTGTGACACAGATACAGGAAGTGAGCAAATGCTATTGGAAAAATGGTGCTGATAGACTTGCTTATTAACACAAGGTTGACACAAACCTTCAATTTGTTAAAAAAAAAAAAAAAGGCAGCCATGGTATCTTTGAAGTTCAGTAAAATGGAGCACAATATAATGAGGAATCCCTGTACTTAAATGTGCCTACACAAGTTGAAGAACTGAATTTTTAATTTAATTTAGTTGTGACTGAATTTAAGTAGCTACATGTGGCTACCATACAGGGCAGCACCCATCTGGAGCAGAGTTTGTAGAGTTCATGTGGGGAAGTCTCCGTGGTGAGTGGGAGGTTGGACAGCTTTCCCATTAGCAACTTCAGCTCAGTTCCCAGCAGAGACTGCTATTGGACAGTGAATTGACTAGTAAGCAGGAGAAAATGGAGGGACACAAATTTCCTGTGTTAATCTTAAAGAAAAAAAAAAATCATTGTCCAAATTTATTTTTAAGGCGAGAACGTCAGTATTCTATGTGTAGTAGCGAAGATTCTCCTGGCTCTTGTGAAATCCTGTATTTCTCTGTGGGTAGTCCTGATCAGCTCATGGTGCACAAAGGGAAATGTATTGGTGAGTAAACTAGCTAAACTCATTTAAATTATTCTAAATAATGCAAGTTAATCATGAATGAACAGGGGAGAATGGACACTACGTCGTCTAGACCAGCGTGGTTGCAGGAAAACTCTAAGCTGACAAGCATTCTAGTTCCCATTCCTGATGACCAAAAGGAGAAGTCACTCAGTCCACTTCTGTAAGATGGAAATAAAACCCCAGGCTGTTGGAAATATTGTTAGCAGAAAGACAGAATTTGTCATCATTAGAATTAGCCAAACTTTTCAAAACCAAATTGGTTGAAATATTATGAATCTGGAATTTTGCATCATGTACATGTGTTACTGCAGAAATATGTATAGCAAAATGATTTCTAATGCCTGTGATCTTTGAGGGTTAAGTCTCATTTTCTTAATTTGCTGTCCACCTGCTTAGCATTTTCTTGCTTGGCATCCTGTACCAGACCAGGAAATTCACTTTATTTTCTATGTGTTTTATTTAGCAGTTTAGCCATCTTATTTAGCAGATGGCTATTTGTAGTGAATCTTGTTCAGAAATTTAATTTGAATTGTTTACATTAAAATCAAATTTCCTCTGTCTACTTCCTTTGCTTTAAATGTACATCATCTTTTATCAGTCATACAGATACAGCTGTTAATTGGTATAGGAATCACTTGCATACAGTGAATTTAACAATTAAGTTTCATTTCCAGTCCCACGAGTATTCTTACCAGAGCTAATAAGCAGCTAAAGTACCTAAATCAATTTTGCTTTCTTTTTAAAGGTATCTTTTTTCCCTTCCTCTTTGAGGAGGTGTACACAGAAAGGGAAGTTGCTGGGGAGAGGGCAACAGGTAGAGGGAAAAGAAACCGAGCATCTGAAAAGTCCTTGATCTGAGCACATAACCGTGGCTGATGAAGGCGGCATGGACCATGCAGGATTCTGCACATACACAGAGCCTTCCTTCTTCAGACACAGCCACCATCTGGGAAGGTTTAAGACCTTGGTAGAGATGATTTGCTTTGGTCCTGAGGCTGTCCTTGACTCTAAGGCGTTTCCGACTCATGAATTGGCAACATAAAACTCACTGCTTTTAATGGTCTGGGGAAATCAGGAAGGCAAATCAATCCAACTGTGTATTACCTTATCTTGACCTCCTAGTCTCCTTGGTACTCATTAGACAGATTCACCTTTGTTAATATTCTCATTGGGAGACATTTGCAATCTGAACTTTTTAAAATGTAAAACCACCAAGTAAATTATTTATTTTGTTTTCTCACAATAGGTTTAATTTTTAAAATGGGTCCTAATTTTTTAAGAAATGTTTTTGTGAAAGATCAACTAATTAACATTTGCTTTTCAATTTAAAGCTGTTGGAACTAGAGGGAATCAAGAATTTCCCCAGATATTATTCCCTATATATTAATATTAAAGCACTAGAGAGGCTTCTATATAAATGATCACACAGTGGAGTATCAGTCTGAGCTCTTATGGTAACATTTTCCTTCAGCCTTGTTTCAGTGTGTTATTTTGTCCTTTTTATTATCCCCACGACGCAGAAGTGACAAAAGGTGGGTCGCAATAAAAGAATTATAATACAAAATAAAAATGCAGCCAGCAATTACAAAATACCCACTTAGTCCCAGCTGGGGATATATATATTGCAAGACATTGTGCCATATAATTCACAAATTTAATTAGGCTTTATGTACATCATATCACATTCCATCCCATTAATAATCACTATCCTGTGTCTCCAACATGTGCTGCATAGATCCTACATTCCACAGGTTGATTACTTTGGTTGACAGATTTTCAAACACTAGGGGTTTTTATTTTTATTTTCCCATAGCTAAGAATGTCCAGAATTATTTATAACTAGTATAATAGATCGTTTCAATTAAAATTAAAAATCTCTTAAATTGTCAGCATATCTATGGAGGAACACTGCTTCTCTCAGTGAGTTAATTCAGCCATATTTCTCTAGACTATTTTTAAGAAAACTACTCTGTCATATGTATGTAGGTTATTTTACTTTTCATTATGAAGATAATGTAGCATCATGGAAAACTATTATTTATATAGTAAGAGAGAAAGAACAGATCAGTAGTTTTCATTTGGGGTGATTTTGTTCCCTAGGGGACATTAGTTGACATTTGGATATTTTGACGATTAACGTTAGGGTGAGGGTGCTACTGGCATCTCATGGATAGAGGGGAGGGCTGCTGCTAAACGTCTGACAGTACACCCCCTTCAACAAAGAGTTTTCTGGTCCTGAATGTCAGTAGTGTCAAACCCTGTTATATATGCTACAATTCAGTAAATTAGGGAGGAAAAGGGTAGAAGGTTCTAGAAGAGAAAGACAAATTGGTTATATTGTAGGTGATATTTGTCTCCACTTCCAATTTTTTGGTGATTTTCTATTACAGTCTTTAATAAAAATTTAGATTTTTGTAAAAAATTTGGGGACATTACAAAAATTTAGTTCTCCCAGGCATAGGTGGAAACCATATGCCTATCACTAAATAAATGTGTCTCTCTCAAGCACTTCAAATTTAAACTGTCATGACTTGTTCCTTCCCTCAAAGCCATTGGCCATGCTCAATATCTGAGCATATTCAGATTTTGTGTTTAGAAGATCATTGAGGTATTCAAATTTCTGAGTTACTAAAACCTGTTTTCACTATGTACGCTAATCTTCATTGATGGAGCGTTCCTGGTTTCAAACTCCTTCTATCAATGTTAGTTGGTATTTAGCTATATGAAGGTTACGCTACCACACCAGCAGGCACAGTTGTCAGAGGTGGTTATGAAAATAACATGAATACCAACTAGTGGAAGAAAACATTGATCTGAAACTAAGATCTCACTGTCAAATATTTTTCTTTATAAAATTTAGTATTTTAAAATTCAGAGTATATTGTTAAAACACCAAAAATTGGTTACAAAAGAGCATGTATTACATGAAATCACATTTTTCATAGTACATGGTATCCATTGTTGAACAAATGACTGTTCCCTGTTTTTGTTTTTTTATGCCCACAGAAAATGTACCAGTGATGCTTAATTGTATTTCCTTTCAATGTGCAGGCAGTGATGAGCAACTTGGAAAATTAGTTTACAATGCTTTGGAAACAGCTACTGGCAGCTTTGTCTTGTTGTATGAGTGGGTCCTTCAATGGCACAAAAAAATGGGTCCATTCCTTACCAGTCAAGAAAAAGAGAAGATTGATAAATGCAAAAAGCAGGTAGGCATCCAAGATGGCTCACTGAGCAAAAGGACTAACCTAGAGTTTAAGGAAATGACAAAACAAAGTAGCTCAGCATTTGACTGGCCAGCACAGAAGACCCAGAATGCAATGAGATCTGTTCAACCAGAGGGAATGGTGGAGGATCATAAGTGTTCCCAGATCCTGCTGCCTCTTTCAGAACTTTCAGAGCGTGGTCCAAACTCTTGCAGCTGCTTCTCAACCTCCTTTCTTAGCTCTTATTATTCCATTAATATCTCTCTCTCTCTCCAACAGGGACTAAAGAGTACTTCATAACTGTGCTATTTGCAATCATTTGCATTTTCTCAGTCTCTTGAAATATTCACAACTGCATTTTAGGGGGCTGGAGAATTGTATAATTCATTCTAATACTTAGCTTAAGGAGAACATTTAATATTGCAGTGCTACATAATAAATAAAGAGGTTATAAAACAATAGGTGAAGCATCGTGTTTGAAAATGTATGTGTATTTATTACAAAAAGAAAAACTGAAAGTAAATACACTAAATCATAACAGTCGCCTTTGAGTGATGACCATAAAGATAAATTGTGGGGTTTTTCTTTTGTATTAGTACCTATTAAATTTTGACAGTGAATCTTTATAATCAGGAAAACTCATTTTAAAGTTAATGTTTCTTTTTTCTGGTGGCCATAATGCAAAAGAAGCTGCTTTTGAAACTTGTCCATCTTTAAGAACTAGTAAGTTGACCATGTGGTTTAGGGGAGGACTCAGTTCAGGGCCTATTCCTTCTTGCTATCAAAAGTACATTTTCTGTTCAGATATTTCACTTTTGCAGTGAAACACTAGTTAATGCTGACCAACCCAGCTATCATCATCTTATTGTTTTTTCCATTCCAGATTCAAGGGGCAGAAACGGAATTCAGCTCACTGGTGAAACTGACCCATCCAAACATAGTACGCTACTTTGCGATGAACCTCAAAGAGCAAGACAATTCCATCATGGTGGATATTTTAGTGGAGCACACTAATGGGATCTCCCTCGCAGCCCACCTGGGCCACTCAGGCCCCATCCCGGTACATCAGCTTCGCAAGTATGCAGCTCAGCTCTTGTCAGGCCTCGATTACTTGCACAGCAATTCCGTAGTGCACAAGGTTCTGAGCGCATCGAATGTCCTGGTGGATGCAGAGGGCACCGTCAAGATTACAGACTACAGCATTTCTAAGCGCCTGGCAGATATTTGCAAGGAGGACGTGTTTGAGCAAACCCGGGTTCGTTTCAGTGACAGTGCCCTACCTTATAAAAGCGGGAAGAAAGGGGATATTTGGCGTCTCGGCCTTCTGCTGCTCTCCCTCAGCCAAGGACAAGAGTGTGAAGAGTATCCCGTGACCATCCCTAGTGACTTACCAGCTGATTTTCAAGATTTTCTAAAGAAGTGAGTGTCATTTGAGATTTTTCTCTAACTGCATTTTACTCCTTTACTTTTGATTGTACTTGAATGTGCTTAACACCTAAGTCATGTGTATAATCTGAAAAGTGAAGAACAGGTTTCGACTTCTTTGTTCTCCCAGTCCTTTCCCAGCCACATATGTTCTATTTTCTCACTTAGGTTTACCGTTCTCATAACTCCTACGTTCTTCTAAATTCACTTGGGCTTAATAATAGACTTTCAAACTACCTTTTGGGGACTGCCTGGTATACGCTAAGAAGTCAGTAGAGACGGCTGCTAGGGGGAGAAATGCCGCAGGTATTCCAAATGGAAAAGGCCACCTTTACTGCTGGTTCCTAAGGGGTCAAAGGCGACACCTCCCATTCAGAAAACAGCTTTAGGAGTACGATTCTGCCCCTAGTTTTTCTTTATCATTCTTCATTAGCAGTATCCCATTCAGCCAAGTTATAGAAAGTAAATGACTTCCTTGCCCTAGTCAGAGGAGTCTCAACATCTGTAAATTACAGGTACAGATTTAATTACAGAGCCAAGTGTTGTTGTTTTTTTTAATTAAGATATAGTTGATTTACAATGTTGTGTTAATTTCAAGTATGGTGAGTGAAAGTCACTCAGTTATGTCTGACTCTTTGTGACCCCATGGACTATACAGTCCATGGAATTCTCCAGGCCAGAATATTGGAGTGGGTAGCCTTTCCCTTCTCCAGGGGAATCTTTTGAACCCAGGTCTCTCGTATTGCAGGCAGATTCTTTACCAGCTGAGCCACCAGGGAAGCTCAAAAATACTGGAGTGGTTAGCCTGTCCCTTCTTCAGCGGATCTCCCCGACCCAGGAATCAAACCCAGATCTCCTACATTTCAGGCAGATTCTTTACCAGCTGAGCCACAAGGGAAGCCCAGTTTCAGGTCTACAGCAGAGTAATTCAGGATGTTTGCAGATTATAGTCCATGGTAGATTATTACAAGATAATAGCTATAATTCCCTGTGGTATACAGTACATCCTTGTTGCTTATCTGTTTTGTTTATCTGTTGCAAATCTGTTGCTTATCTGTTTTATATATAGTAGTTTGTATCCTTTAAAACCATTCCTCTAATTTGTCTGTTTTATGTACTTTAAGATAGTCCTTACTGAGGTTTTCCTCTGGCCAAAAGTCTTTGCCCAGGTCCTTCAATCAGTGATTCCTTATTTTGCCCTGCCTCTGTCTAAGCTACGCCTTGGTTCTCTCAGTTTCTCTATAAAATAAGATCCCTTAGTCTCGGTTTTTCTAGACATTCCCCTGGTCCTGCAGAAGTGAACCTGGACTGGTTTCTTCCCTTTCTGACACTATCATATGTCCTATGTTTTTTTCCCCCAACCATTCACTTTTACTCACTTCATCACTCCCTACATTTCTTTTACCCTTTATGTTTCTTCTGTTCCCATCTATTCCAGCTGCCATTTGGCCTAATCTATAATATTACTATTTCCTGTCACTCAGTTGTTCTTACCCATTACAGAAGTGGAAGTAGCTGTACTTATATTTAAATAGATAGTTTGTGTGTACCATTAAATAGAAGTAGCTGTGCCTCACAGTCATAGAGATCAGACTGTGATAGCCAGGGTCAGGGATGGAGCGGGAGTTTGGAGTTGGTAGATGCACATAGAATCCACTGCTAATACAAGCTCTCAGAAGTGCCCCCATTTTACAAAAACTTCAATTGAAATGATGAACTCAAAATTTTTTCTCATAACATTAGAAGAAATGTTTTTGTTGTTGAATAACATGGGACACATACTTTAATGCTGAAATTGAAATATTGTTCTGATACAGTCTTCAAGACCCCCTCACTGATTCTGTTTTACTTACATAATTTGTTTTTTATGAAGATAATCGAAACTTGATTGTGTATAGAATGGATAAAACCAAGGTCCTACTACTGTATAGCACAAGGAACAATATCTTATCTCCCAGGATAAACCATAGTGGAAAAGAATATTTTTTAAAAAGATGTATGTGTGTGTAAAACTGAATTACTTTGCTGTGTTGCCGAGATTGGCACAGCATTGTAAATCACCTATTATTTAATTAATAAATAAATAGAGGAGACGCAATACACAAAGTTGTAGAAAGGAGCTAACGATTCTTGATGCTGTGTTCTCTCAAAGTATGTAAACATCTAAAATCTCTAAAGAAATCTTTTGTGACTTCTCTTTAATGCAGTAGAACTTTTAAACTATTTATAAAAGCACCCTGATGATGAAGTTGACTAAAATGACATCAGAGGGAAAATGGGGATAGAATCACTGATGGAAAGATTCATTTCCTCCTTCAGAATGTCACCTTTAGCTTTATGCCCTTCGTCCTTGGTCAAGAATAATTTAGTAAAGGTTAGTAATATAAACAAGCAACACTGGGAGGTTTAAGTAGAACATATCTTTCATATTTAATAGTAAAATGAAGGACTCAGTAGCCAAAACGTTCCTAGTTCTCTTAAAGAACAGCTCTATGCTCTGTCAGTTTTGAACTTGAGATCAGCACCATTTCTTATTCTGTTAATAATATGGTTGTCCTTTAGATTGACTCATATATTTCTCTGTCTTCCTAGAGTGGTTTGATAGACTGCTTATATAAGAAGCAGATGTACAGTATTGTTTTACTACCTTTGCTGTCTAACCCCAGTTAACAACAATGTAAAATCATTCCCAGACAAGCGTAGCAGCATTTCATTTGTAGTTACATTTTTACTTATTGGTGAACATCCTTTGAAGAAAGGTTTTGTTTCACATCAGTCTCTGTGATAGGATAGAGCCCAGAGTTGAAGCCAGACAGCTCACTTCATATTCTACCTTTATCCCTCACTGGTTGAGTGACTTAAACTCCCTACTGAGTCTTTTCCTCCAAAAGACAGGGATAATGGCAAATAATATAACAAGATACTTAAGGATGAAAAGCACCTAAGGATGGGGACTAGTTGCCAGGAGAACCAACCACTTGATTTAGGGTTTGAAAGTTTCAGTCCTACCCCCAACCTCCGTGGAGAGGGCAGGGGCTAGAGGTTGAATGGATCACCAATGGCCGGTGATTTAATTGTTCATGCCTATGTAGTGATGCCTTCATTAAAACCCAAAAAGACAGGATTCAAAGAGCTTCCAGGTTGGTGAACACATGGATGTGATGGGTGGCCCAGAGAGGAGAAGGAAGTTCCAAGCCCCTTCCCATATACCTTGCCCTCTACATCTCTTCCAGCTGACTGTTTATGAGTTATATAGCCTTTTACATTAAGCTGATAAGCTCATAAGTAAAATGTTTCTGAATTCTGTGAGCTGCTCTAGTAAGTTAATTGAACCCAAGGAGGAGGTCATTGGAATCTCCATTCCATTGGTAGCCCCTTGGTCAGAAGCTCAGGTGGACCTATTATCGGTGTCTCAGGTCAGGGTGGGAGGGAAGTCTCATTAGACTGAGCCCCTCGCCTCTGGGATCTGATACTCTCCCAAGGAAGATAGTGTCAGAATTGAGTTGAGCTATATGACACCCAAGTGGTATTGGGAAATTCCTTCTTGGTGTGGGGATACACCCTGACCTCAGTAAAATTGCGTGCAAAACCTTTTATGTAGTCAAATGCAGAAAGCAGTTGATGAAAAATATGTACAGGATGATGTCATTTTACTCTGTGTTCACAAATTAAAACTATATCTTTTGTTTGAATGGTTGTCCAAGACTTTATCCTTATCAGTAATGTTTTAATATTTGCAAGGAGAAAATATTCACATGTTAGTGATGTAATTAAAAGTTAATTTTTATTTTAGGGGACAATTCTGTATCTTTTACAAATGTTTTTATTTCAATCTTTTCTTCCCTCTCAAGATATGAAGTTAGGATTGCTTCACTTTTCAGTACTGTGCCATGAGAAAATTAAATATTACCTTTTATGGTAGTTGCTGTCACCACTTCATAGGTGTAGATTTAAGTCTATAATTCACAATGATGATTGATTGTTTTAAATACCTTTGTATAATCAGAGCCGCTTGCTACCAAGCAGTGCTGCTTGGGTCATTCTTATGAAAACCAAGCAGCTTATTGGATTAGTTAGAACAGTGATTCTCAGACTTTCTCTTGGATTGAATCCACCTGGAGAGCTTGTTAAAGCACAGATTACAGCCCAACCCCCTATAGTTGCTGATTTACTAGGACTGGGGTAGAAAATGTGTAGTTCTAACAAATTCCGAGGTGATACTGATGCTGCTGTTCGAGGGGCCCCGCTTTGAAAAACACTAGCTTAAAGGTATGGCTTGTTTTCATTATTAAACAAATTGTTTGTTAGAACATTAAACGGAAAGGCTCAAGGAATAATTAAAAGAAACTAGGTGGTAATTTGGGCTTCCCAGATGGCCCAGTAGGTAAAGAATCTGCCTGCAATGTAGGAGACACAGTGTAGGAAAGCTCCCCTGGAGGAGGGCAGCTCACTCCAGCATTCTTGCCTGGAGAATCCCATGGACAGGGGAGCCTGGCAGGCTACAGTTAATAGGGTCGAAAAGAGTCAGACACAACTGAAGTGACTGAGCACATACGCAGGTGATAAAATGTGAGACTTTTGAAAAGTTGTTCATAATTGTTAGCAGCATACTTCAAACTGTGATGAACAGGCTGCATCTAAAGTTTGTCATATTGGGCCCCAACCCTGCATCAGCTTGCTGTCTGATTTGCTTTTCCTTTGGGAACTCTAATGACTGGTCCCCAGAAAGGCTTCGTTTAGCCTGGCAGGTTATTAAGCGTGGCAGGTCATTAGTGGGAGTGAAAATTCATAACCTACTTGTGCTATCTTACCCTAGACTTTTAAAAATATTAAAAAATGAGTCAGTCTTCTGGCCTCTACTAGAGACTATACTTTTTTTATTCTCCCACTTAATGCAGCCTGGTGCTTAGCATATAAATCCTGCAAGAATGTTTATTAAATTAAATTCACTTAGTAACACATTTTGGTCCGCAAGTAACGTGAATTCTTTAATGTGTTTCTTTGAAAGATAAACCCATAATTAAAAGCCTTGGATTACTTTATTTAGCATTTATTTTGTGCATTGCTGAGATTCTTTTTTCCCTTTCACTGAGGTGTGTCTGCTTAGATGACAAGGAAAGATGGAGTCCTCAGCAGTTGTTAAAACACAGCTTTATAAATCCTCAGCCTAAAATACCTTTAGTGGAACAAAGTCCCGAAGGTGAGTCTGTTACCATTCTTTTAAACGGATAGCCTATTTAACATAAATTATTTTGAAAGTCTACATAAACCTAAGACTGGAAAGGACTGCATGGTTCATTTATTTTATCCATTTTATGCTGAGCTAAACATAAATCCATTCATTGATTGTGTCTTGTGTACATGGAGGTGTTTGGTCATCCTAGTTTTTCATATCTCCTCTGATGGAATGTCTCTTTGTGTGGATTTGCCCTTATCATGTCACCCTCACTGCCTTGGAACTAGATTTCCCTGCTGTTACTCAAGTAGCAGATGAAGGAGCCTCAGTGGAGACTGGGATGATCAAGAGACCTGGGTTTGGTTCTTGGCTCTATTGCTCGGTCATTTCTTTACCCTCAGTTACCCCTCCTTGTAGACTTGGGCTAATTAAATATTTCTACCTGCTTTGAGGAATACAAGGTTAGGAAAGTATTAAAGCGTCAGCCAGGTAAGAGATACTTTTAAAAGCTCCTCGGCTGGGGCCCCTTCCTCCTACACCTGCATCGTGGTTGGATGTTGCAGCTCTTCCTCTGTTTTTAATGCCTCAGTTGCCTCTCTTGTTTTATCTCAGATTCTGGAGGACAAGATTACGTGGAGACTGTCATTCCTAGCAACCAGCTACCTAGTGCTGCGTTCTTCAGTGAGACCCAGAGACAGTTTTCCCGCTATTTCATTGAGTTTGAAGAATTACAGCTTCTCGGCAAAGGAGCTTTTGGAGCCGTCATCAAGGTGTGATACAGAGTTGTCCCCTGCCCCTTTTAGAGCTCTTTCCCTGTTCCATCTCTGTAGAGGTAAGAATTTCTATTTTGAAGGTAGGGAGGAAAGTGAATACAACTATTTGAAACAATGATTATCTTCCCCTTAATGTAGTTAAAGGCTTTATATAAAGTTACACTATGTGAAATCAATCGCCAGCCCAGGGCTGATGCTCGGGGCTGGTGCACCGAGATGTCCCAGGGGGAGGGAGGAGGGAGGGGGGTTCTGGAGGGGGAGCATATGTAAACCCATGGCGGTTTCAAGTCAATGTATGGCAAAACCAACACAATAAAGAAAATTTAAAAAGAAAAAAATAAATAAAGTTACACTAGACACATTAAGAACGCATCATTCCTCTTCCCTTGCTTGATGCAGTGCATTAACATGATAACCACGTGATTATAACAGCCCCTCAAGTGGAGTCAAGACCTCTGCGTGAAGAATGTTTTTGTGTGCTTTGCTTCAGAAAGAAGATTGTTCTCTTTTTCTCCCATTTGCTTTTAGAGTCGCTGTAGCTAAGAGAGTCACAAGGTTAGAACTGAGCTGGAATTCAAACTGGGAAATGACCCAGATGGTCTTGATGGCTTTTATTTTCCAGCTCTTACTGAAATGGAAAACTAGTGATAGGTTATTAAGGTATGCTGCTGTTAGGTGTAGCCTTCCTCAGTCCAGGCTATTTGGGCAACTTTTATTATCATCTTCCCCTTGAGAGAGAGATTTCAATTCTTTTTTGTGTAATTTAACTATTTTGTTAGAATTTAACAGACCCAGATTACTGTTATCAAATCCATATGAGAAATATGTCATCTTACCCATAAGAGGGTAGCCCACCATCAATAGAGCAGATATCTGTTTAGGATTCTGAGAGTATTATTAAGAAGCTTTGCTTGTCTCACTGTGGAAGGCCTTTTACACTGAAAAAGGAAGCAAATGAGTTTTTCTGTAGTAATCAGGGACAGAAGGACAAACTTCAGCAAGTTTTTCAAAAAACAAAGTCATAATATCATGGAAAATTTTCAACTTTTTTCTTGAAGTATAGACATTAGATGACTAAATAAATCTGCTTTGGGCAGACGTATTCTGATCGGGTAATCACAGTTATCTTTAAGAGGAGTGGATGATTGAAATATATATTTCCCCTTTAACTCATATCATAATTTTGATCTACTTCTTTAACTTCTTTATATTTAGATTCTTCAGCACAAAACATGATCAAACTTCATTTCCTTATAAGTACTTAAAAATGATTATTGTTGTTGTTCAGTTGGTAAATTGTGTCCGACTCTTTGCAACCCCATAGACTGTAGCACGCCAGGCTTTCCTGTCCTTCACTACCTTCTGGAGTGATTAGTAAACTCATATAACAAAAACATTTTAGTAATTTAAGCCCCCATGTTTTCCCTGTGGTTTCTCACTATGAGAACCTCACAGCCCTCACACCCCATCTTTACTTTCAGGTTAAGGTAGGGCTTTCGCTCAGAGGTCTGGCATTTCACTAGCAATGGGAGCTGTTACTGTTCACGCACCTCTGAATTTTAATAAATAAATTCCTAAGAGTTCCAGTACACCAGCCAGTGACTCAGTGTTACCAGACCAAACTTGGGTCAGCTCACCCACCCTCAGCAGAGCCAATCTACTGACACCAGGATTTAGTGAGGGAAAGTGCAGTGTATACCGCAGGCGCCAAGCAGAGAGTAAGGGTAGCTAATGCCCCAGAGACCCAAACTCCCCAGTGGATTCCAGGGAAGCAGTTTTCTAACGGCAAGGTGAAAGAACTGCAGGGTGAGTGATCAGTTCATGAACAGTTCTCTGATTGGTTGATGACATGGTAACAGGGTGGTGTCACAGGACTTAACATCTTAAGTCCTTGGACTCCACCTGGTCTGGGGGCTACAGCTCATGCTCATCATGCAGTTAGTTTCCTCCATCTGGTCGGGGTTTTAGTATCTGTAAAACAATTCAAGAATGTGCTTCAGACACTTGTTATCTGTGTCCTTCAGGAAAGAACTAAAGATTCTGTGACTGCTCTATGGCTGATTTCACTTTTTAAATTGTTCCAGTTCTTCTGGCCCAACTGCTGTTTTTTGGTCACTCTGTGTTCACATTCTTTCAGTCATTATTGAGCAGTTTTTTGTGACTCAGGAGGCCTGGGAGACTAAAGCTTTTCTACAAACAAGAGGCAGGCTGGGGACATCATGGCTGATTTATCCCAGGAAGGCCCTATGGAGCCCTGCTTGGTTATATGTGATATGTGTGTTATATACTGAGACATAAGTTTGAAAGACAGTGCCAAAACTTCCCACCATCCTCCCCTCTATTAACATGGCAGTAAAAGGGCTGTCATTTTTGGAGTGCACATTCCCTATTTGAGGCTTGTGCTAGGTGGCTCACAAAACTTGTCTTCTAATCTTGTGATATTCCTATAAATAGGTATTATCCCATTTTTCCAGATGAGGGAACTACGACTCAGAGAAGTTATTTCATTTGCCTGAGGTTAGATGCATCACTAAGAAATATCAACCAGTATTCAGACTGACCTGTTTACTCAAAAACATCTTTTGTACCACTGTTTTCATACCCCCAAAAAAGATAATCTGAAACTCATTTTTATATTGTTCCTTTCCCATTCCTAAAAGTAGTTTTGGTATAGAAACTGAAGCCCATGAGCCAAGCAAGAGAATGATGCTATTTTTTGTAACCAACTAGTTTCTCCCTCTGCTATGGGCAAGTTGTTAGTTTTTATCACTTCAGTTGACCTGCATGGTTGGGATTGGAATGTTCAGAAAACAAAATTTTGAATAAAATTCTTCAGTCAATTCAATTGAGTTGTGAAACTGCCCAGGGTAAGGATACCTCTATGTAATATATGGAGATTTGCCTTTGAAATGTTTTCTTGTATTTTTCTTTTATTCTTAATTGTATTGTTCTAGTTTCCTTACATAACATCAATTGTAAATCTTCAATCTTAGTAATAAAAATCAATGGGCAATAAATGTGTTATTGCCAGTTACTTTTATTAATATTTACTGAGCACTTTTCTCTGTGAGGCCTTGATACAGGTGCTTCACTTACATCACTTCATTTAATCTTCAGTCACCTTTGAGGTAAGGACAGCGGTATAAATTCCATTTTATAGTTTAAAAAAATGAGTTTCAAGGCAATTATCATTTGCCCAAATTCCTTATAAGCTGATGTTTAGAATTTGCATTCAAGTCTGTTAAGTGTTGGAGTTTAGTTTGTATTTAGTGACTTTAAGTGTAAAAAAATATATATATATATTGGAAAGAAACTAAAATCACCTTCTAAAACTTTATACTGAGTTTATAAAATAATTTTTTAAAAACGAATTTGGAAAAGCACCAAGGCTTACTTGGAAATTTAGATAGCAGATGTAATATTGGAAAGGCAGGGATGTAATTGTGAATAAATTAATATGGAGATTATGAATTCCCTAGTGGTCCAGTGGTTAGGACTCCATGCTTCTACTGCAGGGGGTATGTGTTCCATCCCCCCTGTGCCATGGATCCTGCCTGCCATGGAATGTGCCACGCCACGACCCCCCCAAAAAAGGCTAATACAGTAAAATGGATATTATGTTTTCCCTCAGTCTCCTAGCAAGCTAAATATATCTTGCTTGGGGTGAGATGTTTTCTAAATTTTTGGCAGTCAACTTTGTTCAGCATAAGAGCTTCAGATGTGTGGTCCTCGCCTGTAGCTATAGATTCTAGCTAAGGGGTTCCCCTTGGGAGGGGCGGGCTGGTGCAGTAGGAATGTCAATCCGTGTGCGGTTCCGAGTGGCTGACCTGCTGGACCCCTCTTCCTTCCCTTTTGCGTGGCAGGTGCAGAACAAGCTGGACGGCTGCTGCTATGCAGTGAAGCGCATCCCCATCAACCCGGCCAGCAGGCACTTCCGCAGGATCAAGGGCGAGGTGACGTTGCTGTCGCGCCTCCACCATGAGAACATTGTGCGTTACTACAATGCCTGGATCGAGAGACATGAGCGGCCAGTGGGCCCGGCGACCCCGCCCCCGAACTCGGGACCCCAGGCCCAGGACGGGCAAGCCTTAGCCCAGCCAGCGGGCCACAGCGACCCTGACAGCCAGGGCAGCGTGGAGGCGGCCGCGCCACCGCCCATCCTCAGCAGCTCGGTGGAGTGGAGCACGTCTGGGGAGCGCTCGGCCAGCACCCGCTTCCCCGCGGCTGGCCCAGACTCCAGCAGCGATGAGGATGATGAGGACGAGGAGCAGGGCGTCTTCTCACAGTCCTTCCTGTAAGAGCTCCCGGCGCATCCTGCCTCCCTGCCAGGCCCAGGCAGGGGAAGGGGGACAGGTTAGAAATCCAGGCCTGTAGACCATGTGGGAATACATGTACATGGAACTTATTTTAGAGAGGAATCAAATGCAGTCCAAAGATTTTTTTTTTACCTCCTGCTATCTTCAAGAGATCTCCAAAATCCAAGTCCTGGAAGAAGGAAAAGTAGAAACTTCTTCCAATTCTTCCTGTTAATACATTTAATAGGATTTTTAAAAGAATATTCTTTTTAGATAAGGGCTTCTGACTCTGGAAATAAAGGAACTAATTTGGAGTCTCGACATGGGGCCTACTGCATTTTTAAAAAGGGTTACAGAACCAATAATTAATGGTCCTAAAATATAGTTTAATTTATCTCAGAATCCATCCTAGTTATTTACATTTGTGGTTTTATCTCATTGTATCTGATTGGATGCAGTTTATTATGACCACCTAGCTATTGAATTATATATAACAGGGAGTTTGGTTTCTTTAGTCTTTCTCTAATTCTCTTTTTAAGACCTGCTTCAGATTCTGACAGTGATATCATCTTTGACAATGAAGATGAGAACAGTAAAAGCCAGAATCAGGTAAATATATAAATGGAAATGATACCATTTTATTCTTCATGGGGTCAGGACATAGCAAATGTTTGATGTTGTACACCTCAGGTAAAATAGTAAAGCCTTAATCTGACATGCAGATATAGAAACTGTCCATTTAAAAAGCAATGATTATTTAAAATATGCTACCCATGTGATTACTTATATGTCTTAATTTATCCACAAAATAAAACATGCCTGCTTTTAGAAGAAAGGAATAAATTGACATGCTGGGTTTTTTGTTTTGCTTTGCTTTTAGTGAAAACCATTTCCTAGAGGACTTGGAGAAACATTATGTGGTTGGGAATGAGGGTTGAATGCAAATTATTTGAGGAAATAAACAGCCTAATTGTGGAGTTATGTGAGTCTCTCTCACATCAGTTAATCTTGACTGATGACTCTCATAAACCATCCTCTGGAATCCTCTAGAACAGTGTTTTAACACTGTAGGTCATGATCCTATAACAGGTTATAAAATTAGTTTCAAGGGTTACAACCAGCTTTATTTTATTTTCAGTGCTATAGAGAGGAGTATAGAATGCAAAATGCATAACACTACTACAGGTAAACTGTTCACAGAACGTGTCTCTTATGAGTATGGTATTGTAAAATACAAGATGGTCTGAAAGATTTGAAAACACTGCTTTAAGCCTTGGACCCCATTCAGTTCTGTCTCTTCCTCCACCCAGGCCAGCAGAGCCCATCAATGCTGATGACCTGGAGTTCAGGGTGAGGCTTTGTGATCTCTAGGGCTGTCGGTAGTCGCTAGAGAAAGCTTCTGTAGCTGGGGACTCAATACAGTGAATTTATTACCAAAAATAAAAATAGAGTTACAAGCAGGGTGCATTCACAGTAGATAAAGGTAAGTCTACACCTAGACTCTCTTAGATAAGCAGTTAAATTGGTTTGAATGAGGTTTGAATGCATTAGCCAGCATTTTTTGTAAGTACTTCTCTTTTCCATTAAAATCCCCCTTAAACTCCTGAGGAAGTTTAAGGAATAATAGCATAAGTAGTCTAAGCTAACTGCTTTGGTTTTAGCATTAGTTATGCATTTAATTATTATTGGAGCACCAAATTTACAATTCTGGCTTTGCTCAAGTAAGTGAGATATCCCATGGGGCACTCTAATAGATGGGTAGAAGCCTCTAAGAGATTAGCAATTTTCTACAGATAATCCCTAGAATAAATAAATAATTCAATAGTAGAATTTGGAGAATTCCCTGGTGATTCAGTGGTTAGGACTCTGAGCTTTCACTGCGGAGGGCCCGGTGTTCAATCCCTGGTCAGGAAACTAAGATCCACCTCCACCCACTCCCCCCACAAAAAGAGTAGAACTTGATTGTTTCCATAATGGGTTATTTTTCCTTTAAACATTGAAAAATGTTTCCACACCAAAATGCAAATCAGAAACAGTCAAATACTACCTAATATTTTTTCATACTTGAGGGTAGGAAAGAGTAATATGTCTTTTAGAAGAAGAAAAAAAAATTTTTGAAGGGACATGAGTTAGAAAAATAGCTGTAGGGGACAACCGTGTGGAAAAGTGGTGTGGGGTAGTGGTCACCCTAAGTGGCAGCTGGGTGGTGGTTCTTTAGTGCTGTAGCCAAGGGCAGTGTGCCATTTGGTAACATGATCGTATTTAAATTGTTTTAGCTAAAGGTGGATTTCTCATCTTCTGTTTCCAAAGTAAGCCTACCATCAAAGGTGACATTCCAATAAAACCGAAGCCTTAAAATGTCAACCTGTATACATTCTACCCTTTCTTACCCATAGGAAGATAACAGTGGTAAGAAGGAATTGACTTCGAATCTTTCTGTGGGTTGTGCACCTTTAATACCTATTTCCTGTTGTCCCTTTCATTGTACTATACAGTAATAGACCTATAAACTATGCATTAGATTCTGGTATTGGCAAAGTTGCTTTTTAAGTGCAGTGAGCATCAAAAAGGACAGTGGTGGTTCTGCTCACTGACCTACCCTCCAAAGCAGCATGATGGCCATGTATGTGGTAGGGCCGGCATAAGCAACTTGGTGACAGTAATGACCTTGTTTCATTTCAGCCTCGTTTTGAGCTCTCTTGTGTTCCTCTTGGGTTAGGATGAAGACTGCCATGGAAAGAACAGTTGTCATGAAAGTGAGTCACCAGCAACCACAGAGGCTGTGCACTACCTCTACATCCAGGTAAGGCCCTGGCACACAGCTCAGTGACTCAGCAACTCCCAGTAGTTGCTGGTGAGTAGGTTTTGGGAGATGAGAATAAGAAGGCGAGCAGAAGAGGGCTCCGCAGCACTGCCAGGGATGAACTGGCCAGAGGGGATTGCAGAAGGGAGGCCCTTTCCCTCAGCCTTGAACCCAGCTCTCTCGTACTGGAGCAACAGACAGCATAAGGCAGTGGTTTCCAGTTCTAAGCTCACCTGGATTGTGGAAGTTCACATCCTGGATCCACCAGTCACAGCTGTGTGAGCTCAGGCAGAGTTCTTCAGCATCCTATGTCCCAGGATGCTGGAACATTTAATCACCTGTAAATTAAACAATAGCAGGTACCTTAATGACTTGTGAGTAATAAACACAGTAATGTGTATAAAGTAATTAGAACCATACCCAAGGCCACAGGCGCTAGACTGTACATGTACAGAAATTCTGTTTTGTCTAACAAGTTAAACCTGGGCAAGTAAGTTACGAGGCATATAACATCCTCGTGTGCACAGAAGACACACCAGCCTGGCTTTAGGAAAGTGGCTTGTCTTGGAACCCCTGAGGGATAGGAGAACCAGCTCCAATGAGGCATGGCTAAAGGGAAGCCTACAGGTTTTGTCCTGCTCCCTCTCCCAAGGGGCACATTCTGAACAGTGGGAACCTGCCAGCAGAGGGACAGCCACAAACCAAAGAGGAAGATGTGCCTCTGGCCCAAGAGAACAGGACTGTGGGTCGTTATTAGTGTTTTCAGTCACATCTGCAAGGAGACAGATCTTTAAATGTGAGATTCAGTACTATGCCAAAGAAGGAACCCTCAGACAAGTGTAATGTTTCAAAAGAGGTTAGTTAGGTGGCTACTTAACAGAAGCTGCAGCTGGTTTTAGGTTTTTCCTAACATAAACCACTCATACTCATGATAAAGTGTTTGTCCCCCAAACTTCTAACTCTTGAGTAGCTTCTCCATTCCAGTACTCTGAACAGTTACAGTGAAGCGGAAGTATGTAAGGGAGGTGTGTGAAGTGTGGGTACCAGCATGGTGTGGGAGGCAGAGGCCCCCTGAAGGACAAGTCAGAATTTGTAGATGTCATTCTGAGCATGAGCGGGTATTTCTCTCTTTTAAAATGACATGTTCCTCTCTTTAAAAGCAACAACAAAAAAATCCTTCATGAGACATCTCAACTTTGATGCTAGTTTGAAACATACTTTCTGGTTTCATAAATCAAATGCTATATATTGATCTAAGACTTATATGACATTGCATTGTTTTCTGAGAGATTAATACAGTCAAGCAGGATGAGATAGAGCCCTTTCTTGAATATTTTGTATTTATAGCATTTCACTCTAGACTTGAAAGCCGTTGTCATTAATTTAACCTACAGGTGAGAGAAGCTAGTGTCATCACTGAATTACTAATTAGCCCTTCTTGAAAATGTGGGCTTGGAAATGATCTTGTAAAACTAAATAAAATTTTATTTAATTCTAACTTTTCTTATTACTTGTGACAAGGCTTTTAAAGTCTTATTTTTTAATGAACAATAATATGAAAAATAAGAATGATTTTGTTGGAGTGCTAAGATTATGCTTCTTCCCCCCAGTTTTTTTAATACTATTGGTTTCTTTTTTTAATTAAAAAAAGATAAGCCTTTCCTGTAATTACTTACAATCTGTGGTAATGTTTTAATACAGGATTACACTAATTGCCATTGTTCTCCTTGACTGAAACTGTCATCAAATCCTGCCTGATTTGTTCTCATCTATAGATGGAGTACTGTGAGAAGAGCACTTTACGAGACACCATTGACCAGGGACTGTATCGAGACACTGTCAGGCTCTGGAGGCTTTTCCGTGAGATTCTGGATGGATTGGCTTATATCCATGAGAAAGTAAGCTTGGCAACATTTCACATCTGAAATATTTCACATAAAATTTATAACAAAAGTAAATATGAGACTTGAGAAAAACTGAAATAGAGGGGAAATTATGGGTATTTTGAAATAATCTATTTTTGCAGGAAATAGAACATATCAAAAGACAAGAAAATAGTATAAAACCTCACAGTTCAAAGAAAACACTGAAGGATAGGACAGGGGTCAGCAAACTATGGCGCCCACAGGATCCCTACCCACTTCTGTTCAGCCTGTGAGCTAGGGCTGGCTTTTACATTTTTAAGTGGTTGTAAAAAAAGTTGAAAGAAGGGTAATATTTCATGACACCTGAAAATTCTGTGAAATTCGAATGTGTGTCCATTAGTCACGTTATACTGAATCATGGCCGTGACAGTTTATGTGTTGCCTGTGGCTGTGCTTGTGCTGCTGCTGTACAGTTAAGTAGTTGTGACAGAGCCTGTATGGCCCATAAAACCTAAAAGATTTACTATCTGACTCTTTACAGAAAAAGTTTGCCAGCCTCTGGGTTAGGTGAAAATAATTGAACAAGTATGGAAGGTGAGAATGATTCCCTGAGTGGTTTAGATACAGTGAGAGTATGATTGATTCATGCCAAGGTATGTGATTCTGACTCAGTGCTGCCCTTCCTAGGAACATGGAAAACCAGAAAGTCATCTAACAAGAGCAGAGATGAGACTGAGTAACGTAGCTTGCCATGTCTATAAAATGTCACTTTAAAACTAGAAATTGTCATCATGATGTAAATGCTAATGGACCTAGCTTCAGGAGGAAACGCAGCTTACATTTTAAACATGAGTTGTCTGATGCATTAGCATAAATATGTTTTTTTTTCCTGTGCCTCAAGTTTCTTTAATCTTAAAATTTTTATAGTGTATATATACTTAAAGACTAGGACTATAATTTACAGCTGTCTAGTTTATAAATAGAGGAAGAAATGAAAATGGCGTTTGTCTCCCTGACCAGAACAGCGAGATATGATACAGTAGAGAGAAAGATCATTCAAAGTCTGATAGAGGGATGCCAAAGGGAACCATTTGGATCAGACCTGATCGGGACAGGGAGAGGGTGGCAAAGGCAGTTGGGAGACATTATAGAGGCCAGACAGCCTAGAGACAGGCTCATCTGATTTTTATCACTAGGTTGGCCTTTTAAAGGAGGAAACAGGAATAATATAAGCTGGTTTTAGGGGAAAAAAAAAAATTGTTGGTTTCTTTGCTTTCTTCCATCAGGGAATGATTCACCGAGATTTGAAGCCTGTCAACATTTTTTTGGATTCTGATGACCACGTCAAAATAGGTGATTTTGGTTTGGCAACTGACCATCTAGCCTTTGCTGTGAGTATTTTTTTTATTCAAGTGTGCCTAAAAACAGATGCATGTGCTTTGATTATCCTGTCTTCTAACATTCTTATGAATTCCCTGAACTCTGCTCTGTGATCCCCAGAAAGTATACAAGTCTGAAGAGGTGGCTGTAAATTATCCTGCAGGCTTTGAGATTGTGAATATGTTTTAGTGAATGCATTCCACTTGAGAGACATACAATGACTAGTTTATGGGTGATATTTAGGGCAAAGGCATATAATACTTTATATGCCTTTATACTTTGGTATTTTGATCTACCATGCCAGACACTGGGCAAGATATTTTACACTCCAGGGGCTTTTAACTTAAGGAAATAAGACTCAAAAACCATGAAACATCAGGAGAATGAGTTCTAGACAGCGTAAGTCAGAAAGTATTAATGATATTCATAACATTGTAGTTTAACAAACAAAGCTAAAATAATGTGAGAGAAATAGTCATGTAAGATTAAAAGATAGTGAAAATTTACATATGGTTATGAGGATAAAAAAAGACTGTATAGGGAAAACAGCATTTCAGATGGGCCTGAAAGGACAGGTGGCAGTCTAGTAGGCTGAGATTGAGGACAGGGCCTGGTGACACCAGGGTCAGGGGTTCCAGAGAGAAAGAACAGCATAAGCAAAGGCCCTGGGGTAAGCAGACATGACTGTCGAAGGCCAGCCTGTTGTCTGGTTGGCTGAAAATATGAGGGTGTAGGAGAGCCATGAAAGAAGATGGCTTAAGGTTGGGGATTCTTGGAGGTGATTGAATACTAGGGGAAGAATTTTACTTAACCTCATGAGCCAGAGCTTAAGGCACCAAAATCTGTGGTAAACGCAGTTAATTCTAAGGGTGGTCAGAGAAAGAAATTAGGATTTGGATTAATGGTGATAAGGACCAAAGGGGCTAAGTTAGAAGGTGACATTAGAAGGAACAGAGAGGGAGGGAGTGGAAAGGGGACAGTAAGGACGTGGTCCTGATCTCAATGGCAGGGAATTCAAAGAGCGCTAAGACCAAACTAATGGATTTAATTAGATGTCTCGGCTTTAGTCTATAGCCAGTGTCGGTCGGCTTTAGTCTTTAGTCTATAGACAGTCTTTGTCTGTCGGCTTTAGTCTATAGACAGACATTTAGGCTATATCTGTTGGCCTTTAGTATATAAGGACCTCCCCTATGAGGGGGCCTTCCCATTTGGCACAGTGGTAAAGAATCTGCCTGCCAGCACAGAAAATGCAGGAGACGCAAGTTTGAACCCAGGGTCAGAAAGATCCCCTGGAGAAGGAAATGGCAATCCACTCCAGTATCTTGCCTGGGAAATGCCATGGACAAAGGAGCCTGGCAGGCTACACTCCATGGGGTCACAGAGAGTCGAACACGAGTGAGCAACTAAGCACGCGCACATGAAGTAGATAAGAGCTCGAGCTCTGGATGCCGCTGCCCTGGGCTACAAACCTTGGGCAAGTCATTTAACCTCGTAGCATCTTTTCTAAAACACGTGTCTAGTATAAGTACTGAATTCAGAGTTGTCACAACAATAAAGTAAGAATTTAGGTGAGCCCTGGAACAGTGCCCGGCGCTGAGAGCATTACAGCTGTTGTTATTGGTGACAGTGCTTGTAACAGGGATCCAGGGAGTGATGTCAGAAAACTAGTGATTTGGGTTAATGCAAGACACGGCTGTCACAGATGTAGTGGAGGAGGTAAGGCTCCCTAAGAGGTAGTAGCAGTTCTGGAGGGGTACGCTTGGTGACCAGCCTCTGGGAGAGAAGAGTGGAAAATTGACCCAGATAAAGTAACAGCCAACGTTAGAAATGCTGTTCTAGTAGATAGCATTTTGATTCTGTTTTGAATATGAAAATAAATTAGACTTGGTAAACTTTTAGGGGTTTCTGCCGTGAAGGAGGTCAGTGGTGAATTGCCCCTCTCCTTGACCTCATTGGGTTTCCAGTGAGCCCTAACTGAACTAAAAAAATGTGTAGCTCAGAAGAGCATTATTATAGTTGTCCTGGATTCTTTGTAGTATTTTTTATTCAGTCTTCATTTAGAAATGACAATCCATTCCTGTGGAATAATATTTTAATTTGATATTTGGCTTACTTATATTTTTAGGCTGATGGCAAACAAGATGACACATCAGGAGATCACTTGATTAAATCAGACCCTACAGGTAAATCCAGAAGACTGTGAGTTTAATTCATGTGTTAATAAGCAGTCTACAAAATTTCCTTTTTTCTCTTTCTTTAACATACAGAAAGCTGTACATATGTAATGTATACAACTTGAGGCCTTTTGAGGTATATACACACTTATAAAACATCACCATAATCATATCCATCACCTCCAAGTTTCTCCCTGCCCTCTTACTTATTATTACTATCATTACCAATTTTGTGATATGAATACTTAACAGGACAATTTAAAATATGCAATACAGTATAAAATTTCTCAATTTGAAACCTGTTTTTCATTTGTAAAGATTTTATTCTAAAGCAAATTATAATTATTCATCAAGTTAACAAAATTATGAACATTCTGTAATTTTTTCCCCTTTTCACTATATTGATTTTTCTTGAGGACTCTTAAGATATTAGAGCTTCAAAAAATAAATAAATAAATAAATAAATGAAAAGATATTAGAGCTTCAATTAGAATAATTTGGTTCTGTGGGCAGGCAATTATACTTTGACCCCAGGTGGTAATGGAAGATTACGTCATGACCTGGCCTGTCTGAGATCTTCCTGCCTGGCACTACCCCTTTACCACAGCAGAGCCAAGGTATGTGGCCGGCCATCCATGATATAGGGTTAACAGCTTGGTGAAATGTATGCTGTTTCTTCCTGTGAATAGTGTCAACAGACTGTCTCACTCTTAAGAAACTTTTTTTAAATAAAAATATCCCTTATCTCTAAATCCTGTTAATTAGACACCTTTTCCCTGCCTTCTTCCATGCAGGTCATTTGACTGGGATGGTTGGCACTGCTTTATATGTAAGCCCTGAGGTCCAAGGAAGCACCAAATCTGCTTACAACCAGGTAAAAAAGAAACTCTTGGGGGAAAAGGAAAGCGAGAGAGAGAGAGAGAAGACAAAGTATGCAGATCACAGCACTCGGGGTTCAGTTACCAGCTGAGATAGCAGGAAACATTTGTTCACTCAGTCTGTCAGTTCAGTTCAGTCGCTCAGTCGTGTCCGACTCTTTCAAACCCCATGGACTGCAGCATGCCAGGCTTCCCTGTCCTTCACTGTCTCTGGAGTTTGCTCATGTCGATTGAATCAATGATGCCATCCAACCCTCTTATCCTCTGTCACCGCATTTTCCTCCTGCCCTCAGTCTTTCTCAGCATCAATATCTTTTCCAATGAATCAGCTCTTCGCATCAGGTGGCCAAAGTATTAGAACTTAGCTTCAGCATCAGTCATTCCAGTGAATATTCAGAGTTGATTTCCTTTAGGATTGACTGGTTTGATCTCCTTGCTGTCCAAGGGACTCTCAGGAGTCTATTTGAGCACCACAGTTCGAAAACATCAATTCTTTGGCACTCACCCTTCTTTCTGGTCCAACTCTCACATCCATACATGACTACAGGAAAAACCATAGCTTTGACTAGATGGGCCTTTGTCACCAAAGTGCTGTCTCTGAAGTGTGCAGATATGAGATACACGTTGGAGGGGAAGTGACAGGTTTTCCTAATGGAGTGGGTGTTGGGTGAGGAAAAGGAAGGGAAACAGGACAGTACTCAGCTTTCTGCCTGGAGCGGTTAGGGGAAGGGTGGTTGACTGAGCCGAGGAACCTGAAGAAAGACCTGGAAGGTGGAGGAGAGGATGGGAAAGAAAACTCTGTCTGGGGCATGTTAAGAAGGAAATGCCAGAGGAGAAATCCTATTGGAGAGGTCCAGTCTGCTGCTAAAGACTCAAGACTCAAGTTCCGGAGAAAGGTCAAAGTCAGGGGTATAAATTTGAGAATCACCAGCACACAGATGGGATTTAAAAGCTTGAGCCCAGATGAGATCACTTAGGGCAAGGCCCATAGAGGTAAGTTTTTAAAATACATGAGGCAGGCAGTCTGCATCAAAGCGCATTTTCAAGCTCGTGGTGGCAACTCTAGTGTGGGTTTTGACTCTGACAGGGGAGCACCAGGCAGTGACAGAGCTGAAGGAGACCTGCAAACACCAAGCGAGGATGTGGGTGTGTAGAGATGGACATGCCCACCCTGAGGGAGGGGAGCCACCTTTAGTGTCACCATTCCGAGTTTAGCTTGCAAGAGGGAAATGGAATCCTTGAAAGGATTGTGGCCTAGCACTTTTCCACCTTTTGAAATGTATCCTAAGGAAACACCCAGGGATATCCAAAAAGATTGGTGTGAAAGGGGTTTGTCACAGCATTGTTTATAACAGTGCGGAATAGTGTTTAAAAGTAGGAAACTGGTTAAATTATGGGGCTTCTGTGTAATTGAATATGTCATTAAAATCACGGAGAAGGCAATGGCACCCCGCTCCAGTACCCTTGCCTAGAAAATCCCATGGGCGGAGGAGCCTGGTGGGCTGCAGTCCATGGGGACATGAAGAGTCAGACACGACTGAAGCGATTTAGCAGCAGCAGCAGCATTAAAATGATGTTTTAGAAAAATGACATTATAGTATTAAAATATTCTTTTGTGTTGCTGCTGCTGCTGCTAAGTCGCTTCAGTCATGTCCGACTCTTAGCGACCCCATGGACTGCAGCCTACCATGCCCCTCTGTCCATGGGATTTTCCCAGCAAGAGTACTGGAGTGGGTTGCCTTTGCCTTCTCTGATTCTTTCGTGTTAGGAGAGTAAAAGTTATAGATGACACTGTGGTTCTAGTGTGTGTGTGTGTGTGTGTGTGTGTGTGTGTGTGTGTGTGTGTGTGTGTGTGTGTAGATATTTTTTTTAAAGGCACAAAATGGGCATATCTTAGCCATCAGTAGTAAATATCTTTAGGCAGTGGAGTTATGGATGTTTGCTATTTTATTCTTGGTGCTTTTCTGTATATTCCACATTTTTCTACAGCTAACGTGTAGTAAATGACATGATGAATGTTTGTTTTTAAGACTTTGGAGGTCACTGGTTGCAGAGGCTCTCCTACTAATCCTTGAGTCCAAACGCACTCAAGTTTTCCTTGCAAACGGCTTCTGTGCCTGTGTGCAGTGTACCATGAGCAGTCTCGCCCTGGACCCAGTTGTGCTCGGCTGCCACAGGCATAGGACCTGCTGAATATCCTCTTCTCCTTGGCAGCTCCCTATGCGAGACTCTGCACTGACTTGCCTTTTACCTTCTTTACTTGTATTTCCATATTTTGTGAGGATTTGTCACACGATCTTTCTGTTGTGCCATGCTTCTGTCCTCATCAGTATGGCTTTGTAGCTGATATCTGCTGTCAGATGCAGATTGTGCTGTGTTTCCCTTTTGAGATGATCAGTAAAAATACAATTTTGTTGTTGAGTTGTTTAGTTGCTCAGTCGTAACTCTGTGTCCCCATAGATTGTAGCCCACCAGGTTTCTCTGTCCATGGTGTTTTACAGGCAAGAATACTGGAATGGGTTGCCATTTCCTACTCCAGGGAATCTTCCCAACCCAGGGATCACATCTGTGCCTCCATATCTGCAGCATTGCAAGTGGATTCTTTATCACTGAACCACTGCGGAAGCCCTGTAAAGATACAAAGCTAACTCTTTTAAAGATCTCGGTCGTCCTTGCTCTGTAATGATTATTCTCAGTGTGTGGCCAGGGGTTATCTATGTCTGTGGATGGGGCTGAACCAGTTACAATCAATTTTTAAGAAAAATGTTGAAGTCATGCCAAATATTTTATCATCTAAATATAAAAATCTCATCTATATTTTATAGTTAGGTTTTTTTTTTTTTAGGACAAAGTGAATTTTTTCTCATGTGGTTTATTTTTCACTTAGGTGAACATTATCCCATCTAACAGTGCTCATCCTCTCATTCCCTATTGGATTACGCTTTCATATCTAGACTCTAAACGTAATTCTTTTTTCTTCCCCAGAAAGTGGATCTCTTCAGCCTGGGGATTATCTTCTTTGAGATGTCCTATCACCCCATGGTCACAGCCTCAGAAAGAATCTTTGTTCTCAACCAACTCAGAGATGTATGTATCAGATGTTTTAGTGCCTCGTTTCCAGTAACCTGAATCTTAGCATGGACATTAGAATTCAGTGCTGGGTATTCCCTCTTTATAATATAGAAAAGGTGGTCCTGCTTTAATTTCCTGTGTTTTCTAGTAAATGGAAATTCACCTCAGTTTATGCACTTACAATGATAAGAAACTTACCCCAAATTGGTTTATTTTTGGAGATATTGCTAGGTTATCCTTTTTAAAAAATATTTTGAGATTTCCTCTTGATTTTAAAACAAAGGACTTTTAAAATTTTGCATGATACCAATATAGTTACAGCAGTGGGAACGGGTTATAAAGATAGCAAATATTTAGATCTAGAAATTAAAAGGTTCCAGCTGAATGGACCATAGTAATGCCTAAAGAATACCACTATGACCAGAAGGTAAGTGGAGTCTGGGGTAAAAATCAGCCACTTGAATGTTTTTCACAATGAGATCTCCCTCAGTTTTCTTGGGTTTGATCCCTGCCTCTTCCCAAACTAAAAGGGACTAATGTTGGACTGTGTGGTCAAGGGTGCCCATGGGCATCAGCATTAAGATGAGGGGAGAATAAGGTTAGAGTGAGGAAGGTTTAGATTCACATATTCCTGTGTAAGAGAGATGGAGAATCTTCCTCTTCCTTCCTAGAGCAGAACCAAGTATGCATATCTGTTGGTGTTAATCACACGCAGTGTGACTAAGACCACCCTGTGAGGTGTCTCAGGAAAGAGTTTGATAGTTCAACTGCTAGGACAGCGTGGGCAGCGATGTTCAACATGTATCAGAGCAAACAAAGGTATTACTATGTCCTTGCCTTGACTTGGAATGCTCTTCGAGGATTATGTCGTTGGTGAAGTGCCTTTCTTTAGTCTAAAATTCATGTTTGTTGCCTCATTTCAAGAATATCTCAACTGCCAGGTTAATGTTATGATTGAGGTCTTATTTACCAGAAAGGTGAGAAACTTGAGGGGGTGGGTAGAGATTTTCATATTGGTTTTCTCTTACTCTGTGTTCACTGTTTTGTATTTTTACCCTTGTTTGTTTAATAAAGCTACTCTTGTCTTTCTTTGAAGCCATTAGATGTTAAAATACTTTGTTCTCAAATGAGGCGCTTTCTGTCACCTAGGCTGTCATTTGGGTGAAGTTAGTGTTAAAATAATACCTATGTCCGTGGAAGGATGGATGTTGGGTTTAAAGATGAGTTTCTCATCCATCTCCCCTTGTTAGCAAATTTTCATTTCTCTATTTGATTTTCTTACTTCTGGTGAATAAAATGCTTTCACATTTTATTATGAAAATGTGGCAGTCTGCCAAGCACTTGCTGATTTGAATATAATATTTTTTTAGCCCACTTCGCCTAAGTTTCCAGAAGACTTCGATGATGGAGAGCATACAAAGCAGGTAATTTTCTGATACTTTAATTACTGTGTTCTCACTCTGGAGTTTTAATTACTGTTTTTCTTCTTCAATTAGTAATATTCTGCCAGTCATTCTCTTGTGTCGTGGGAACAACGTGAGGGGAAAATATCAAAAGATGGAGTGCTTAAAGTGTATTTAGACTTGAAATACAGTGTAAAAATGCCAAGGGCTGGCATAGAAAATTAACAAACTACAGCATTCCTTTTTTGTGATTCATCATGCTTTTGAAGTACCGTTTGGACCCTTGGCTTAGCTATTGAAGAAAGAGAATGCTCTTACAGCTCATTGTTTGAAATAAAACTTGAAACTTTAAGAAAAAGAAAATACATTTTAAAACTGTAATTTTGTCCTGTCTTATATTGGTTAAAGTAGCTTATATTGTAAAGGGGAAGACTAGACAGTCAGATGGTACAGTAATTTAAACAAAATAATTTTTCCTCCATACTATAAACACGTGTGTGTGTGTGTATGTGTGTGTGTGTGTACACGCACGTGCCTAAGTTGGCTTCAATTGTGTCTGACTCTTTGCTACCCTATAGACTGTAGCCTGCCAGGCTTCTCTGTGGGTTTTCCAGGCAAGAACACTGGAGTGGATTGTCATGTCCTCCTCCAAGGAATCTTCGCAACCCAGGGATCGAACCATGCCTCTTACATCTCTTGCATTGGCAGGCGGGTTACTTACCGTTAGTGCAGCCTGGGAAGCCCTTGCAGTATATGTATGTCATAGTAAATTATTAGCATCTGGCTAATATGAAGGAATAATTATTAGTGAATTTATTATAGTGCTTCTGGTGTGCCTTTCTTCTTAGTGCTGGCTGTTTGTCTTAGAGGAACTTTCCATGGTTAATACTCTTGTCATGTAGAAGTTTATTCCTTAAACTGATTTCTTAACAATTATAATCAAGGCAGAATCCCTTATTTAAATTTTAATGTTGAGAACAGAAACCTAGCTAGAATATTGCATTAATTTGCTATTTTTTTGATTATTGGTTTTATATATGGATAAACAAGTCACTTAACTTTTTCAGACTAATTTTCCTCCCCTGTAAAATAGAGATATTAAATACCCTTTATTTTATAGTGGCACTAACATCCTATAATTTGGTAGCATTTAACACATGACATTTGTTTATGCTTTGAGGGACCCATTCTGCCTCAAATGTTGAGTTAGTGAACAACCATTAGAAAGTGGCTCCCCAGATGGCTTAGTGGTAAAGAAACTGCCTGCCAATGTAGAAGACAAAAGTTTTGATTCCTTCATGAGGAAGATCCCCTAGAGGAGGAGGCAGCCACCCACTCCAGTTTTCTTGCCTGGGAAATCCCATGGACAGAAGAGCCTGGTAGGCTATAGTCAGTCCATGGGGTTGCAAAGAGTTGGACATGACTGAGCAACTGAGCCTACATTAAAAAACACATTGAGTCATGTTTCTCCTTCTTTTGCTAGCTATTATCATTGATCTGAACTGAGTTGTTCCCTGTGTTTTTTAGGGTGTCATAAGTAAATACTCAAATCATAACATGTCCCTGTAATGCTGCTGCTGCTAGGTCGCTTCAGTCGTGTCAGACTCTGTGCGACCCCTTAGACGGCAGCCCACCAGGCTCCTCCGTCCCTGGGATTCTCCAGGCACGAACACTGGGGTGGGTGGCCATTTCCTCCTCCAATGCATGAAAGTGAAACGTGAAAGTGAAGTCACTCAGTCGTGTCCGACTCTTCGTGACCCCAGGGACTGCAGCCCACCAGGCTCCTCCGTCCATGGGATTTTCCAGGCAAGAGGACTGGAGTCTCAGTCAGTATTCCCACATGGTGGCTCCTGTGGTGTTGTGGTTAAACTGCAGACACAAGCACAGCTATAAAAACCATTTCTCAAGAGAGTGCTTGTCCTCCTAGCACAAGGACTTACCAGGCACCTGGAGCATTTGCACTGTGGCTGTATAAACTTAACCACAGATAAGCCATATATAAACTTAACCTTTTATAAACTGCATAAGCTGAACCACTGCAGCCGCTGCCACTGCTGCCTCCCACATCACGTGTTGCTTTTTATCTGCAAGAAGGCAGCATAGAAAATGCTTATTGACTGAATCTAACAGTTACTGCCACATACAGAGATTAAGTGTTACTATCGATTTTGCTGAATAGGATATTATTTTTACCAGTTTAATTTAACATATATATTCATAAATATATTTATATGTATTTATATTTATATATATTTATAAATATTTTATGTATAAATATTTGCATTTATATATAAGTATATTTATGAATATATATGATATATTCATAAATATTTATATATCATGTCAGTTCCTTTCTTTATATGAAAAATAATTACCTGTGTTTTTAATTCTAGCCTCAACCAGGGTTAAGGATTGTGGGAGAGGGTATTTTAAAGATATGTAATTAAAGGTGCTTAATGAGATTCACCTATATTGAGGTTTTCTGATCTCAAATATTCCTCTAACTCCTTTTACAGAATCATTCTGGGGCCTTTCAAAGGTTTAAGCAGGGAACTATAGCATCTTCAAATAATTCCCTGGTTAAGGTAGTAGCTACGAAGGTATAATGAGTAACAGAAGAGAATTCAAGGGAATGGTATTAATATAGATAACATAAAAATAAGATGTTTTCTACTGATTTAGGGGTTCCAACAGCTCTTAAGCATTATATTTTCTACTAAAATTAGAAAATAAAATAACTAAAAAATAAAATAAAATAACCTAAAAATAACTTGTTTTATGTTCTTGTATCTTGTCTGGTTCAAGAACTGTACCAAAAAAGCTATATTTTAGATACAGTGTTTAGAAGGCCTAACTTTTGCTTCTATGTCATTGTTTAAGGTTTTTTTGGTCCTTTATAACAGTGAAGTACAAAAAGGGCCTCTACCTTTTAAGAAAGATATTACATTAATATTACCTTGTTGCACAATCCTGTGACCATAATGAACTATTGGGGGAAATCAGAAATACCAACTAAAATGCACCATCTAAGGGGAAGAAGTGTGTGCTTTGGGACCTGAGCCATCCACCAGCTTGCTGGGAGAATTCCCGAGCACCATCCATCGCATCCCATCCCCAGTATTGCGTTGTAGAAATCTGTCATCTCCTGGCTGCTGAACCACGATCCGGCGAAGCGGCCCACGGCCACAGAACTGCTCAAGAGCGAGCTGCTGCCCCCGCCCCAGATGGAGGAATCGGAGCTGCACGAGGTGCTGCACCACACCCTGGCCAACGTGGACGGGAAGGCCTACCGCACCATGATGGGCCAGATCTTCGCCCAGCGCGTCTCCCCCGCCATCGACTACACCTACGACAGTGACATACTGAAGGTGGGGTAAGCCATGGCTTGAAAGAGCTTTATCTGCTCCACAAAAGGATCAGGTCCATTCCTACATTTTCCTGGACTCCTTTGATGCCTCCAACATAAATCCTCTTTTTTTTTAATTGAAGCATAGTTGATTTACAGTATTGTAATAGTTTCACGTATACAACAAAGCTATTCAGTTGTCTATATCTATTCTTTTTCAGATTCTTTTTTATTGTAGGTTATTACAGGTTTTATTATAGGTTGTTTCCTAAAGGAAATCAACCCTGAATATTCACTGGGAGGACTGTTGCTAAAGCTGAAGCTCCAGTTCTTTGGCCACCTAATATGCAGAGCCTACTCACTGGAAAAGACCCTGATGCTGGGAAAAGATTGAAAGTAAGAGGAGAAAGGGATGGCAGAGGATGAGATGGTTAAATAGCATCACCGACTTAATGGACATGAATTTGAGTAAACTCCAGGAGATGGCACAGGACAAAGGAGCCTGGTGTGCTACTATCCTTGGGATCACAAAGAGTCAGACAGGACTTAGTGACTGATCAACAACAATAACAAGATATTGACTATAGTTCCCTGTGCTATACCGTAGGTCCTGGTCCAACATGAGCTCTTAGTTTGAGGTCTGTATATGCAAAATGTGTGCATATGCATTACTCTAGGAAGAGCCACACTTTGAATCACTTACTTATAGGAGTTCCTGATCCACCCGCTAACCAAAGAGGGTAAGAAGTGGTGCTTTTAGAGACCAAGCCCTGGCCCAGCTGCCCAGTGCTGAAAAAACCAGTTCAGATCCAGGTCAAATAGCCAGTAGCTCCCAATACTGGCTGCACATTAAAGTCACCTTGAGGCCCTTTGACAATGCAGAGGCTCAGGCCCTACAACCAATATAGCGACTTGGAGAATAAGCGTGAAGCACTTCAAGAATCTCTGTTCAGGGACTTCCCTAGTGGTCAGTATTTAAGACTCCAGGCTCCCAATGTAGGGGGTCCAGGTTCAGTCTCTGCTCAGGGAACTAAGATCCCGAGTGCTGCAGCTAAGACCCACTGCAGCCAAATAAATAGATAAACAAAAAGAATCTGAGTTTAAATGCTCTTCAGGCGGTTTCTGAAGCACAAGCAGGTTTGGGAGACTTCAACATTTTCTTTCTTAAAAGCAAAAACAGTCTGAAACAGTATACAAAATGTTAAAATTTTATAAAGTTGGGTGAGTTAATAATAGATATTTGTTATATTCTCTATACATTTCCATATGCTTAAAACAGAATTTGAAGAGTAGCAGAGAAAGTTGTGGTAAGGTTTGTGGAAGATCAGTACAAATTTCAGGGGCTACGAGGTTTTTCTTCACTGGTATATTAGATATCTATAGGATTATGGTTGACTTTTTAATTGTTGGTTTTTTGCTTCTCTGTTGTCTTTAATAAATTTTCTGTAGTGAAATAATGCTACTTTCATTATAAGAAAAAATGAAAAAAAATTATTTACAAAATACATAAATGCCATGTAGCTTTCAAGAGGCCCACTATGAAATATTGTAGTCTGTGGAGGGGATTTGATGCTATTAGGTGTTTGACTGCCACAGTATCTCTGAAAGTCCTCTGGAGAGTTGTGTGTAGGACTAGCTGTCTCTGAAAGGCACACATCACCGTTGCTGAGAGCTTGGACTTTGAACTGAGGAAGCCTTCCCAAAATAGGACATGTTGCAAGACATGTGGTTTTCTCCTTTCCTGAATATATTCAAAAGAGGAGTGACTTGTTGAGATCTCTTTTGTGATCTTGGGAATAAGCAATATTATGCATATGACAAGCCGCAGAAAGATATTTTGGGCGATTCCTTTGATCAGCCTTCAGTGACACTTGAATTGGTCATGTTTTAGGGCAGCTTCTCCATCCGCACAGCCAAGATACAGCAGCACGTGTGTGAAACCATCATCCGCATCTTCAAAAGACACGGTATGTCCTCTTTTAAAAACAGGGGCCTTCTCAAAAGACATTTTGTTTCCTCTTCAGAAAGTCATGTCAGTGGGACTTTTGGGTGCAGCCATGCTTTACTTTTAAATTCAGTTACACGCACTTGACACCCACGACATTTAAGCTTATTTTTATAATTCAGCTCATGGAGAGGAGACAGATTTGAGTATTATAAGCTTGTTGCTAAAATACAGTTGGTTTGTGGAGTCAGAAATATGACTAGGGAATTTCCTGGCAGTCCAGTGATTAGGACTTAGTGCATTTACTGCCATGGGCCTGGGTTCGATCCTGGTCAGGTGACTAAGATTCCGCAAGCTGTGTGGTGCAGCCAGAAAAAACGAAATGTGATTAAATTAACAAACTTAGCTTTCCATTAGTAAACTTAGAGAACTGAAGATAGAGTGATGTCAGCAGTCCCAGTGGCAGATTCTTAACTGTCACGTTTGTGTTTGTTTCAGTTTGTGTCTGGAATGCCTGAGAAACAGTGACTAGTTATTTTTTCTCATTTGGTATAGGAGCTGTCCAGTTGTGTACCCCACTGCTCCTCCCCCGAAACAGACAAATATATGAGCACAACGAAGCCGCCTTATTCATGGACCACAGCGGAATGCTGGTGATGCTGCCTTTCGATCTGCGGGTGAGGCTCGGAGGCTTTGCTGACAGTGTGGGTGCCATGCCTGGTCCCGGGGCTGGTATCATATTAAAGGAATACCCTCACCAATCATTCTTCCCCCCCAGGCTTATTTTCTTAATGTCACCTCTAGGAAACATAATCTTAAGAGAGTTATCAGGGTGAGAGCATCATGAGAGCATCATGGTAAACCTTTGACCGTGTGTGCATCCACCTTAGTGCTTATGTAGAAACCTGAGCCCTGCATTGCAGGTACCACATCTGCACATCAGTGTTGAGCTCCGCCAGGTGATCATAGCAGGCTAACTTGGCCAACCTAGACATTTCCCATATGTTAATATCTAGAACAGTTGAATTCTTGTAACAGCAAGTGTCACTGCTAGGTGTGTGTGCAGAAGTCTGCTCATGCTTGCTTTCTTATCCCCGGGGTTCCCTTTGACAGCAGCATGCTTACTGGTTGATCACTTACATGGTGCTGGCTGCTAACAAGCCCGTCTGTACTGTACATGCATGTGACAGACAAGAGGTTAATATTCCTCTTGTACAGAAAGCACTTACAAGTAGGGAGATGATTAAAGGCTGTAACCAGGCAGTTCTCTGAAGAGAGGATGCATAGGGCTAATAATCTTCTCACAGATATTCAGCCTCACTAATAAGGAAACATAAAGTGAAGGTATCTGAACTTCACCTCTCAGACTGGCAAAAATCTTTTAACGCCCACAGATGAGTAGGGTTTAGGAAAGTAGGTACTTTAATATATTGCTGATGAGAATGAAAGTTGCTGAATGTATTTAATAACGCAAATGCATATACTACACCCTTTGAGCTAGCAATCCCACTTTGAGGGATTTATTTAAAGAAATAACACATTGGTATACAAATATTAAAAAGACATCCATTGCCAGTTTATCATGGTGGTCAAAACCTGAAAACTGCATATTCATCAGTAGCAAAACGGTTGAATAATTTATTATGGAATATTAAAGAGGTAAAATGTCAAAATGCATATATATTTAGATAAATCCATATCTATGTTTGATCTGTAGGAATATCCATTATTTCTGGCTAATAGGTATCCTCTTAGCCAGAAAAAAAGTATGTTTCAAAGGAGCTCTAATATGATTCTTTCAGGAGAGGTTGTGATTTCCTCAGTTCTGCCTCGCCACAGCAAAAATTTGAAGTGATGGACAGACCAGTGTCACAGCTCAGTGTTACAGCTCAGTTTTATTTGGCAAGCAAAGGAAAATACATCCTCAAGGCATGAGGGCAGGCTGACCCAAAAGACACGAAGAGAAGAGAAGCCAGAGGCTCAATTTTGGCTCCTCTTTTTATGTTTTTTCTCCTCCCTCTGAGCCTGCCCTTTGTAAACTGGGCTAGCCAGGAGGGCTGTTTGTTTCACCTGAGCTTCTCACTCCAGTCCTCAGACCTTCGTTTGTTCTATTTTCATGGGCTTTTCCCTTCTTTGTGTTTTAGCCACTACCATTCTGGACTCCTTTTTCCTATTCTAACTACCTAACAATTCTATTTTTATTATACAGAGAAAGAAAACAGTTAAAAAAAAAAAAAAAACAGCTGAGCATGTGCACAAAGATTAAATGCACCTGGTGTGTTTGATATATATATATATAGTGCTCCCACATGCGTGTGAATAATGACACATATCAGCTTGTTTGTTTCCCCAGACTGAAGTGTCAAAAACTTGAACTTTTGACTGTATTTTTCTGGAGGGAGGTATGGAATCAAGACATTCTTTTTTTCATATCTGTGTTTTGCAGTGTATTACAAGAACATGTTTTGCTTTTATGGTTTAAGAGGAAATTCCTCCTGTGCCCTTGGATTTAGTTTTTCTTTAGCAGTAAGTCAGATGGTTTGGGATTATTTTAAGTGAGAGGTGAGTAGGTAGCATATCAGATTTGGGCTCTGTTAGAGAAAGTACAGAAGGGCAAACATTTACATAACTATACTTAAAACTGGCTCCTTATTGTCTAGACATTAGGACACTAAAATGCAGATTGTTAAATATTAGCTTTATTTCTGTGAGTGAATATATTAAATCCCCCCAAATAAAAAATAATTGCCCTTTGAGAATTTGACCTGTTAGTTAAAGATACTATGTCAGATCTCTTGAGGCAATCTGGTAATGGTTTTATAAGCTGTGGTGATTATTAGTGGGTGGTTATTAAGAATTTCTTCTGTAAGATCTATGGGAAAATCAGGAAATTCATAAGAAGTAATACCCATTTTGACTGCAGTATTATGAGACATGTAAAATTCACAGGTCATCATGTAACTTGCACAGAATAAAATTTGGCAGAGTATATTTCACTAAAAGTGGTTTTTTTCTCAAACTTAAAAACCTAAGAAATGCCACAGTGAATAAGGTTGGTGTTATATCCAGCAGTGAGATCAGCTGCTGACTAACCAACTCAGAAACATTCCAAGGAGTGTGAGTGGTGCGCAGCGCACAGCTTTGTGAACATTCTCAAAACCACTGAATTGTAAACTTTAAAAGGGTGAACTCTGTGGTATCCGACTTGCAACTCAAAGATTAACAAAACAAAAGGAGTAGTGGTTGGCACCTCTTGATACTGACCTTTGAAACTTTATTTTTCAGGTTCCTTTTGCAAGATATGTGGCAAGAAATAATATATTGAATTTAAAGCGGTAAGAAAAAATGGGGGTTCATTTGGTACACGTGGGAAAGAAACCCAAAAAGGCTATTTCATCTACTGTGATCGTTACACAGTCAAGTATTTGGAGTTTAAAGTACTGGGCTTAGAAGATGATCACAAAGCCCAGCCCCAGTACCCCTTTCTGTGATCAAGACTGGCATCCTCCAGTTTGTAGGAATGTTGCATTTGGGTAGCAACCTGAAACTCCCAGCCTTTTCTGTGCCTTCTAAATGTCCCCAAGCCACTTGACTAATTATTTTCACAAAGTGTTGCTTAGAAAAACATCTGGCTGTTCTTGATCACAGATGGCCCCTTTTAAAATTTAATTGAAAGGACAAGTGGTCAGTGGTCTCTGTGTGAAAACTGCCTGCACAGGTAAGTGAATAAAAACAGCTTGTGGAAAAGTGGAGGAAACCCAGCAGGAGTGCTGAACACCAAGGACTTCCAGGCACTTACCGCTGGGGAAAGATTTTCATTCAAATACCACAGGATCAGACACCAAGATCTTCATAAATTAGAGCAATGTTGCTGTCAGCAAGGCATCTGACTTTGCAGCTCCTCTCCTAAACAAAGTCAAAGCTCTTTACATGCCTTTATTCTCAATTCCAAGTAAATAATTACTAATCATAAAGTGTGGGTATCACTGTGTAGAAAGCAAACACTTATAATAAAATTATTTTTCTGTGTTATTTCGTGTCTATTTCAGACTTTAAAAAAAAATAAACCACGTTGCTTAATAGTGGTAACACTGGGAATTGAAACCTAGATTCAAGGCATGACTGTTCTGGGCAAATCTATCTTTACGTTCTTTTAATCATACTACTGATTGATTTTTCCATATTATTTCTTCTATTTAACAATCTCTTATACATATGTAATTCCAGCAAGCAATGACCTTAGAAATACGGGCTTCTCTCCGCAGATATTGCATAGAACGTGTGTTCAGACCTCGGAAATTGGACCGATTTCATCCCAAAGAACTTCTGGAGTGTGCATTTGATATTGTCACCTCTACTACCAACAGCTCCCTGCCCACCGCTGAAATCATCTACACCATCTACGAAATCATCCAGGAGTTTCCAGCACTTCAGGTTCCTTCCCATACCCTAACATCCCTAGGTTATCCCACTGGACAGAGTCCTTCACCAGATTCCGTGGGACCACAGAACTGCTCCTCAGATGGTGCTGGCCGTGAATCACATTGTTATGCAAGTCCCTGGGAAAGTTTGATATAGCTTTTGAGATGGTCTCATGCTCTTACCTCTGCCTAGAAAGGAATGAATTTTGTTTTTGTCTCTTTGGTTGGGGGGAAGCTGTAGTTTCTCCATTCATTCTTCCAAAATTTGAGGAATTCAGCTAAGAATCCTAGGATACTTTGAGCATGTTGGGAACCCTCAGCTCCCTCCTACGCCCAGGCTCTTTTTTAAAAAATATGTACTAATTATTTTATTGCTTTAGATTACATGGAATGCATTTTCTCTTTTTTTTTAATCGTAGTTGATTTGCAACAGTTTTTAATTTTTAAAATTTTTAGCCACACTGCATGGCATCTGGGATCTTAGTTCCCCAACCATGGATCAAACCCATACCCCCACCATTAGAAGCCCAGAGTCTTAACCACTGGACTGCCAGGGAAGTCCCTGCCCAGGCCCTTAACAACTGGCCTCACTTTGTGTGGTCTCTGTGGACTCCCCAGCCAGTGGAGGCTCCTGTGTGCACAGCGGTTGCTCCCATCAGCCTTCCCTCCGCATCCACCCAACACGCCCCTCTTACCCTCACCACAGTGACCTCCCACCCGTCGCCGTGCACCCCTGTCCAGATAGACCTCTTACCCAGCTACAGTGGAGGCCCGGGAGCCTGCCTGTGACCTCCCTGATTGGCCAGCCACCTTTTCTTCTCAGCTCTCACAGCACGTCAGATGAGAGCCCACATGCCAGTTGCCAGTTGTCCCCTCCAGGCAGAGCATGCCCTTTCATGGCACGCTGTCTGTGCAACCCGCTGCACCGGGCTCAGCACACAGCTCACCACCCTGCGAATGCTCCCTGACTGCTTATACTCCCCCAGCCGGGCTTACAGGTCAGCTAGTATTGAACCAGGTCTTCTCCCTCTTTGAAATCTGTGTCACCTTGCTCAGGCTTTTGAACGTAGCTGGAGATGACAATATTTCTGATCTGTACGATAAAGATTAAATCATTAATATATTATACTGTGACCACAACAGTATAAGAAGAATATATATGAAAAAGTAAACTAGAAGGCAATATGCTAAAATTCATTCCTTCCATTGTGTCAGGTTGGTAAATTGGTGATAAGATTCTAGATTTCGTCAGGTGCCCGTGTTGCTTTTATAATGAAAATAATAATTTCTCTATCCTAGGAAAGGAATTACAGTATTTACTTGAACCATACCATGTTACTGAAAGCAATACTCTTACACTGTGGGATCCCAGAAGATAAACTCAGCCAAGTCTATGTTATTCTGTATGATGCTGTGGTAAGCATTTAACTCCTTTTGAGTTGATATTGAAGGATAATAATAATAGCTGATGAGAATTTTATTAGTGATGTAACCATAAAACTGAATTGCTAATTTTATCTCCTTCCCCTCATTGTTCTAAAGTAAAAGAGCAATGGCTTTGATTCTACCAACAGTTTTGTTTTTGTTTTTCTATCAATAGTTGACAATTATTGGTTGAGCTTTTATTCTGTACTAAGCCTTGTGCTACTAGTGACCTCCATGATGTGTTTGCAAGGGTAACTTCTGAAGATTGAGTTATCTTATTTAATTTATGAGATAATAAACTTCTTCACTCACTGGCTTCTTAAGGCAAAAAAGTCACTAAGTAATTGGTCCTGATACTTGCCTGTAATAAGTTTAAAAATAGTCAGCCTTTACCAAGCATGCACTGTGCTCAGGATATGTGTGCCAAGCTTTGTTCTAAACCCTTTACGGAGATTAACTTGCCTAAGTTAATCTCACAAGCACTGTTACTGTCCTTTAGAGAGGCCAAGAAAGGGAGTATTGGTTTTGATAGTAAAAGACTTATGTCCTGCCCTTAATTCTTCCAGCCTGTCTGAGCTTATCAGTGAAGTCATTTATAGACTGGGGGAGACTGGTTTAGACTTCTCTTGGGGCCTCATTTATCACCTCATTTATGTGAGACTGGGGCAGCATCACCTCCCATTGCCCTTCCGAATTTAACCACATCGTTGTATTTATTACTCTCCAGTATGTGTGCAAAGCGTGAAGGGGGGACAGTGAAGATCTTAAATATTACAGTGCTGGGGTGGAGGTGAATCCTTCCTTATCTTTTCTAATTTCTTTTCATGTTAAATATTATTTTTATAATAAATAAGAACATCAAGAAGATACAGTCACTAGCAGTGCCAGACAGCCCATGATTAAGACAGGATAAGCTGGGGAAGTTCGTGATGGTTGACTGTTTTTTGTTCACTAAAAAGCTCAACTAGCTTTTATTTCATCTGCCAGGGACACATCAAGGGTCCTAACTTTAGTGTGTGCTTCTTCATGTTTCTTTTCTCCTCCCAAAGTACTGCTGCTGTTTGGCAGGGACAGACAGAACAGAGTGTCAGTGAGAGGCTGGCAGAAAGCCCAGGGATGGTGCAGAGAGCTTCCCATCACTCTTGTTCATATTCTGTAGACTGCCTGGCAGCATGGGGTGGCACTCAGAGCCTGTCCACACGTGGCTTTCATTAGGGGATATGGATCAGTTGACTCTAGCATAAGCACCCCTGGGTAAGCCTCTCTGCCTCTGGGTCACCTCACCATTCAACAAGTACAGCTCTCCCCTTGTTAATTCGTTTATGTCAGGAATTGTTGTTCAGTTGCTCAGTCGTGTCCAACTCTTTGCGATCCCATGGACCATGGCACACCAGGCTTCCCTGTCCTTCACTATCTCGCAGAGTTTGCTCAAAATCATGTCCATTGAGTCAGTGATGCCATCAAACCATCTCATCCTCTTTGCCCCCTCCTCTTGCCCTCAATCTTTCCCACATTTTAAAATGTTAGTTATAGCTTATGTGAATTGTAGAGGGGAAAAAAGTCTTTAATCAGTTAATCCATCTTTCATGATGGGAGTAGTTTGTCCAAAATGAAGGATACACCTGTCAGAATTAGCCTAGAAACTGTATTTTGTTCACAGCCAAATGTGGTGACTCTCATTGTTACCTTCTTCTCCATTAGACAGAAAAGCTGACGAGGAGAGAAGTGGAAGCTAAATTTTGTAATCTATCCTTGTCGTCGAATAGTGTGAGTATCTTTCAGTGGTGTGATTATGGCTCTCTCTGTACGCTGTAATTCCAGAAAACGCCAGATTCTCACTGCAGTCAGGCAGCGGTGCTTCCCACCACCCCAGACAGTTTTTCCCTCAAGTGTTAATAGGTGCCATGGCAACATCTAGAATTAGTGGAAGAGAAATCAGGGCCATGATCAAAGATTGCATCTCCATGCTGTTTTCCTGACACCACATCCTTCTCTTCACGCTCCTCGCCAAGGCTATGCTCACTGGAGCCTCCTTTCAAGCATACCTCACCCTGCTCGGCCTCTGCTAAAGTAGATTCTTCAGGATCGTTTGCGACCCAGAGCTCCACCTCACAGGCCTCCCCCACCTCCTGGTCTTCTAGCACCTCAGAGCTGCATTATAGCTCTGGCTTTTCTGGGACATTACCTACTCCTAAAATCTCACTGGCAGTGAGGAAAATTTCACAGGGTAAATAGGTTTGTCATTTCTCTCTTTGAGCATCAGGTTGGGCCCAGATCTTTGCCAGTCACCCACACTTAACTGAGTCCCTGAAAAGCAAAAGACAGCAGGGATTTCTTAAATTTTCCTGAATATTTATTCAAGAGAAGTTTACGAGAAGATTTTTTTTTTTCCAACTTTCCTAGAGACCTTTTAGACCTGGTCTGACACTCAATTACATAATCCTGTTGTCATTTAGCCACTAAGTCTCTTGCAACCCCATGAACTGTGTCCCACCAGGCTTCTTTGTCCATGGGATTTTCCAGGCAAGAATACTGAAGTGGGTTGCCATTTCGTTTTCCAGAGCATCATCCCACCCAGGGATAGAACCCATGTCTCCTGCTTGGCAGGCAGATTCTTTATCACTGAGCCAACCTGGGAACCCGATGGTGATGAACAAACTTCACTTGTGGGGTAAAATAAAATATGATCGTATGCAGGCCAGGCAGAGTTATTCAGATTCTGGGTCACCTAGCACGTGTCAGGCACAGTGCTAGGGATGTAAAGAGATGTCAGTGGAAGAGTCCATAGACTGCTTTCAACTTCTTCTTTCATTCTGGCCTTTAAAAGCCATAAGGGGATCCATCCAGTATGATCTACCCTCAGCTCACAACTTTCACTGGGCATCACAGTTTAAAGGACTCACTCAAATATTAATAGTTTGCAGGCTGGGAAAGTAAACCAGATACATAGCGCTAGGAGCTCTGGAAATTAAACCAGATTACATTTTAAATGTTAACTATTATAGGAGGTATTAATAATTATAAAGTGACTCAATGGCATAATATTCTAGTACAAAGGACAGTATTTATGCAATACCCTAGATATGTACACAGCACATAGCCAGGTGCAGAAATAGTCCCATGTATAAAAGACACAAAGAATCTCTCAAAGAAACGGCCCAGTTCAGTGACTCCTTAAAATGGTTCAAGCCATTTTAGTTTCTCTGAACTAATACCACATTGCAAAATACTTCATGCTTGCAGAAGGTAGCCACATTGGTTGCCAAAATGTCAGCGTCTTTGCTTTTTGCTAAATTTCTATCCATTAGTCATTTGATATGTGTGTATGCTCAGTCGCTTCAGTCGTTCCGACTCCGCAACCCCATGGACCCTAGCCCACCAGGCTCCTCTATCCATGGGATTTTCCAGGCAAGAGTATTGGAGTGGGTTGCCATACCCTCCTCCAGGGGATCTTCCCAACCCAGGGATCAAACCTGCAACTCTTACATCCCTTCATTGGCAGGCAGATTCTTTACCGCTAGCACCACCTGGGAAGCCCAGTCATTTGATATTAAGCATTAATTAAAAGTTGTGTGTTTGATTAGTTCAAAATGGAAAACCTAGTATCTAATATAGGCATTGGTGGGCTTTCCAGGTGGCTCAGTAGTAAAGAACCCGCCTGCCAACACAGGAGACTTAAGAGATGCAGGTTCAATCCCTAGGTCGGGAAGATCCCCTGGAGGAGGGCATGGTCACCCACTCCAGTATTCTACCTAAAGAATTCGCATGAACAGAGGAGCCTGATGGCCTATAGGGTTGCGAAAAGTCGGACACAGCTGAAGTGACTTAGCAAGCATAGGCATTTTGTACTCATTAAAAGGGAACTCTAAGAGTATTAGAAGAGGGAGTAGAAATACTGCAGGAAAGTTTCAAATATCTGGCCAAGTGTTCATATTTTACAGATGTGGCACCTAAAGCCCAAAGAGATGCAGGACTTACCCCGTTACATAGAGTTAGTTGGTGATAGGTTGAGGACCAGAATCTGGGGGTGTATACTCTGATGCTTCTGGTAGTTTATTAATGGGGTGGTGGTGGTTTAGTCACTAAGTCATGTCTGACTGCTGCCACCCCACGGACTGGGGCATGCCAGGCTCCTCTGTCTATGGGATTCTCCAGGCAAGAACACTGGAGTGGGTTGCCATTTACTTCTCCAATTAATGGGGTAATATAATTATACTTAAAAAATTTTTTTTTATTAAGAAGAAAAAAATAAAATCAAAGACATAAAATTTTTAAATGTTATCTTTAAGATACTAAAGAAATTATTAACACTTTGGGATTTTTTTAAAAATACAAGTGATTTATGATTATGAAACTGTCTAAGCTTCATTCATACATCTTCATTCAGCTCTTCAATTCCATCTATGGAATATAAACAATGCCTGTTTATAGATTAACCAGGTTCTATCTGCCTATAGTTTGTTTCTTAGTTTCCACTCTAGCCCTGGGAGTCTTTTTTTCTGGTTTTATGACCATAGTTATTTCCTCTTTAAGGTGCGCTGGGCCAGGGCCTGTGCCCGATCCACAGATAGCTCACTGTTAGCTGCTGCCCCCTCCTGGCGAAGACAATGAGTACAGCTGCTGAAAGCTGGGATCTGGGATAAGGTCTGAGCCAGAAGAGAAGGCAGCGGGGACTGCCTGTAGGAGGTGGCATCCAAAATGCATCTGAAGGCTACAAGTAGGAATTATTCAAGGGAGGACAAGGGAATTCCTGTCCTGTCTAATTCAGTGTAGTGTTAGAACGAGTCAGACTTTGCCTTCCTGTCCCTCGTTGACATGCCTGTAGTCATGGAAATTCATGAGCGTGAGGAAGGCAAAGAGGAACAATACTGGCCTGAAAATATATATAATGGAGGCTCTGCTAGTGTCAGGGTCTGCTCTGCTGGGGTCAGCGTTCGCTGTGTGTGGGACTAAAAATGAACTGTGAGTAGGGACCTAGAGCACTTCTGCAAGGTGCCTTAGAGTTGTTGGAAAACAATAATCCTTAGTGGAGACTGTGGAGAAGACTAAAATTAGCCTTGACCTCAAAATCCACCCTTTTGGAGGTGCAAAAGCTCTGCCACTCCCCCCTGGAAACATGCAGCAAAGTGAGCCTTTCCTGCCATGGATTTTGGAAGCTAACTGCACCTCCTTGCTTTCCAGCTGTGTCGACTCTACAAATTTATTGAGCAGAAGGGAGAGCTGCAAGATCTAACCCCAACCATAAATTCATTAATAAAACAGAAAACAGGTGTCGCCCAGTTGGTGAAATACGGCTTAAAAGATCTGGAGGAGGTCGTTGGACTGTTGAAGAAACTTGGAGTAAAATTACAGGTTTGGCAATTGTTTGATTCTGGCAGCACCAATTTGTAGCATTAATAATAGCACAAGGAGGAAATGGGTTTTATTTTATTAATGCTAGTTAAGTGTTTTATTTTTCCAGAAGAACACTGCTTTCTACATTTTGGAACGTTTGATACCTAGTAATAATTTTGGCTTATATCAGAATTTCTTTGCGAGCATCACAATTCCTATTGTACGGTAATTCTTACTTTGTCAGCCTCAAGAGAGGTGGTTATTCTTGAAGAGAACAGAGCTCCTCTTTCTTGGTGGGCTATAGTCCCACAGACCATGTACTAGATCTCACTGAATATTTTGTTTATACTAAATAGATTATTCTGATGCTCGTGATGGAAAATGGGGTCTTCAGCATTGCACACTCTTGAAATCTCGAACTCTTGACACATCTGTGTGGCATTTCCCTTGACAGGTCCTGATCAATTTGGGCTTGGTTTACAAGGTACAGCAGCACAGCGGAATCATCTTCCAATTTGTTGCATTCATCAGACGGAGACAAAGGGCTATATCTGAAATCCTTGCAGCTGGTGGTAGATATGACCTGCTGGTGAGGGCATTTCTTCCTCAGCTTGTTATTTTAATATTTACTTGTTTGGCTGCACTGGGTCTTAGCTGCCACACATGGGAGCTTTGATCTTGGTTGTGGCATGCACACTCTTAGTTGCAGCATATGGAATCTAGTTCCCAAACAAAGGATTGAACTCAGACCCTGTGCCTTGGGAGCTTTGAATCTTAGCCACTGGACCACCAGGGAAGAAATTTTTTGAAACTACAGAAAAATTGAATCACTGGTATTATTGAACACCTATATATATTTCAACTAGGAATAGAAATGTCTTATGAAATGCATTTGTACTACTTTTAACTTTTGTGAAAATAGCTAATAGGTTTACAGGATGTTGCAAAGATAGTACAGAGAGGTCTTGTGTACTTTTTACCTAGTTTCTTCCAATGGTTAAAGCTGGTATAACCATAATAAAATACCAAACCCAGGACATGGACATCCATATACTGTATGTGTCTAATTCCAGGCCATTTTTATCACATGTGTAGATTCCTGTAATTACCACCACAGTTGAGATATAGTGGAATATATTAATAGAACCTTAACTCCTTTATGTCCTTTACCCCATCCCCTATATATGATTGTCTTAAATATTTCCTTAGTATACATTGAGATCCATCCACATCAAACAGTGTTGTGCTTTTTGCTTCCACTGTCAAGCTCTGAAAAACTCAAGAAAAGAAGAAAGTTTACTGTATTTACCCAAAATTTCTGGATTCTGATGAGAAATCGGGGTTATTTGAATTATTTTTCCCCTATAGGAAAGGTGACTCTCGATGCTTTTAAGATTTTTTTTTTGTCTTTAGTTTGAAGTTCAGTTATGTGTCTTGGCAGGACATTCTTTGGATTTGTCCTGTTATTTGATTTTTCCCAGCTTCTTGAATCTATAGGTTTGTCTTTTGCTAATGAGCCTCCTACCAAGCGCCAGCAAGCTTCAGAGAGGGTTCAGTGGGGAGCCTTGACTTCCATATCTGCCTAGGGGTAGTGCCCCCACCACCAGCAGAGTCAGTGGAGGCCAGGATCCCTGACTTCCGCCCTCACCCAAGCAGTAACAAGGCCCTCCTGCCTTCTGGGGTGTGCCAGAGGAGGCTGAATGGGAAGCTGGAACTATGACCACTATCCAGCATAGTATGAGGCATTATTTTTTCCACAATTTTTTCAGCTTTACTTTCTTTTTTCTCTCTTTCTAGAACTCTGATAACACAAATGTTACATCTTTTGTTATGCTTCTGTGATTTAGGACATCTTTCTGTACAGTCTCTTTTTCTCTGTTGTTTACAGTGATTTTATCTTCAGTTTGATTGTTTTTCCTGTTATCTCCATTTATGCTGTTGGGCCCATCCAGTGAGTTTTTTGTTTCCCACTTCTTTGCTGAGACTTTACATTTTTTTATTTGTTTCAAGCCCATGTATGATTCCTATTGTAGCATTTTTATGCTGGTTGTTTTAAAATCCTTGTCAGATAACTCTCACATCTGTTTCATTTTGTTGGTGTCTGTCGATTTGCCTTTTCTCATTCACTTTGAGATCCAACGATGTCTGATTTTCAGTTGTATCCTGGACATTTTGAGTCTGACATGACTTGACTCTAGAACTTACCTAGATCTTCCAGTTTAGGCCTCCTCTGATATTGCATAGTGGATGTGGGGTAGAGGGGGCAGGGGGTACCACTTTCCTGCTCTCAGTTGGGGGTGAAGATCAGGTTCCTCACTCGGCCTCCTTCTACATCCCCAGGATGAGGGGGTGCCTTGGTACTGCTTCCTATAGGCCTCCACTGGTAGTACAGGGGAGGGGTGGGGGCTTGAGGAGTTGGCAGGTGGCCTTGTTACTGCTGTAAAGTGGTAAAAGTTCCAGCTTCCATTCAGCGTCCTCTGACACCACACAAGAGGGTAGGGGCTCCTTGTTTCCACTTGGGTGGGGTGGAAGTTGGGGATCCTGGTCTCCACTGATACCACTGGGGGAAGCATTATTCCTAGACAGATAGGAAAGTCCCGGCTCCCCTCATTGTTCTCAGACACCACCCTCCTGGGACTTGGTGGGGCCTCTCTGCGTAAGGGGGAATGTCTTGACCCCACTCAGCCATCATGCGTGGGAGTGTCTATGCTTCTTCTGTGACATTTGGCTGACCAGGGCCAGTATTGTCTACAGATTTTCTGTCTCGCTGGGTTGCCCCTTTCTTGATTTTTTTGGCCAGAGAGACCAGGCTTTCCTTGGGGCTTTTTTGTTTGTATTTCTGGGATGACAGTTTCTCCAGCACTCAGTCCTGGATATAAGAGGCAAAAACCAAACCCAGGGAACTCACCACATGTGGTTCCTCAGATCCCATGGTCCCTGGTCAGCCTGCCATCTTCTCTCCGCTCTCAGAGTCACCTTATGTTTGTTTTATCGGTAGTGTCCAGGGGTTTTAGCTGTACTTAGAGGAACAGGGAGAAGTGTATCTACCCATCATGGTCCAGAACCCATGTGTGCAACTTTGAATTATCTAGTAACATAAAGTAAGTAAAAAGGAAAAGGTGGCATTAATTTTAATAATGTAGTTTATTTAACCCAATATATCTAAAATAATATGTAAGCATGTAATCAAAATTTTTTTAATTATTAAGGAGCTATATTTTCTAAGTCTTTACAGTTAACATCTGTTTAACCCGGTATACCCAAATACTGTTTCAACATGTAATCAAATATGTAAAAATTATTAAGAAGCTATTTTACATTCTTTTCCATTCTGGGTCTTTGCAACCAGTGTGTTTTACGTATACAGCAAATGTCAGTTCGGATTAGACATTTCACATGCTCAAGCTGCATGTGGCTAGTGGCTGCCAAATTGAACAGTACAGAGCTCGGTGCAGCATTCATTAACATTTCCTGAATTTGCAGGTAGGCTTGCTTCTCTCGCGCACACACACTCTTACACACTGTGTTTTGTTGAATAAGTTGCTATTTTGTTGATAAGTTGCTATTAGAGTACATGCCCCCAAATCATCGCTTTTCCTATCATGACACTTTCTTCTCCAATCCATAACCAGAGCCGTCTGTCTCTCCACAGATTCCCCAGTTTAGAGGACCACAGGCTCTGGGGCCAGTTCCTACTGCCATCGGGGTCAGCATAGCCATAGACAAGATAATCACTGCTGTCCTCAACATGGAAGAGCCTGTAAGTACTAACTCTGCTTTCCAGCATGCTCTGAGCTGGCTCTCCTTTTGTAGTCATTCACATGGAGCCCCAGAGGTAGTAGCTATAGACTGACGTTTAGGGAGACTGTCTTTGCTGTGAGGGACAAGCCTAAATCTTGGTGTCGATACTTAGCCTCTGCTTTCTACCTGGGGGACCTTAGTCCAGTAGCCTGACTCTCCTTATCTGTAATATGCTATGTAAATGTGAGAGATTACACTTGTTAACAGACTCATATCAAAGCCCTCTGGTCATAATGCTGCTGTAGTCTACAAAGCTAGAAATGGTTTATTCCTCTGTGTTTCAGGCAAGATTAGTTTTCCCCGAGAAAAAGAATATCTTCCTAATGATTTAGAAATAATTTCAAGTCTTTTATCTTAAAAGACTAATATAAAAATTTCCTGTGTCATTTTTTTTTTTACCATGTCATTTTGAGGCAAACTCCATGTCATGTCCAACTCTTGTGACCCCATGGGCTGCAGCCTACTAGGCTCCTCTGTCCATAGGGTTTTCCAGGCAAGAATACTGGAGTGGGTTGCCATTTCCTTCTCCAGGGGATCTTCTCTTCCCAGGGATCAAACCTAGGTCTCCTGCATTGCAGGCAGATTCTTTACAAACTGAGCTATCAGGGAAGCACTTTGGAGCAAAGATTTGTGCATTTATGTTGCTGTACGTGATTTTAAGGTGCCTGTTTTCATATGAGTGCTGCTTCCTTGGTCTCACATACATGCCCGGAATCACCCTCGTCTAAATGTAATCACTCTGTTTCTGATCCAGGTTACAGTAAGCTCTTGTGACCTCCTGGTTGTAAGTGTTGGTCAGATGTCCATGTCCAGGGCCATCAACCTAACCCAGAAACTCTGGTCAGCGGGAATCACAGCAGAAATCATGTATGACTGGTCACAGGTAAGGAGACAAAAAGCACCTGTGAGTGGAGAGTGCCTAGTCATGGCTTCAACAGCAAATCAGCATCTACGGCTTTAGTTTCTGCCAAACTATCTCTGTGATTTCATTTGCTTCCTGTAGGAGTTTCTGATTGTTGGAGTAACAAATTACCAAACTAAGTGGTTTAAAACAACACTTATTTATTATCTTACACTTCTGGAATTCAGAAGCCTGAAATCAGTTTCACTGGGCTAAAATCATGGTGTCTGGTAAGGCTGGTTCCCTTCTGAAGGCTTCAGGAGGAGAATCCACTTCCTTGCCTTTTCCAGTACCTAGAAGGCTGCTGCATTCTTGCTCGTGGCCCTTTCCTCCGTCTTCAGGCTCAGTAGGGTAGCATCTTCTTTCCTCTGCACTACAGTTCTGTCCTTCCATCTCTAATTGACCCTTCTGTCCCTTTTAACCAGGTCTGTTGTGACTAGACTGGGCCCATCCTGATAACCCAGGATAATCTCCCCATCTCAAGATCTTTAATCGATCTGCAAAGTCTCTTTTACCATGTAAGGTACCATAGTCACAGGGTCCCAGAGGTGAAGATGTGGACATCTTTGCAGGGCCATTATCTAGCCCAGCACACTTCCCAAAGGCATTCTGTGTCTGGTGTTTTTAGCTTTGCATCCTCAGGCCTCCTACAGCTGGCCTAACACCTGCTCTGGGTGTGGAGGTGAGAAGAATGGCACCACTGAGCACCTGGCCTACCCTTTAGAATGGGGGCCTTCAGATGACTGACTTCTCTACAAGCAGATCACAGAAAGGGCTGCATTCCCAGGTGGTCCTCAAAGTTGTACACACGTTCACCCTCACTCATGGTGCCCCAGAGCATGAAGAGATGCCTAGGGAAACAGAACCCTGCTCTCCCACCTGTTTATTCCACATTACCTGCCAAGAGCTGCTGCTGTCCATTTGTGTGTGTATTATATAAAAATTCATGTCAGAAGTATGCTGAGCAATAAATTATAATCCTTTAACAGAGCAGTATCCTGTTCCATTTACTTGTTTCATAAATTGTTAGAGAAGTGTTCTGTCTTAAAGTAAAATTATAAGCTCTGTAATGGTGACTTCAGCCCAGCACAGGGGTGTCCCCTACAGGCTTGTCTGCTCTGATACTTCTTTGCTTTACGCTTCAGTTCTGCTTTTCACCTTCTACTATTTCTTTTGTTGCCTTTGTTTTCCCCAAAGGCCTTTTCCCTGTGCGTGTGTGTGTGTGTGTGTGTGTTAATATTTAGCAACAATCAAGATGTGAAGCTTTTGAAAACCTCTTACTGTATCCTCACCACAGAGTGATATGGCCCCTTAGAACAATAGTGAAAGTACAGAAAACAAAAGAAATCTTATTCCTCCTTTGAATTCCGTACTCTTCTTGCTTAATATTTATATAAACCATAAGATCAACATGTTTAGTTATTCACTTTGAGAACACACTGAACATAGTGTTTTCATCCTCCTTAACTATTTGAAGCTGTTCCAAGTGCTTTGTGTTTATTTGTTTCAGTCCCAAGAGGAATTACAAGAGTACTGCAGACATCATGAAATCACCTATGTGGCCCTTGTCTCCGATAAAGAAGGAAGCCATGTCAAGGTAAAGACCAGAGGAACTCTTTCACAATTCAACACTCAGATGTCCCAGACTGTATTAACCATGGAACGCCCAGCCTTCCCACTGAGGTCCTGGGCATGGGTGGAAACCCATTATTTCATTCTTCTTTGAATTGCTAGCCCTGTTTTTTGGAGAAAATATATGAAATAAAGAAGAGAGAATCTGAATCTGACCACTTTTCTTTGAACTTAAAAAAAAAAAATTAAAAAGCTATGACTAGGTTTTTTTCTCTGTTTTTTTCCCCTTTGTTTCCTTTCTCCATCTAAGGAAATAAGAATAATAACTATAGCTAATATCTCCTGGCAGACATATCTCTGGTTAACTTCCTAACCAATTTTACTGTGTTGTATTTAATCAAAAAAGTTCATAAATAGATTACCTCATAACCTTTGTTTCTATTTTTAAAGGGAGAAAAATCAATATATTTTCCCTTTGTTTTTTTCTTATAATGTATTTGTCTGGTTTTGATAGCAGAGTGATTTCGGCTTCATAAATGAGTTGGATCTTCTGTTCTCTGGATGTTGTTGTTGTAGAATTGGTATTATTTCGTACTTAAATATTTGTTAAAATTCACCAGTAAAAACACTGGGACCTAGATACAGGGCTATCAGATTGCCTCTTTCCCCTTGAGTTTTGGTAGTTTATATTCTGTTTTTACCTAAGTATTCAAATATCCCTCTTACTATCTGTAGGATCTATAGTGATATTCCCTTTCATTCCTGATATGGTAATTTATATCCCCCCCTTTTTTTTCCTGATCACCCTAGCTAGAGGTTTATCAATTTTGTCTTCAGAAAACCAGCTTTTTATATCATTGATTTTTCTCTATTTTTTGTTCATTTGGGTTCTGTTTTATTGATTTCCTTTTTTTTTCTTCATTCTGCTAAACTTGGATTTAGAGACAGTCACTAGTTGAGGTTTGCTTTTCTTATCCACTGTTTGGCATTCCCTGCCTTTTATTGAAATGGTTAAATAATTGATGTTATGCAGTTATTGAAATGGTTGGGCTTAAATCTACCATTTTACTATTTGTTTTGTTTGTTCCATCTGTTCTTTTTTCTCCCATTTTTTTTCTCTTTTCTTGCTTTGTTTTTAGATCAAATAGTTTTTATTCCATTTTATCTCTATCACTGGTTTACTGACTATAACTCTTATTTTTAGTGGTATTTTTTAATGACTTCTCTAGTGTTTGTAGTATACAACTTTCACATCCTGCCTTCAAAAACTACTATATCCCTTCACATGTAGTATAAGAACCTTACAACCAAATACTTGCATTTCCCCCCCATCCTCTGTGCTGTTGCTGCCAACTTGCTTTCTAAATATGTTACTAACTTCATAATATATTGTATTTTGGTTTTAATTCATCAATTGCCTTTTACAGAGGTTTTTGAAATAAAGAGGGAATGTCCTTTATAGGGCTTCCTCTATAGCTAAGCAGTATAAAAAATTCACCTGCGATGCAGGAGATGTGGGTCCAATACCTGGGTCAGGAAGATTCCCTGGAGGAGGAAATAGAAGCCCACTCCAGTACTCTTGCCTGGAAAATCCATGGACCAAGGAGCCTGGCAGGCTATAGTTCATAGGTTGCAAAGAGTCAGACACGACTGAGCACACGTGCACATCCTTTATATTTACCCATATATTTACCATTCCTGGAACTGTTTACTCTTTTGTGTTCAGCCAGATAGCATTCTGATTTTATTTTCCTTCTGCCTAAAGAATTTCTTATTATTTCTGATTAGTGCAGGTCTTCAAGTGATGAATTCTCTCAACTGTTACTAGTCTGAGAAAGTCTTCATTTCACCTTCGTTTTTGAGAGGTATTTTTGCTGGATATATGATTCAGGATTTACGTTTTTCCTTTTGCACTTTGAACACTGTCTTGTTCTATTGTCTTCTCACCTGATAGTTTCTGTTTAAAAGTCTGCTTTGATCCTCTGTCTGTAATTTATCTTTTTATCTTCTGGCACCTTTTTAAGATTTTCTTCTGTCACTAGTCTTCTGCAATTTGAATGTGATGTGCCTTGGTGTCGTGCTTTATGTTCTAATGGTTGGTATTCACAGAGCTTCTTTGAACTGTAGACTTACAGTTTTCAAAAATTTGGAAATTATTCAGACATTATTTCCTCAATTTTTCTGTCCCTTTTCCTTCTGGGACTCTGAATACAGAAGGTTAATCATTTGATATTGTCCCACAACTCATTGAGGCTGTTCTTTTGTGGGTTTTGTTTACTTTTTCTCTGTATGTGTTTTATTCTGGATCATTCACTGATCCTTCTACAATATCTTATCGGCTATTAATCCCATCCAGTGCATTTCCTATTTCAGGTATTGAAGTTTTTTCATCTGTATAAGTTACATTTGTGTCTTTTTAAAAAAATGTCTTCCACTTCTTCCCTCATCATAGTTCTTGTTTCCTTTATATTCTTTATAATAGTCATTTTAAACCCCATCATCTTGACATTTTTGGTGTGAATTTCTCCTGGTTATGAATCATATTTTCCTTCCTCTTTTTTTGCCTGTTAACTTGTGAGTAGTTATTAGACATTATGAAGTTAATATTGTTTTGTACTGTGTTTTATTATGTCCCCCCCTTTTTTTTGGCTGTACTGCACAGCTTTCAGGATCTTAGTTCCTGAATGGAGATTGAACCCCGGGCCATGGCAGTGAAAGCTCCCAGTCCTAACCACTAGACAGCCAGGGAATTACCCTTATGTTCCTTTACATACTTTGTTCTGGGATGTAGTTAATATCCTTGACTTTTGCTTTATCCTTTCCAGACTTTAAGTTTTATTAGGGTAGCCTTTAGTCTAGATCTAATTTAGCCCCACTCCTAAGGCAATGCCCTTTGGAGGATTCTGCCTTAGGTTCCATGTTTATGAGGTCTCTCCACTCTGTAAGAACAAGAACTATTCCCTTCCCTGTGGATTTCAGGAATTATTATGCCTACTCATTTCTGCTGGTTGTTTCCCCAGCCTTGGATAGTTCCCTCTCTCCCATGCACAGATCAGTTCTCTGCCAAAGATGTGACTGGACTTCTCTGCAGAGCTTCAGAAATCTTTCTTTCTCTGGGTGTAACTCTCTCCTCTTCAGTCCTCTGCCCCACATTTTGTAGGCATCATGGCCTACCTAAGCTCTAGTCTGTCTCCCCAGCTCAGCACAACTCCTGGCCTCTGGTTGGGTTCCTTCTCCCTGCACTGCAGTCTGCAGACTTCCTCAGCACAGTTATCTGGGGCACTCGAAGGCTCACTTCATTTCCCTCCTCTCAGGGTAAGAGTCCTCCACTGCTTGTTGTCCAGTATCTGAAAAACAGTATTTATTTATTTTGTCTGGTTTTCTAGTCATTTAAGGCAGGAAGGTAGTTCTTACAGTAGTTAATTCTTCATGGGAATGTTTGTAAGTCTCCACTGCTAGCCTGCTTGATAAGTCACAAAGTCATAAATGACCCTAGTCCTACTGATCACCCTTCTTCCAGAGCAGTGACTGCTCCTGTAATATTACCAAGAGATGACCATTTAGCTTCTGCTGGATAATTACAGCATCATAACCCACTGCTATAATGATCAGCAAATTTTAAAATCTTGAATCAAAATCTGCTTCCCCAAATTTACATTCATTGGTCCTAGTTCTGCCTCTAGAATGGTCAAAATAACAAGTCTGATTCTTCCTCTTTCTCTTGACTACCTTCACATAAATTTTAGGAGACCACTGCCATGCAGTGGACCACTTTAAATGTCCTCTTTTTTGGTTTAAGCATTCCAGTTACTTAAGCCATTCCTCATAAAGTGATTTTCCAGATCCTTCACCCTCCTAGTTAACCTCCTCTAGACACACTTAACTTTGTCATTGTCTGTCCCTAAATGTGATAGAATTCTACAAGTGCTCTAAGCATATTCTGACTAAACAAGAAGGGTCTGTAAACTCCCTCAATCCAGATAACATATTTCTCCTAATACAGCCTACAAGTAAACTAACTTTATCTACCATGTAGTTCTTTTGGTCCTCCTGAATTCATCATCAACTGAAATCCATTGGCCTTCCCACAGTTGTCACCACATCTGACCAGTCTTCTGCAGTGAGGGCTTGATGACAGGACCTCATATTTGTCTCTGTTAAATGTGATCTTGTTCACTTCAGTGCATTGTTCCAGCTCATCCAGCTCTTTTGACTCTTCTGCTTCTGTTAGTGGCAGCATATATATAAATATATGTATAAAATAGCATCATCTTTATATTTGAAGGGTAAGACATCACTATGTTCACCCATTCAGCAAGTGCATATTAAGCACTCACAGTGTGGAAGGGATTGAATTTAGGGCCATGAGGGATGCAGGGACATGTAAGCCACAGGTCCTGCTGTCAATATAATCTGTTGGGGAACAGAAGACATTCGTGTATGATTATGAGCTAGAAAATGCTCAATGCCATGAGAGTCCTACAAGAAATTCTTTGAGGATTCCTCAACCTGAGAGCTTACTACAGAGGTAGCAGGGAAGTCTTCAGAGTGGAGGTGCAGTTAATGCTGGACCTCCATGGATGGGCAGGATACTAAAAAGGCTTTTTAAGCAAAGGAGTAATAATGGTAATGGCAGTTCTTTCAGTAGGTGGTCCCAAAGATAGAGAGAGGCAGGCCAGCAGAGAACTATTCCGGTATTACCCCAAATAGTCCATTTGGAGTGAAGCAGAATGGAGTGAAGTGCAGAGGGGCACTTGAGCAGGAGAGAATGGTTCTAGCTGGATCATAGAGAGCCAAAATGCCCAACCATGGAATTCAAACTTGATTTAGCAGCTAGTGGGGAGCCGGTGGATGTTTTCGGACAGTAGGGAACATCAGAGTATATAAGAAAAATTAACCTGCAGAGAGATGTAACATGGAGCGGAGTGAGGGATAACTGAAGCTGGGGATGGCTGAGGGCAGAACATCAGACTATCTCAAGCCAAGGCAGGGCAGTGACCATGGGAGTGAAGATGAACAGACAGGCGCCGTAAAAGTGGGATGACAGGACTAGGGTTTGGAAAGGAGGGGGAGGAGTTGTAAAAATCTTGGTGACTGACCCGAGGATGTTTAAGGGGAAAACATGTGAAAGAATCAAATGAAATAGGAGCTGGTTTGTCTTGGCCTTTTTTTTTTAATTCTGTCATCTATATAATAAGCTGTTCAAATCTAGACAGGGTTTCTCAGCAGCCACATTTTGACATTTTTGGGCAGATGCTTCTTTGTGGGGCTGTTGTCCTGTCAGTTGTAGGATGTTGAGCTGCATCCTTAGTGTCTACCCACCAGTAGTACCCCCCACAGCTGTCACAACCACAGATGTCTCTAATCATTGCCAGATGCCCTGTGGGGAGCAAAATCACCCCTGGTTAAGAGCCATCAACCTAATTCGTTGACTGAAGAGTCTTACTATGGTACTCTTCAGCCTGTTGGCTTCAGAAATGATGGGTCTATTTCATTCTTTTTAAGGTTAAGTCTTTTGAGAAGGAAAGGCAAACAGAGAAACGTGTGCTGGAGTCTGATCTCGTGGACCACGTTGTACAGAAACTGAGGACTAAAGTCAGTGATGAGAAGACTACCAGGTAACTTAGTAAACAAAAGCCCAGAAAACCAGCTGCAACTGCCTACATAGAATTTCCATACATTTATTTTAAATGTCAATTTGATCCTTTGGGGAGATAAAAACAGGTCAGGATAACTTTTTTTTTTCAGGGTAACCTAACAAACCATAGTATGTTTCTGAATAACTCAGTAGTTTAGTTATATGACTCCATGTAAAACTAGTCATAACTTTTGTTATGTCCTTTGTCCTTCAGCATTTGTCCTTCATAACACGTCAAAGATTATTTTATCATTTTGAAAAGCCTGAGGAACCACAGTCTAGCTGCCATTATCTCACTTGGTCTATTAATCCGTGAACTGCAGTAGTGTTTTGTCACTGGTTTTAAAAGGTCTAATATTCTGGGAAATAATGTTCTGGGAAAAGTTCTCACTCATCATAGCAATGCAAATTGGTTCAACTGTCTGCATAGGAATTTAACAAAGTTAAAAGCCTTAAAACTAATTAAAAAAAAAAATGACCCAGCAATTCCACTTCAGGAATTTACAATAAAATTATTCCATAGGGATAGTACAAAGATGTCTATCAACACACATTGTTTATAACAGCAGTTCTCAAAAATTTTGCTCTCAGAACCACTTCATACCCTTAAAAATTATTTGAGGACCCCCTAAGAGCTTTGTCTATGTGGTTTATATCAATGAATATTTCTGTGTTAGAAACTAAAATGTAAACATTTTAAAAATATTTATTCTAAAATAAATAAACTCATTACATGCAAGCCTAAATAACATTTTTAATGGAAATAACTATTTTCCAAAACAAAATAAATTTAGTAAGAAAGGTAACATTGTTTTACATTTTTGCAGATATTGTTAATGAATTGTTTTAATTTTTATAATCTCTAATGCATAAGAAGAAACTATATTGTTTTATTATCATTGTCTTTACTATTACTGTCTTATATTGTCTGTTTCTGCATTCAGTCTCTTATGATATACATCATGTAGTCTCTGGAAAATTCCATTACACATTAATGAAAGGATACAAATAAGAGGATAATTAACATGTTAGGATTATTGTGAAAATACTTTTGACCTTGCAAATACCCTATGAAAGGATCTCAGGAACCTCCAGGGTCTCTGGACCACACTCTGGGAACCTCACTTATAATATCACAGTAATTCAGTGATAGAAGATTGCTCAAATTACAGTAAATACAGTGAAATACTGTGCAGCCTTTTAAAATTATTTTTCTAATATAGCTAAGTTTATTATAAGGAAGGATGTCCACAAATAAGATATGATCCTATTTTTGTTGCAACCAAAATATATAGCTCATACACAGAAAAATGTCTGGAATGGTTATAGTTATTTCTGATTAGTGGGATTACAAAGGATCATTTCCCTTGCTTTTCTATATATTTGTAAGTCTTTTATTTATGCTTAGAAAAAAAGTATTCTACTGGGGGACTTCCCTGGGTGCCCAGTGGTTGAGAATCCTTGCAGTGCAGGGGACGCTGGTTCAATCCCTGGTCAGGGAGCTAAGAGCCTACATGCCACAGGGCAGCTAGGTCCACGTGCCACAACTGCAGAGCCAGTGTGCCCTGGAGCCCACGTGCTGCAACTGAGATCTAACACAGCCATAAATAAATAAATATTTTTTTTAAAAAAAATACTTTTTTTTACTTACATCAGTAATTCTCAATCAGCAGTTTTGCCCTTCAGGGGACATTTGGCAATATTTGCAGACATTTTTGGTTGTTATCTACTCCTGTTATCTAGTAAACACCAGGGTGGTGGAGGTTTAGTCACTAAGTCATGTCTGACTTGTAGCCTGTAGCCAGGCTCCTCTGTCCATGGGATTTGCCAGGCAAGAATATTGGAGTGAGGTGCCATTTTCTTCTCCAGGCAATCTTCCCAACCCAGGGATTGAACCTGGTCTCCTGCATTGCTGGTGGATTCTTTACCAACTGAGCCACTAGGGAAGCCCAGTAAACACCAGGGCTGCTGTTAAACATCCTATAGTGAAGAGGACTGACTCCCCACCTCCACCCCATGGCCTTCCCTGGCCCCACCCCCGCCCACCTCCACCAAGCTTGAATAAATTCACCATCAGGCTTTTCCGAAGAGGGTGGGTGTGTGTGTGTGTGATGTTCTTGAAGTCTCTAGATATTAGGCTTTTCCGAAGAGGGTGAGGGTGTGTGTGTGTGTGTGTGTGTGTGTGTGTGTGTGTGTGTGTGTGTGTGTGTGTGTGTGTGTGATGTTCTTGAAGTCTCTAGATATTAGGATTAAGAATCCAAATTAAAGGCAGACCTTTAGAAGAGAAAACAAAAAAGTCAACTAATTAATAGCGACTATTAGTAATAGTACAGGCAAACATTATTAAGACACTTAACAGGCCAGATGGGGTTTAGTTTTAGCGGGGAAGGGCTTAAAATCTTTCTTCCATGTGAATGGTTATTTCCTTGTTTTCCCAAGATAGAGTGCTATTATGTCTCTCAAAGACTATAAATTAATTCAGTCTTTGAAAGAACATCCATTCACAGCTTCTGAAAGAATCTCATTTACTAAATGTTCTCTTGTGGGTGATCACCAAGTTGCATCCATAATGAGGGTGGGGCATTGCTAACGTTTTCTTGTATTGTGAGGAGAGCAGAAAGAACACCCATTGTATTTCATTGAAATTAGCTTCTTATGTTGAGCCAGTATTCCAAACCCAGCTGAATAAATCAGAATGTTGTCTCTAAGAATGTTAATTTGAAGTGACATCCTTTATAATTTTTATTTGCTCTTAATCAAAAGCATAATTAAGTGCAAATTGTTTTCCTCCACTAATAACCAATATTTGTTAAATATCATTATTTTATATTTAATAGTAAGCCTCTAAGTGTAGCTCACTATAAATTATGTGTTGCTTTTGTCTTAGCGACTATTTATTCTGATTGTTTTTGTTTGCTTGTTTTTAGAGAAGCTTCCGATAATCTTACAGTACAAAATCTGAAGGGATCATTTTCTAATGCTTCAGGTATAATTACTAATTGTAACTTAAACATAATAATGCTTGTGTGTATGTTTATACATGTTTGCTCTAAATACTTAAAACTGTGGCTAACTCACTGCATCAGTAATATCCTCTTAAAGTAACATATGTACAATTAGTTATACCAAAAAGAATGAATCCCTATGAAACTTACATTCTAGAAAACAATAAAACCACTGGCAGTTTGGTGACTCTTCTGGTCCTGATGTGTCTGTCTTATTTTTACAAGTGGTTTAATCTTCCTGTGATTCAGTTTATTATGTAGATCAGATGTGGATAAATTTTCCCCATATAGAAAAGTATTTTGACATGCCCTGGAGACACTATGTACATTTGTTTTCATGAAAGCCAAGAGGAAACAGTGGTGATAGTTACACCTTTAGTTTTACTACATTTGTCAACACAAGTGAAAAAGAAATGTCCCAATGAAGTCCCCGAGAAGACATTACTTGACTTTTAACAGAATTAAGTCTTTTGGGTTCATTTCTGTTAGAAGGCTTTCTGCCACCATCAGATTTCAAATACTTAGAGGAATTTAAAGAATTATAGTTGGGGAAATGTTAAGCTTGGCTTTTTTTCCCTTAGGTTCATGCGGTTTGACTCATATTGCCTCCCTGTGCCTTTGTCACCTCCCACTCAAGGAGGGAAGGCTGGTGATCCCAACAGAAGTGTCAGAACTAGAAGGGGATAAGTGGGGTTCTGAGTTTCTAAGTTCAGACAGTTGCAGAGACAGAAAACAAGGCTTAGACATAATCCAGTCCATAGAATCACCCCCAAGTGGATTCTAATCATCTCTGCCAGCTCTGTGGTGTGTAATAGAAAGTGGGACCAGATAAGGCCATAACTCCTAAAACTCTGTTTCAGGTTTGTTTGAAATCCATGGAGCAACGGTTGTTCCCATTGTGAGTGTGGTCGCCCCCGAAAAGCTGTCAGCCAGCACCAGAAGGCGGTATGAGACTCAGGTACATGGTCAGAGTGTTCTCGGTTTTCTATCATGAGCCACAAAGGAGGAAGAAAACAAGAAAGGAACGAAGGGACAGTTTCCTGGAAATGTTTTTCTTCCCAATTCCTGAACTTGGTGACTTCTGAAAATTTCACCAACACAAAGCATCTCAGGTGCCAAGATTCTGCCCCGTTTGGCCTCCAAAGAGGCCTCAGTGTACATGGTGGGCACCCAGAAGCAGGTGTTGTCAGAATTACTGAGTCCAAACAAAAAGTTTCTGATCCTGTTTGGTTTTGTTGTACACAACAAAGCAGAAGAGATCTACCGCAAGACGTGTAGCAGGTTTCTCACTGCATACATGTTCTTGGTATCTGTTATTTGCCTGATTCTGTGCCTGATTCTGTGCCAGGTAAAATGGAAAACACATGACATGGCCCCAGTCCTCAAAGACTTTATAACTTTAGAAGCATATATACAGTTGGAGAATAGAAGAAAATTAGTAATAGGATGCTGAACTAAGTATAATGAATGAGTGTTAAAGTATGCTACAGACATGGGGGAGAGAGAAAGATCAGTGTCTGTATGGATGATCAAGAAAGGCTTCGTGGAGGTGATCCCTGAAGGATTTCAGTAGGCAGAGAGGGAAGATGAGGCTGTTCCAAATGGGACAGAGGGAAGGACAGTGTAGACAAAGCTAATGAGCAGAGTTAGGACATTGGCCTCATTTGGGAGCTGGGTATGAGAGGGTAGCCATTACCTAGGAATGTAATTAGACTGAAACACAAAAGATCAAGTTACCTCATTTTGTTAGCTTTCCTGGCTGTTTCTCAGTGTGTTGGGTGGAAACTCACTTTTCATATTTACCATATTTCAGGTCCGTGTTCCTCAATGCTGTCACTGTCCCCTTCTTAACTTTAGCTTAATACGAAAATCTCCCTGCTTTTGCCTGCACTGTTTTACAAGTAGGCTATAAAATCTCCTTTTCCCTGAGGTCATAATACACTAGACACTCATCTTACTGGGGTAGATGAACAGCAAGTCCTTATATATTTGGGATCCCTTTTAGGCTTTGGTTTGTCACTTGTGATTGTTTCCTAGAATAAGAACTGAAATGGCAACAAAGATGGCTTAATTGGACAGGTTCTGAATTGTAACACAGTTTCCTTCTTGTTAGGTACAAACCCGACTTCAGACCTCCCTTGCTAACTTACATCAGAAAAGCAGCGAAATTGAAATTTTGGCTGTAAGTCACTTTCTTTAACTTTCTGAGAATGGCTTTTGTCCACACTGTCAAATTTTTGCTCATTATCAACAGAATTGGGATACAAGCCTGTTTCTCCTCGTTTCTTCCTCTCAAAGATTGGGAGGAGGAGGACTGAAAACGAAAATCATTTTTCTAAATGTTTCAGGCTTCCCTGATAGCTCAGTTGGTAAAGACTTTTGCCTGCAATGGAGACCCCGGTTCGATTCCTGGGTCGGGAAGATCCACTGGAGAAGGAATAGGCTACCCACTCCAGTATTCTTGGGGTTCTCTCATGGCTCAGCTAGTAAAGAATCCACCCGCAATGTGGGAGACCTGGGTTTGATCCTTGGGTTGGGAAGATCCCCTGGAGAAGGGAATGGCTACCCACTCCAATATTCTGGTCTGGAGAATTCCATGGACTGTATAGTCCATGGGGTCGCAAAGAGTCAGACACGACTGAGCCACTTTCACTCTTTCACCTTGCAGGCCTTTGCAGGTAGTGCTGCCAAAGCTTTGTGGTGTGATGTGTTAGTTCTGAGTGCTGAGATCACATCACTGCCAAATTCAGTAAGCAGCATGGAAGCATCCCATTCATGCTGCTCCATGCAAAATGACACCACAGTCACAAGTCAGTATGTGCTGCTTAGGATCCCTGACGTGATGTACATTTTTGTGTATCAACAGGTGGATCTACCCAAAGAAACAATCTTACAGTTTCTGTCATTAGAGGTAAGCAAGATGAACTCTTCTGCACTATAGTCTTTAAAATCCCAAAGTTTGCTGTTGATTTGCCAAAAGAAAGTTGAAAGTGGCATTATTTTATGATATGAGGTATTTTTCTAGCAGTCCCAGGAATTTAGGAACATTGTTTCTTTTATGCGATATGTATTACTAAATCAGATTTTGAGGGAATCACACTTTTCTAGTTTTTGTTTTTTTCACATTTAACAAACACCTGGGGTTTTTACTGTGTGTCAAGCTCTAGTAGGTCTTGTTCTAAGTACTTTAGGAACGTTAACTCGTTTACTCATAACCACCCCAAGGGATACATTCCATTACCTTTTTACAGATCCTTATTTTACATTTTATGGAGAATGGAAGCAGAGAGGTTAAACATCTTAAAGTCACCCAGCTAAGGAGTTGCAGAGCCAGGATTTGAACCTAGGCAGACTAGTGGTTATCTACATTCTTACCCACTATACTGTGCAGCTTCAAACAAACCTTCATTCCAACTAGGAAAGCTCATTTGCGGAACTAAAACTATATGGAAGATCTTTCTGTAAAAATCGAATGTAGGTCCTTTTTTATATGCTTTTTTTTTAATAGGTACATAACTTTATCATCAAATAGCCTAACTGAACTTTTTTAAAAATTTAATATTTACCTTTGCTATAAGAATATTTAACTGTAAGAATAACTACATGTGATTTTTGCAGCATATCTAACCAAAGAATACTTTTGTCTATCCAGAGTGTTTAGTGAGATTAAGTTAGATGAAAAATGAACTTTGCCCCAGAACTGACGTTTCATGCTATATTTTAAGGTTATTCTCCATTTATATAAAGTATTGATTATATTCCTTGCGCTGTACAGTATACCCTGTAGCTTCTCTTATAAGCTAACTTCCCCCTCCCCTGTCCTCCGTCCCCACTACTCTCCTGTCTGGTAAATAAGCATGTAGCATGATACTGGTAATCTACTGCTTCATGAGCCACTCAAATGTATGCACATCAGAGGTGGCACCTCCATCTCACCTAAAGTCAGCAGCGGACAGAAATAACTGGTGTAGTCACATTAACACACTGGGGCTGCAGCATCCTTAGGCAGGATCTAGTAAGCTGGTTTTATAAAGAAATTCAGTTCTTCAAAGGAAGAACCCTAGCAGTCTCCCCACTAGTTCTCTCCCCATAACTGATCTCTTCAGTGTACTTAAAGGGGGGATGGCACTGACACCTCATTAGTGACCCAGGAAAAGCCAATAATAAACCCTAATACCTGTTAAGTCTTATCTATATTTTTTCCTAGTGGGATGCTGATGAACAGGCATTTAACACAACTGTGAAGCAGCTGCTGTCACGCCTGCCAAAGCAAAGATACCTCAAATTAGTCTGTGATGAGATTTATAACATCAAAGTAGAAAAAAAGTAAGTTATCACTTAGGCATTGCAGGTTTCAATATAGGTTAAAACTCAAGCTGGGGTGGGGAGGGTGGTGTTTGTTTTTAGGAGCTTTTCCCCCAAGAAGGGGTTTTAGAGTGAGAAATATGTTTTTGTCTTGTTGAGGTTAGATGACTAATAAGTTGCTGTTAGAACTGCAGTTGGTGACCAGTGAATACATGTCAGGACTGTGAGTCACAGTCATGATCTTATCAGTAACAACACAGTGATCTCAGTAGCAGCTAACCCAGTTATCATTTTACTCACCCAGGTAACTTCTATTTTATGCCCCCTTGTCAGAATGCCAGTTGTTCATGTTTTCAAACACTAAAATGGTTTTAGTGACTAGCCTTCTATCTTGTTTTTGATTACCTAGAACTCCTACGGTTAAGTGTTCTAAAAATAAATTATCAGCCCCTTTCTTTACCCATTATACTGATCCTGTCTTCTCCTGCCTCTTGCAGGGTGTCTGTGCTCTTCCTGTACAGCTACAGAGATGACTACTACAGAATCTTATTTTAATCCTAAAGGACTACCATTACATTGTTCAAACAGACAGGAGCTTATACTACAAAACATTGTACATTCATTGTAATTTTAAATTAGCTTTACATTCTAAGCTGTCCTACAAAGCTGAGCTTTGTAGGTTTTTCATGTGTAATATATTATAAATTTATCTTTTGAATAAATGTTTTCATACATTTGTTGCTTTTTAATTGCAAATCTATTAACACTACAGGGTTTATGGAGCTAGAACACAAGAAAACAGCTTTGTTCTTCTCTTAGCCCTATATACAAAGCACATGATAATGTCCAAAGTAAAGGGCATAAAGAAATCAAATATCATCATTAACTTGGAATCTTTATTATTGATGACTCTCTAATAAGCTTACCCTTAGTCTGGTTAAGCAGACTCTTATTTAGCTATGAAACTCATTCAAATTTGCTAAAGGAACTAAGATGATAAAATTATACAGCCAGCTGGGAAACCCATAAAATAACACTAATAAAATTGTCAGGTTTCAGTTCCAGTAAACCAAGACAGGGCCTCAAGCCTATTCATAATCACATCATTCCAGAACGAGGAGATATGGCCAGAAACTTTTTATGGGGTAGGAAAAAGAATAAAAGTTGGTCAGTGCTGATAAATACAGGTTAAATAATACACTGCTCTTTACAGATGGCTACAGAGTCTGTAAACTATTACTTAGGAATATATAACCGTCCAACACAAACCACTTAGCCAGATCTAAGATAAACTGGCTTCTTGTAACTACCCTGTAAACACTGCAGCCCTTCTTCCATCCAAAAATGATCCTAATCTCACATGAAAACAATCATTATAAGGAAATCAGAAACTCAGCTTTGTGGCCAAAAACAAAAACCAAAGAAAAAATAGCAATTCAGTGGTTAGTTGGTGAAAGCAGGAAAGCTGGTGCCCTTCACTGCGCTGCTTTGCTCTTCTTACTCTTGCTCTTTTTGTCCCTCTTCTTCAGCCCATCCATGTTAGCTCGCAATAGGTTTGAATAAGCCTAAAAGACACAGAGCGTTACCTTAATGGGAAGAATTGCAAATTGGTGGAGCATCTGCCCTACTTCGGTAATGGATTTAGGGTTGCCAAAATCAGAAAGCCTAACTGATAAAGTATAGAATACTATGGGACACCTGTATCCTAAGGAAAATGGTGTACGGGAAACATCCTCACATTATAGCAGCTTCTGCAACACCCACTAGTGAGTTGCGCATTTTTTACTTTTTTTTAAGCAAAAATGAAAGACTGCAGGCGACTTACATAACTGTACTGTGAGTACAGCATATATGAAGCCTAAGACAACAAAATTTAGCAAAAAAGACGTCAGTGTTGAAGTAAAACTCGTAGCTTTGCAGCTTTTTCTTGTAAACTATTGGTAAAACACAGTATCACAGGAAAGCAGTGAACTTAAATCACAATCTTAACCCAACCCAGTGTTAAACATTAGGCTGACTCTCGCCTCAAGAAATGGGACACAGAGAACACCAGAAACTCACCATCTGAAACTTATTCACTTCTTTGGAGCTCACCTGGAAAATAAGGGGGAAAAGATCACCCCTGTTACCACAAAAAAATCATCTGCCTCACCCAGTAAAACTCAAAAGCCTCATGAAGACATCCTAATCTTTAAAAATATATGTCTTTCCCCACTGCAGGAATGGGGAAGCTATTTTCCTACTAAAAGCTATTTTTCTACTCCACTTTCCTCTGTCTGAAGAACAAGTAAAGTAGCTCTGCACTTTGAGAATTGTACCAAGATGGGAAAGATGGGCTGCTTAAGCAGTTATGCTTCTAGCCTCTGTTGAAATCTCTTAAACACATTGCACTGACTTTTTCTAAGGAGTCTAAGACATGTCAAAGAACTTAACCTTTTGTGCAAGATACATTTAAATTACACCCTCCTCATCTTATTTTTATTTTAAACCTACCTTCCATTAGTTCAGGCCCATGAAAGCAAACTGCAAGCTACCACAAGAGAAAGTTTATGTCTGAAGATTCCTTAGTTTTCCATATTTCATGACACCCAACTTTCTTTAAAGCCACATAAGTGCTTGCTTTACTATAAAAATCTTCTCAAGATAACTGGTAACGGAAGATTAATCAACTAATTATGGCCCACATTTTCATGAATATCCTATACTGATTAGAGGGCAGCCTGGTTCTGCCCCAGTAGAATAAAGACGTACTCATTTGATCCAAGGAGTCTCTTGCTTTGCCATATTCAATTTCCACTCTGAAAGAGAACGCTAGAACTCTTACTCAATGTGCCATATGCTCAGTAGTGTCTGACTCTTTGCAACCCTATGGACTGTAGCGTGCCAGGCTACATACTCAAATTCAAAGCCTGATATAATACATGTTTGGTACCTGAACCACAACGATAAAGGAATAATCAGCTTAAAAGTAAAAAGCATCTGGTACCAAGCATCTGGAAATTGTTCAGTGAAGACCCAGCAGAGTAAGGGAATAAGGAATCAAATATGCCAGCTGCTCCTTACAGTGCTACTCTGAGTAAGGACCAATATGCTAATATTTTTTTCTAACAAGTGTTTGACTTGACCTTCATTTTAATTTTGCTCTTGGGCTTTCTATTACCAAGGTGATAAAAGAAGATCTTGATTTCAAAACAGCTGGGGAACTACACACTAGGCTTTATTTAGTAACTTGCAAAAAAACCCCCACAAATCCTAGTACAGATATAACCCATCCTCAGTTAAGTTCAAGTCTTTAAACTCCATAACAAGAATATTAGGAATCCAACTCACCACAGTGCTGATCTTCTTTTTCCCATCAGTAGCTCTTAACAGACATTTGTTGTCTGAGGGCTCAAAGCCCTCCACAGAACCCTTCCTTGGAATGGGTTTAGTTCGGCCATCATCTGCATGAAAAATACATCCACAGACTTAACAGGTAGACAAAAAGTTAATAAGTCCGGAAGGGATACAAAGAGGATAGCTAATCCACCTCCACTGATCTAGTTCTGCTAACCACATTATCTGCTCTTGGCCACACCTTGGGAACCTACCTGCTACTCCCAGGATGGGAACATTGTAATATCAAAGCACATTAAATCTCACTAATCAAGGCGTGGCTTGGAATCCTTGACAAGGACAGCCCTGACATGACTGGGGCCCACTGGAACCGGAACTGACTTAGGTGGCTAAAATAAGGTGGCCGCACCAGCCGCCACCCCTAATACTCTGGCCCCTCAGCTCTGAACGGGCCCAGTATAAGGTGGAGGAAGGTAGGGGAAGCAGAGGATGCGCAGCAGAAAGGTTCTGCCTGAGGCTCCCGGTCACTGGGCACCCGGACCGGGGTTTCGCTCAGCCTCCCAGCCCCCTTCCGGCCTTGCCGCGTCCACAGCTGCTTACACTTCTTCAGGGTGATGAACACGCTGCCCGACAACCGGCACTTCTGGAAGAGCCTAGTCAGCTCCGTCAGGAACTGGAACACAACAAGCCCGGCCCCGTTAGGCAACCACAAACCCCCTTCCCGCCTCGACAAGTCCCTGTCCCTCCCGAAGAAAGAGACAGAGGTCCCGAGCTAAGCCCCAAAGAGCATCGGTCCCTCAGCCGGCCAGCTCTGGCTATACCTGTTCACTCTCCAGCAGCACCATCCTGGCGCTGCTGGCTCCGCTCCGTCAGCACAAGCGCCAAGCCGCGGGAGCCGGAAGTTTCCCCCGGCCTGGGCGGGACTTCCGCTGTTGGGTTTCTCGTCTCTGGCACCCAATCCCCGCTTCCACCATTTCCCCGCCCCACCCACCTCGCGGCCGCGCTCAGGGACTCTCCCCTTCGGTTCCGGGAGAGCCACGACCCCGAGGGCCTTTGGGGTGTGCGAGATTTCACAGACAGCAATCCCCTCATCCAAGCCGCGGAAGGGAGTGAGAGCGCGAAGGATTTGATGGAAACCTATGGTTGTGGCTCAGCTGGTAGAGAATCTGCCCGCAATGCGTGAGACCTGGGTTCGATCCCTGTGTTGGGAAGATCCCCTGGCGAAGGGAAAAGCTACCCACTCCAGTATTCTGGCCTGGAGAATTCCATGGGGTCGCAAAGAGTCGGACATGACAGAGTGGTTTTCATTTTATAGCTGTGTACATTCAGCTCTGTGTTGGGCAAGTTACCTAAGAGTTCGGTGCTTCAGTTTCCTCAACCTATAATAATAGTATCCACTCCACAGTGTGGCTTTGAAGAGTAGAGCCAGTATTAAACACAACAGTGCACAGCTCATAGAGCCTGCTCAATAAACGTTAGCTCTTGTCGTTTTTATCATTGCCATTGTATTACGTTCACAAAGGGGTCCTCCGAGCTATTCCTCTTCTCTGACCAGGATCAGTGGACCCAGCTCTAGCAGGAAGGCCCGGAGCCAGGTCTTAGGGTTCGCCTCAGTTCAGTCAGGAGACCTGGGGTCTAGGTCCAGCCCTGCTGTTGCCAGCTTGAACCTTAAGCCCTTGATAAAGTCAAGTATGAAATCATGCAATGGGATTTCACTGAGGGTCTCTTAGCCTGTGCCAGGCACTGTGGTTGGAGTTGGAGTTACTGTAGGATAAAAGACAAATTCCTGGTTTCCTGAAACTTGGGATAATGGAGAAGGAAGAAAATAAACAATAAAGAAGTATAGCTTCAGATAATGACAGCTATGAAGACAACTAAACAGGATGATTCAATATTGATGAAGGTACTACTTTAGGTTGGAGTCAGGGAAATCTCTCTGAGAACTTTGAGCTTAAAACTAAAGGGACCAGCCATTCAAAAATCTAGGAATAGAGTGTTTCAGACACAGAATGGCTAGAACAAAGACCCCAAAGGGGGAACAAGTTGCCATGTGTTCATAAGGCTTGGGGTGTGAAGGTGGAGTGGATGTGGAAGGAGGGGTGAAGGAATATGAAGAACTGGGAGAGGTAGCCACTAACCAGCTCATATAGGGCCTGTGGTTACGACAAATTTGGATTTTGTTCCAAATACAAAGAAAAGCTTCTTGTTAAGGAAGTTTTAAACAGAAAAGTGATCATCTATTTTACAGTTTTTAAAGATCCTTGGTCTGTGGTGTAGAGAAGCTACTGTGGAGACAAAGCAGGAAATAGGGAAGCCAATTAGACGGTTGTATTAGCTTCCTATTGCTGCTGTAATAAATCTGCACAAACTTAATGTTTTATAGGTCTGGAGGTCAGAAGTCTAAAATCAATGTGTCTGCAGGGCTACATTCCACCTGGAAGCTTCAAGGGAAAATTCTGTTTCCTTGCCCTTCTAGAAGCCACCTCACTTCATTATAACCCCTTATTTCCATTGTCACGTCTCCTACTACTGACTTTGATCCTTTTGCCTCCCTTTTATAAAAACCCTGTGGTTATATTAGACCATCCTAGACAATCCAGGATAATCTCCCCATGTCAAGAGATCTTTAATTTAATCACAAAGTCCTTTAAACATGTAAGATAACATATTTCACAGGTTCCAGGTACTGGGACATAAATAACTTGGGGTAGTGATGGGGGTGACCTCAGAGGTTATTACAAATCTCTAGATGCTTGCAACATTTGTAAATCAGATTAGTGTATACTTCAAAAGTAGAGTCAGTAGGACTCATACACAGTTGGCTGTGAACATTAAGAAGAAAAGAAGAATGAGGGACGACTTATAGGCTTTTGATCTAAGCAACTGGGTGATGGTGATGCCATTTACTAAGACAGGAAAAATGTGAGAGGTAAAAAGTTTCATGAAAAGGAGAAAGGAGTTATTTTGGTCTTGCAATATCTGAGATTCCTATTACATATCCAAGTGGAACTATTAAGTAAGCAGCTACATACACAAGTTTGGAGTTCAGTGAAAACTGGGAAGGCGTCTTCATAGGCCCATCGTACTAGAACAGTTTGCTGAAAACCCCTCCTCTAAAGCTGCCAGCACAAGACCACTCTTCAATGCCCACTACTATAAATAGCCTCTAAAGATCCCTGGGCCTTGCTGTCACTAGCTCAGAAATCAGAGTCCTGGTTGTATGCACCAAATTGGCCAATTGTAGATTATATGTTTGAGCCCAGGCTTCCCTGCTGGTTCAGTGGTAAAGAACCCGCCTGCCAATGCAGGAGGACTTGTGTTCAACCCCTGTGTCAGGAAGATCCCCAAGAGAAGGAAATGGCAACTTATTCCAAGTATTCTTGCCTGGGAAATCCCATGGACACAAGAGCTTGGCACACTATAGTCCTTGGGGTCACAAAAGTGTTGGACATGACCTAGCAACTAAACAACAACAACAATGCTTGAGCCCTAGTTCTGCAGTGGATGAGGGAGTGACTCTCTGACCCTTTTATCTTCCTTGCCTTTCACCAAGACCCAATAAATGGAGGATTACAAATAGGTTCAGATGCTGGAGAACTGAAAGCCAGCATATATCTGCTACATAAGATCTTCAAGGTGCTGGACATTCGGAAGAAACTGTGAAATCATCAGACTGAACATATTTAAGATGTGTTGTAGACTGCCAGAGAATGTGAGAGCTCCCTTGATATTTATGCTCATGAATTTAAGTGAAACTAGTTACAGACTTGTGTGATCCAAAGGTTGGCCTAAATGATGACCCTTGTGCTCTGACCCTCTATTATTCATTGAACATTGAGAAATGTCTTTTAGAGGTATGGGCTTGGTGCTGGTGACACCAGGGTGAAGGAAAGAGCCCTGTGCTCAAGGAGCACAGAACCTACAGGCCATGATTCATCTGGGGCCTTGTCAGGATTAGCCATCAAGGTGGACACATCTCACTGCTTCCCATCACCTCAGTCACACCTCAGTTCCACTCAAGAATCAACAGTCAAGCAAGCCATCCCGTGTGACACCTCAAGGCCATCCTGTTTCAGAACAAGCCACTCTTAGTAAAAAAAATACCATAGTTTGCCAGTTTTAGCATCACATGTGGCCCAGTACAATTCAACTACCAAGAAAATATTCTTTGGGCTTTTTCTGTGGAAGTGATTAACAGCACCTGTTCTGTAGTTCAGTGGGTCTGGGTTCAATTGCCACCTTTGCTACTTATTAATTATGTGACCTCAGGCAGCCTCTCAAGGTGTAAATCTCTTCATCAGCAAAATAGTGATAATGACACTCAGTTCATAGATATTATAAAGAGTTTGTAAAATACTATATTTAAGACCCTTCAGTTCAGTTCACTTCAGCCACTCAGTCGTGTCTGACTCTTTGTGACCCCATGGACCACAGCAGGCCACATAGTTGTCCATTACCAACTCCCAGAGTTTACTCAAACTCATAGCCATTGACCCTTCGGCTTTCTCTTATATAATAAACATGGATACTTAAATTTAAATTAATATCAGGCATTGGCAGTCCAATGGTTAGGACTCAGTGCTTTCACTGCTGTGGGCCCAGTTTCAACCCCTGGTCAGGGATCTAAGATCCCACAAGCTCATGTGGTTCAGCCAAAAAAAAAAAAATTTAAATGAAAAAAAAAAAATTCAGTTCTTTAGTTTCACTAGCCACATTTCAAGGACTCAGTATCCCCATGTAGCTTGGATGGTGCAGGTATACATTAGCATTTCCATTAGCACAGATTGATTGTATCGGACAGCACTGCTGTGGATAACATTGAGGCTGGCATGCAATGAATGCTCAGTAAAGAGTAATAAGCAGTGCTATAATTTACAGCCCAAGCCACCTTCCTACTCAGGCTTCCTAGGTGGTGCAGTAGTAAAGGATCTGCCTGCCAATGCAGGAGATGCAGGTGATACAGGAGACTAGAGTTCAATCCCTGGGTTGGGAAGATTCCCTGGAGGAGAAAATGGCAACTCACTCCAGGATTGTTGCCTAGAAAATTCCATGGACAAGGGCGCCTGGAAGGCTACAGTCCATGGGGTCATAAAGAGTCAGACATGACTGAGCACACACAGGCACCTTCCATCATATGGATACCACCATCTTGATTTCTGCCAATATCCAATTACCACCTGCATTATTTGTTAACACTTTTAAGTTGACTCATTTTATACATAAAGTTTATTTAATATCATTATCATAAAACTACCATGTGGCCCAACAATCCCTCTACTGGGGATACATGTACCACAGTGTATACTGCAGCACTATTTACAATAGCTAGGACATGGAAACAACCAAGATGTCCATCAAAAGATGAATGGATTAAAAAAAGAGTGGTACATACATATGATGGAATACTACTCAGTCATTAAAAGGAATGCATTTGAGTCAGTTCTAAAGAGGTGGGTGAACCTAGAGCCTATTATACAGAGTGAAGTAAGTCAGAAAGAGAAAAACAAAACTGAATATTAATGAATATATATGGAATCTAGAAAGATGATACTGCTTAACCTATTTTCAGGGGAGCAATGGAGATACAGACATAGAGAACAGACTTGTGGATACAGTCGGTGAAGGAGAGGGTTGAACGAATTGAGAGAGAAGCAAGGAAACATATATATTACCATATATAAAATAGAGAGCCAGTGGGAATTTGATGTATGACTCAGGAAGCTCATCTCACTGCTGTGTGACAACCTAGAGGGGTAGGATGGGGTGGGAAGTGGGAGAGAGATCCAAGAGGGAAGGGACATATGTATACCTATGACTGATCCATGTTGATGTATGACAGAAACCAACACAATATTGTAAAGCAATTATCCTCCAATTAAAAATAAATAAAAAAGTAAAACAAAATCATTATCGTAAATGGAAAACCCATATTTTTGCCATAAAAACAAGTACTATGAAGTAAGATAATGTAGCTAAATTTTAAATTTTTAAATTTAAAAAGTAAAAATAATGAATAAAAACAAGAAAGAAATTAATCAATTTATAAAAATAAACACCTGAAGATAAATTTCCCAATGAGAGAAAATGGAGTTCTTTATGATCCAGTTAGGAGTAAAGATTCCTCAGTGAACAAAAATATTGAAAGTCTCTGTCAATAAGACATGGTTAAATTCTAATGTTGTCAAGCACCTGAAATCCTACCTTGCAATCAGGTCAATGGCTTTTGGCTTTTGGCTTTTGGAGCATATGTGGCAGGAAGCTGGGTCACTGTCTCCCAGCTGTACAACCAAGACAGCTTCTGGTTCCTTCTCCCTCACCCAAGGAGACCTGGGGAATGAAAACTTGTTCCCAAATCCCCTCCCACATCCTGGTCTTCAACAAAGGCCTGCACAGCACCAAGGGCAACACAGAGCAGCCTGGAACTCCACCATCTACTTGAGGTCAAGTGCAAGGCCACTACCAGAAAACCTGGGAGGAAAGACTCAGTGCTCCTCAGCCGTAGGGCCTGGAAGAGTGTCCTACCTATACCACCTAAGGTCGTCTCTCCCGAATGCTGGGGTCACACGTGTCCACCATTTATTTTATTAGTTTTTAATCAGAGCTAGGGTTTGAATTAGGATCAAGGGTCTTATTTAGCCTAGGGCTGATTAATTTACAGCTGCAGTCACTCTAATGCAATCAAGGTACCCAGTACCTGGAATACAGGGTGACAGTTATAAACACAGATGCTGCATCCTAGCTGTCCCGTTTTGAACCCCAGGTCTTCCTCTCTTTGTCTAAATGACCAGAGACAAGTTACCTTTTATCCCTATTAAAAGATAATTTAAAAAATTAAAAGGTAAAATCATGACTCTCATACATATATTTAAGAGCTATTTACCTTAGCATTATAATGAGGAAACCAAGTAGGTGTCACAATCCATTCAAAGGAGACTCCAAAGAACAGACACACATATAGACCAGGAATATCGAAATCAATGTACATGGAAGCAAATCAACTTTTCCATGAGAAGAGAGTATTGTCCCTGAAACAAACAGAATTTTAGTCACCAAGGATAGGAATCATTGCATTGCCATCATTTCTCTGCAATTAAGAATAGCAAACAAGCTCAGAAGCAATGAAAGTCTCTAATCAGCCCAGAGGATGAGCTCTAAACACTGCAAAGTTTTCCAGTGGACACCCACTAATCTTTTTTGCTTATTCCAAATTTACTTAAATCCTCTGTGCCTCAATTTCCTCACTGGTAAAATGGAGATGAAGTTCAAGGTTCAAATGCCATGGGGAGGAGGAAATGAGCTAAGGTGTGCACTATCACATCCTACTCACCTGGATGAGAGTTGGTGGTTCCCGTTTCCTGTTTGTTAATGTAGATTCATTCTGCAGAAACAGATCATGACAAGCATAAATCAGTGTACATCTTGACAGATAATGTGCTAGTCTGACTATTTCCAGTTTCTGAGGGGGATCACACCTCGGGTTTTGACCTGCCTCACGCTAACCCAAGTGTGCTGACTTTAAGATCAGCTTAAGAGAAGAAGAAAGGGAGGGTAGCAGCAAAATGCAACAGGAAGTGATGTTGGGTAGGTTTGGGTTCAGGGTGATGGGAGTGAGGTCCTAAGGTCCTAAGTGAGGTCCTAAGTGAGGTGATCGGAGCCCTCCTGAGTCTGTGAGAGGTGGTCAGGTCTGGTGGGGGCATCTGATAGAAGGCATGGGGGCATCCAAGAGAGAGGTGACCAGAGGGAGACAGCCAAACATCCTCCAGAAGTGTCCTAGAAATCTGGGTCCCCAGAGTGAGAGAATAACCTCCTGATCACCATGCCCTGGACTGAATCCAACCAGACACTTGGAGCTACCATTTCTTTTTATTCTTTCTGTCAGTTAGTCAACAAGTATTCACTGTGTGTCTTCTTGGGAGACTCAAGCCTCCGGAGACTTCTGCTCCACTGTGCCCCCAGGATGTAGTCCTGGATTTAGTATTCTGGAAAGACAGCATGAGAGCACTGGACTGGGAGTCAGGGGACCTGGGTTTGTCCTTGGTCCCTTTCTTTGTATGGGACCTTGAGCAAGGTACCTATCTATAGTTTCCTATGTATAGTACCTACCTCAAAATGTTGTTTTCAGGTTTCAATGAGATAATCCATGTAAAGAGCTCACAGTAAGTGTCCAACAGATGTATTTATTAATAATTTGTTTTTTCATCATTACATTAAGGACTTAGACGAAATTGCTGAAGTCACTTCCACTGTCAAACTTATGAGCTAATGCTTCTCTCCCCCAGCCCCAACTGAGAGCCCTAGAGAAGTTTCCAGAGCCGATCAGTGCCTGTGGTTAAGCACTGGCCTTCCCCCTTGCGCGTGGCAAGGGAAGGGAAGTAGGCGTGGCTACCCGGGCCCCCCTCCAGGCAAGAGTCGCCGGGGTGGGAGTGGCCCTCCCTGGGCTCTGCCTGCAGTGCTCCTTGGGGCCGGTAGGAGACGCCCCAACCTCACCGGACAAGTGCGGCCACAGGCAGCCCTAACCTTCCCAGATCTTGTCGCATGACCTTAGAACATAAAAAAATCCAAGAGTGTTCCCATTATTTTTCAATAATTTTTCTGCTGAGGCTAGGAGTTTCTCAGTAATGGATATCACTCATTCAATTATTGAATGTGAACTAAACAAGCACTCACTCATGCCAGGCACTACTCTAAGTGCTGGGGTCATGGGAAATGGACCGAATTCTCTGTGAGAGGAGGAACTCTTTTTTTCTCAGACAATACCTGTCTTATATTTATTAAGAAATTAGTGCCAGGCTCATCGCTGGTTGCTTCAAATATTGCATATATACTCAGTCACTCAGTTGTGTCCGACTCTTTATGACCCCACCAGGCTCCTTTGTCCATGGGATTTTTCAGGCAAGAATACTGGAGTGGGTAAATGGTGCAGCCTGAGGGCAGCCCAGACCAGAGACAGTGGTGGGAAAGGGGTAGGAGATGGTGAGAAGGGAGGGAAGTCAGAAAGGTGGCTAGCTCTGGGCACAGTAGTAAAACCCAGGACTCTGCTCTCCATCTCTCATCTTTCCCTGCCTCTCTCCCAAGCTCCATCCCCTTTCTCACCCTGCTCCCACTCCCCACATAGACAAAATCCTGCCTCCTGGGTTCTCAGTTTTTGGACTCTAGGCCCAACTCAGAACTGTCTGTGTTTCTGAAGAAAAGTCACTTCTTTCATCTATATGAGTCTTCGTTTCCTCAACTATAAAATGGGAATATTCTGCTTACACTGCTTTGGTAGAGTAGGACATGAGAAAGCCTGGCAGGAAGGCCAGGTTTCAGTTATTTTCCCCTCCTACTCAAGCAGTGCCCCAGTATAAGCCCTCAGTCCTCCATAACACCTTCCCCTCCACCCCAACCAAAACCCCAGTCTCTCACTAACCTCAGCTAGTGATGCACAGGCCACCCATCTGGTAGCTAAATCATGCTAACGTGTTCATGACAGATGGTTAGATACATCACACACACACTCCATTTTTGGAGGCAATTTGGGCAATGTTAGACAAAGAAAAGACTCTAATGGTAGGATTTCAGGTGCTGTGGCTTTGGGGAGATTCAAAGCAATTGCCAGTACCCCACAGATGACACCCCATGGGCACCTTGCCACATGCTCCTGGAAGGTCAGAAGTGTGCAGAATTGGGTAATGGCACTCATGAAATACATGTGAGCTTTAACAGGTTTACCCGCTCTCGTCAATGCTTTCCTTCCTTGCTGAACCTCAGGAAGGGGAGGCCACCACACCCCAGGTGGTATGAGGATAAACTGAGACCCAGAAAAGCAGGCGTGGTTATAGTTCAAGTCATCCCAAGCAGGCTGGAGGTCTGGGGTATGAAGACCCCTGTCTTCTTCCTGCCTTCTTCCTCCCCCTACTTTTAAGAGTTCAGTGAGTGGGACAAGGAGCCCCTTTATTCCTGATGATTAAGGACCCTAAATTTTTAAATTTCCTGCCGGGAAGTGAAGGACAGGAAATTATGTAGCCAGAGTTTCTGTGCAAATTACCTAGGTGTCCTAACTCCCCAAAGTAACAGATGCTCTTCATCTTTTGTCTTCTTTCATCATTCATCCTTGATTGTCCAGGGAAGCCGACTCCAGCTCTCTGAGAGACCAGCAGATGCAGATTTATATGGCCAAACCTAGACAGACACAGTGAACTGACCCCTTGCCAGATCAGAGCCAGGTCCTGGTAATAACATCACTAAACCACTGACTTAGTGAGTCACAATACGAAGCTGTTAAGAGGCCTCCAAGATCGTTCTAGTCCAATGCTTACCCTTCTAGTTGCTCAAAGATAAGAAAACTGAGTGAGGCCCAGAGAGGGAAAGTGACTTGCCCAAGGTCATGAAGCTCATCATGGCAGAGTAGAGGCTGGAGACCCTGAGCCCCAGGCCCATGCACTTTCCACTGCCTTTCACACCCCTCTGAATGTCCCATGTAGGTGGTAGGGGGGCACGGTCCCTCTTGCTTAGCCAAGGGCAGATCAGGCTGTCTCCTAGCAGGTGGGCTCAAAGTCAAGCCTAGCCTTCCCTTGGAGACAGAAGAGCCTGGGGCCCACCCTTATACCCCAAGCACCAGGCACTGGGTTAAAGGCTATAGGAGACGGCTTCCTGCTTGGCCCTCATCCAAGGCCATTTCACAATGTGGGGAAGAGCGCTGGGCTGAGAGTCTGGGCTTAGTGCTCCCTCCACCTCCACCCTAGCCCCTCTCAGATCCCCTGGGCACAATGAGCCAGGCCCTACCTGAGACTGGAGATGAAGTAGGATAACACAGAGAGCTCACCCTGGGAGTGGTCTGAGAGGTGCCCTGAGGTGAGGAGTGGCTGCCTTGCCGGCACTTACCCATTCTCCCTTTTTCCTGGCTGTCCACCTGCCAGCGTTCACACTGGGGGAACCCTGTGTAGAAGGGAGATGGTCCACTCGGTCAGCCCCATAGTACTCTCATTATGAGTCAGAGGGGTATCTGGAAGCAAGCTTGGAGCGGGGCAAGACCGTGGGCAGCTTCCTGTAATGAGGCATGGTGACGATCAAACAGAAAATTCCGGGCAGGGAAGCTGAAATCATGGTCCTCTCCCCTCACACACACACACACACCCCAAGCTGGGGTGACTGCAGTTCACATGGGAACCAGGGCGGAGACATTGGGACATTCATTGAGAATTCATTATGTCCCTCCAATTGGGTCAGCATGAGCTCAACTCTGTGCGGGATCTTGTCTAAAATAGGAGGCAGTGGTCAGAGACCCAAATTCTCCTGTCTTTGAGTCTTAAAGAGGAGACAAAACAAACCCAGGTGAAAAGCCAAACCACAAAACGAGGCAGTGTGAGGTTGGGGCCCACACACTCATACTGCATACGGATGGTCCAGTATGGCCAGTGGGGTGACAGGGCAGTCACTGTGTACCAGGCTGAGGGAACACCCCTGGGGGGAATTTGGCTCGACAGGAATGATGAAAAAGGTCTTCTGCTGGGGAAGGGGAGACAAGGCAGGCGTGAACATGCATATTCTCAGGACAGATTCTCTTTGCACAGAATGAGACTGGAAGTGTGCCTGGCCCCAGGCCGCTTCCTTCCTCTGAGCTCTCACTCCTTGAACTTGGTCTTCCTCTGAATCCATGGGATATCAGCGGCCTAGGGAGGGAGGTAGCCACGTGGAGAGCTAGGCAGGGGCGAGGGGGTGCCAGGGAGTTCACCCTCTCAGCCGGGGAGCATCTGACAACAGGAAGCAGCTGCAGCAGGCTCCAGGGCTGTGTGCCGGTGTCTGTCACTCTCCTTCTCCTCCGGCAGCAGCCCCCGCAGAACAAACTGTTCTTCGAGAAGCTCTGGGGACAGAGGGCCCACACCTGCTCCCCAGGTCGGTTTGGACAAGTCAGCAGGGGTGTGCCATGGCCCAGCAGCCCCCCTCGCTCCCTCTCTTGCATGATGCAGTGTAACACAAAACAAGAGTTTTGGGGAGGGAAACAAGCACTGTCTCTTCATAAAGACCTCACCCTTGAATTTCTAATGATGTCTCTAAAAATAGGACCTAAACTCCAGGTCCCAAACTCCAAACTGAGTGGAGATGCTGAGTGGTGTGGCTTTTCAGAAAGAGCACAAAGTCAAAATGCAGGATTTTTCATCTTAATCCTACCAGGAAAAAGCTGTGTGACCTTGGACAAGTCACTTCCCATAGGCAGACTTCAGTCTCCTTCCTTGTAACATGGGGAGTTGTGATGGATGAGGTCTGGGTGACTTCCAGTTTAAAATGTGAGAGACCCATGCTCTGAGGATGCTTTGGGGCTGCTGTGAAAACTAGGGCTTGAGTAACAGAGAGAAATTAGGATGAGACTCTAACTGAGGGCTAGATGAAATAGAATGGAACTCGAGATTTCTCTGGAGGTCCAGCGGTTGAGACCAATGCAAAGAAGGTGGGTTTGATCCCTGGTCTGGGAACTAAGATCCCACATGCTAGACGGCATGGCCAAGAAAATAAGTTTAAAACAGAAAAGGAATGGGATTAAATTTAGGACCTGAGATGGTAGAGTTTTGTTTCCCCCAGATCCCCATGATAAAGAGAAGTGGATCTGTTGGACTGGGAACACCTCAAGAGAAGCTAATTTTATAGAAGGCTCCCCAACACTTAGTGAAGATATAGACTCCTTCTAGATAGTTTGAAGTCATCCGTCAGTCACAGCTGCCCACCCTCAATTTACAATGAGCTGGGGGAAGGAACACACCTGAGAGCAGAGCAAGGGGTACAGTGGGACACAAAGAAGGAAAAAGCCCAGCCTTCCTTCATGTTCTTCTTCATGGAAGCTGCTCCTTAAAATTCCTTCAACTGGGGACCAAGCCTTTCAGACCACAGTCAAGCTAAAAATAAATGGCTAAGATTCTGCCTTTCTAGGACCCAAGGTATCCTGGGAGAGACTTTCAGCAGGGTGGGGGCTGGAAAAGGGAGAAAAGGGGGCAGTCCAGATATCACAGGAGACCTGCTTTTTCTGAAGCCAGATCAAGGTCTGGTAGCTCAATCCTGTTTCCTGTGGGCAGTGATGAGGCAGAAGGCCTTGGGGTTCTGGGTCACTTCCTGAAACCCTCCTTGTTTGCTTCCCAGGCCTCAGCAGCCCCTAAGAGAAGAGTCCAGTTTAGCTCTCATCCATCTCCTACCTGTTTACTGTCCAGTGTGGGGGCCAGGAGACTGAATGACACTGCTCTCTGGCCTCCCACCAGATCACTCACGTGTAGATGCTGTCTGAGCTGTTTTGGAGCCACAACCCTAGGCTCTTGGAGGCAGCTTCAGCACAGGGTGGAGTGTGTAGGATGGGAGGAAGGCTAGAGGGTGTGGGGAAGAGGACCACACCACAGCATGCTGGTCTCCACTGGCCTTTAGCCTGCAGGGCCGTGCTCTGCCAAGACCAATATTGGCAAAAAAGCAAAGGGAGAGAGGAGCAGGGCCAGATCAAGCCAGTAAGTAGCGCTTCCCAGCTGTAGCCCAGAGCAATGCAGACATGGGCTTGGCATGCTCCTCTGTGCATCTATGCTTGTGTGTGTATGCACACACACCCCAGTGTACATGCACGAGAAGGTGTGTGTTTGTTGACCTGGGTGAGTGCTGCCCATCACTATGGTGTGTGTGTGTACTAAGTCGCTTCAGTCATGTCCAACTCTGTGCGATCCTATGGACTGTAGCATGCCAGGCTCCTCTGTCCATGAGATTCTCCAGTCAAGAATACAGGGTTGGGTAGCCATTCCCTTCTCCGGGGTATCTTCCCCAGCCAGGGATCAAACCTGCGTCTCTTACATCTCCTGCATCAGCAGGCAGATTCTTTACCAGTAGCACCACCACGGAGAAGATGAAAAAACTCTGTATTTACCATCAGGACCAGTGGTTCTGGGGGCTGCAGAGCCAAAACTCCCAGCCCCTGCCTACTCCAAGACACTGCTTCTCCCAGAATCAGAGGAAGGGGAGAGGTAGACAGGCTGGCATAGAGGCTGCATCTTCAAGGAGAGCTCAGCTAGGCCAGCAGCCCCCGTCACTCTGACTCAGCTCTCTCCTTCTATTTGACCAGGAGCATTTAAAGAGCACCTTCTTGGGCTTCCCTTGTGGCTCAGCTGGTAAAGAATACACCTGCAATGCGGGAGAACTGGGTATGATCCCTGGGTTGGGAAGATCCCCTGGAGAAGGGAAAAGCTACCCACTCCAGTATTCTAGCCTGGAGAATTCCAAGGACTGTATAGTCCATGGGGTTGCAAAGAGTTGGACAAGACTGAGCAACTTTCACTCACTCCTTGACCGAAGTACTCCCCAGACCAGATCCCTCTCCCCAGACATGCCACCTGGCAGGAGGGCCAGACTTCTGCCTACAAGAAGGGCTTCAGGACAGCACCTCTACTGCCAAAACATTATGAAGGATGTGGGCTTTGAAGGATGGGAATGATTTGGAAAAACTGAGGCTAGTGGACTAGTGAACATGGGAGCCAAGAGAGACATTTCAGACAGGAGGATGGGCTAGGAATGCATGTGATTAAGAGGGAAGGCTATAAGCAGGCCTCTTTGGTTGTACATTCTGACACCAACCGGGAGTCCTGCGATTGAATTCAGGATCAATTCTGACACTAACTACTCAGGCTTAGCTTCAGGTCCCATAAGTTGAAGGGCAGAGGCCCCAAGTAGACTGCCCTTACTTCCGTTGACAGATGCAAATGGGGTCCCCAGGCCACCCACACTTCTGTCTGATTTGGCTATAATAGTTCCCACTACCTCCCTTCAGCTTCAACAAGTTGCTAGAATCACTCATAGAACTTACTAAGTGTACTATACTTAGAGTTTTATTATAAAGTACAATTAATGGGAAGAGCCAAACTGAAAGAACATTCCGTGCCCTGTCCTCACGGATCAGGTGTGTCACCTTACCTGGTGAACATCAATGTGTTCACCAAGCAGGAAGGTCCTTTGAATTTCAATGTCCAGAGTTTTTATGCGGGGTTTCATGTCACAGGCACGGTTAATTAAACCATTGACCACATGATTGATTGAACTCCATCTCCAGTTGCCCTCTTCTCTCCAGAGGTTGGGAGTGGAGTGGGGATGAAACTTCCCATCTTCTTTCTGGCAGGGCCAGTCCCCCCACCACTTCAAACTATCTAAGGACCCACCACCAGTCACCTCATTAGCAAAAAATCAGTTATGACCCAAAGGACTGGTTATCGACTCCAAAAAAATTCCCATTACTTAGGAAATAGCATGCTTTTTGTTAAAGTTCTGTGCTGGGTAAAATCAAGACCAAATACATTTTTGTATTATATTACAATCGTAATGGATGTTCCCTGTAGGGCAAAGAGGAGGAAGCTGAGGTTAGAAAGGTAGGATGGGGCAAATTGATAAGGTCAGAAATTGATGGCAATCACCCCCTCCCTCCCAAGGAGGTGACGGTAGAGAATAAGTAATAGAGACAACATTTTGTATAACAGTTGTGAGTTCTCTGCAGACATCTGTTGTCATCATCAGCCTCTCCTCTGATCCTCCTCTGACCTTGAAGAATGGAGTGCCTTCCCTTGAAGAGTCTTCTCTCTCTGAATAGATTGTGAACGTCTGTCTTGCCAGACTGTGAGCTCTTGCAGAGCAAAGATGCATCTCTACACTCCAAGATTTAGCACAGCCTGCCAAGCAGTGGGCGCTCAGACAGGTGTGCAGAATGAACTTGGTTCCTCCTAGAAAATGTCACCTTTCTCACATTTAGGAATGATCAAGAGAGTAGGGGGATGAGTGATGACTTTTACTGGGAAGAATGAGAAGGGGAGTGGAGCTTAAACAAGAGCAAGACTGCCTTTTCCCACAGGATCCTGCACCTCCTGGGCCCCCTGCAGGAGGACTGCCCTTGATGGGTGCTCCACGGCAGGCAGTTGGACGGGCAGTCAGACCGACGTGGGCAGGCAGGCAGGCAGATGGGCAGCTTTAAGCACCATATGAAGTTCTGGGGGCAGGCCCAGCAGAAAGGAGTCCTTCCGGGGACTGTGTGAAAGCTTTCCACTTGAGTGGCTTCCAGCCCCTGGAAACCCCAAGAAACATCCAAGCCAGTTTACTCAATAGTAATGGCTCCCACCCCAAGGCCTGGTCTGGGTGCGAGCAGAGCTGCTTAGCCATTCATCTCTCCATACTAGGCCCTTTGCCCCCTGAGGCAGCCCCCTGAGGGGTCCTTAGTGGGCAGGCTGGTGGGGAGGGGGTGGTCAGTGAGTGCCACCCCTGAGGAGGAGGTTCCAGGCCAGCCCCCAGGCAGTGTCCCATGACATGGAATTGCTCTAAGGAACCAGACAGGAAAAGGGACACGACACCAAGGTTTCTCAGTGGCCCACAAAGCTGGCTGAGAGTCAGTGACGGTCCCCTGGCTTTGCTCTGCAGGCCTCTGGACATCTCCAGTGGGGGCTTGTCTCTTGCATCCCTGCATCAGAGGTCTTTTGATTTTTCTTTAGCCATGGACCTACCCTACACCACCGAGCATGGTACCTGGCATCTTAGGGAAGTCACAGTTTGGGAATGGAAGGAATGGAGAAGGCCTGCTTCCAAGAAATAGTTAATGAATCCTCTCCCCTTCCCCCAGGCCCCTTGCACCTGCAGGCTGCGGTGTGTGGTTTCCCACAGCTGCAGCTGGCTCTGCGGCAGCCCCCTCCCTCCCTCTGAGGGAACCTGAGAGGCCCCAGGCCTGAGGCCCCTGGGAGGGGTGCCTCAGCCTTGGTCCAGCTGCTGGGGGTGGCAGAGCAGAGTCTGGCAGCCCTCTGACCTGGACCCACCACAGGGAGTGCGCTGGCTGAGTGACCAAACCTGGGAGGGGTCTCCTGGGCTTCCCTAAAGCCAAAGGCAGAGACTCCCATTTCAGAGGCAACCGCAGACCCTCTCCACAGGGCCTCTCAACTCTTCTCTGGCTCCAGTCCACTGACTTCTGGAAGAAGCCGGTGGCCTCCTTAGTGCCAGCTTGGCATCCCCTGGGTGGGGACGGGAGGCGGGGAGGGAGGGGGGCTCCTGAAGCCGAGGGTTAGCTGAGTGTGAGAGGTGAGTGGGATGGACAGGAAGGAAGAGGAGGAAGTGAGATTTGGCAGGGCCAGGCCTCTGCTGGTCAAGGCAGCCTTGAACCCACAACACTAGACGCTGGCAGGCGCTGTTCTCTGTCTCGCCTAGAAAAGGGTAGGTTGCCCCAGTTGCCCTCTGGGGCAGGCCAGTGTGCTCAAGGGACCTCAGAGCACTACTCACTCTGAGGCAATGAAGCAAAAAATGTGGAAGCTTCCCTGCCGAGACATTCTCGCCCCCACCTTCCCAGGACGAGTGAATGAGGTCCAGAGGCTCAGCCCATGCTAACAGCCTGCCCACTGCCCTACCCTCGGCTGCTGGGCGCACACCCACTTTAGGGGGACACGTGGCTGGTGCCACATGAGGTGCTCCATCCAGGTCCCAATGGAGCACCATTCGCTTGGGTCCAGAGGCTTGGGAGGTGGAGCGATGAGAAGGCTGGGGTCTGACAGGCACAGACGGTGACGGGGCCCAGGGCTCTGGTTTACCTCACATCCAGCTCCAGGCAAATTGCTTCAGCTCAACACTTTGCCTCTGAGGCCTTACGGCCTCAGGCTCAGGGCTATGGTGGGCTCCAGTCGGCAGAAAAAGCCCAGCTCCCCCTCAGAAACTAATCCCTCACCCAGGATAAGCAGTGGGGCAGGCAATTTGGCAAAGAAGGCCTGAGAGGAAGCAGACCTACCCATCTGCAGAAACCCCCGAGTCATAAGTGGGGAGGAGGGAGACCGAGGGCCCAGCACCAACCACAAGTTCGGTCCTCACTCCTTTGCCTCAGGACAGGGACAGCTGCAGGGAGGCAGCCAGGCTGGTGGAGGTGAGGGTGTGTGCTGGGCGGGCACTGGGCAAGCTTCAGTCTTGGCTCCTGCGTAAATTGACACCCCTAAGCGGGTAGGGCTGATGCCAACCACCCAGGCCAGTGCCAAGAGTCCACTGTGAGCTCCAGACTTGTGCTTGGCTGGTTTGCAGCGGTGCCACGTGGCCACAAGCACGGAACTCTGGCTGGGAGTCACCACTGAGCCCAGTTTGCCCTCAGGGGTATGGAGGCAAAGCCCCGTGAAAAGCACTTTGAGCTCCTGAGAAGGGGGACATGGATGAGGAGGCCCTCGAGGAGGTGGTCCTGCCTCACTGGGCTACCGATTTATGTGTTTTTGCTTTACTGCTCTTATTGCACTCTCATGGGCATTTACCCATTGTGGTTGTCCAAACTCCATGTGTCAAGAAAATTCCAGTAAATCTGTGGCTGGGAGAGCTGCAGCCCATGTCTGAATGCCACCTTCTGATTTCTGATTTAAACAGCATTGCCCTTTTCCTTCTTGTTCAGATTCACCCATTTTGACAATTTTATATATATGGACAGTTTACCAAGACTGAAATTCTCCATTATTGAGTTAGGAATCTTTCTATTCATGATTTTATCTGTATTTCAGTCAACGAATATTTAGTGAGAGCCTGCTCTGTATGAGCCCCTGTGCTGGTGTTGGGAACATGTGATGAATAAAACAAGGCCTTTCCTTGATGAGCTGACAGGCTGTACCCCAGACATCACAGCCAGCATCACAGGGGGTTTCTCTCTGCACCCAGCCATGACTGCTGAACACTTTCAATTTCTTGAAAGAAAAATCTTAGAATCCTTAGAAGACAAGAACCCCCCAAATAAGACTGTGACCTTTCAATATATTTTGTTATTTTATCTTTAAATATGTAATGACAGTCACATGGTTCAAATACAAAAACAACATTAAAAATCTCAGTGGGAAGTCTTCCTTCTAATTTTTTTCTAACAGTTTTCATCCCCTGATATAAAAAAAATGCTTCTCCTTCTAATATTTCTTTATGTAAATATATTTCCTTGGTTTTCCTCATTATTATTCAAAAGGTAATTTATTACAATCATAGTTTTTCTTGACACTACGTGTTGGGGATTGTTTCGTATCCACACATGGAAGGTTCTCCATTTTCTCTTACACCTAGCAAAGTGTTCTTTGTTCTAAGCCAGTTCTCCATTGACAGCACTAGATAGTCGGTCTCTAATCTCGCTGTCAGACGGTGCAGATCTGTCCTTTCCCATATGCACAGGTACACAGGGTCCAAGGGCTGGGACATTTGTAATTTAGAGAGACTTGCAAACTGTCTTCTAGAGATTGTGCAACATTCATTCCCACCAACAATATGTGAAAAGGCCTGTTTTCCCACCAGGCTTAGATTTTGAAAGAGAAAAGAAGGAGGCAATGTCTAGGCTCCAAAGAAGCAAGGAAAGAAGAAGGCCAAGTCTGGAGTGAAAGTCCAGAGCACTCAGCTTGGCAGATGAGGTGCACAGATAGCAGAGGACTGTGTGGTCCAGGCCATGGTGTTTCATTTGTGTTTAAGCCTCAGTACTGATAATCGGGGTGCTGTTCCCTAGGAGGGCAAGGGACTCCAGGAAGAGAATCCATGAAGAGAAGCCAAGGGAAGAGAGCTCAGCTGGTATACGGGGTGCAGGGTACATGAACAAGGATCATAAGACCTAGCAGAAAAAGAAAACAAACAACTATAATATTGTGGGTTTTCATTTTCCAGTAGTCATGTATGGATGTGAGAGTTGGACTATCAAGAAAGCTGAGCGCCAAAGAATTGATTCTTTTGAACTGTGGTGTTGGAGAAGACTCTTGAGTGTCTCTTGGACAGCAAGGAGATCCAATCAGTCCATCCTAAAGGAAATCAGTCCTGAATATTCATTGGAAGGACTGATGCTGAGCTGAAACTCCAATACTTTGGCCACCTGATGCAAAGAACCGACTCATTGGAAAAGACCCTGATGCTGGGAAAGATTGAAGGTAAGAGGAGAAGGGGACGACAGAGGATGAGATGGTTGGATGGAATCACCGCCACAATGGACAGTGTTTGAGTAAGCTCCGGGGGTTGGTGATGGACAGGGAGACCTGGCATGCTGCAGTCCATGGGGTCCCAAAGAATAGGACACGACTGAGCGACTTCCCTTTCACTTTTCACTTTCATGCATTGGAGAAGGAAATGGCAACCCACTCCAGTACTCTTGCCTGGAGAATCCCAGGGACGGGGGAGCCTGGTGAGCTGCCGTCTATGGGGTTGCACAGAGTCGGACACAAAGGAAGCGACTTAGCAGCAGCAGCATCCTGTTTGAGGAGGTGGAAGGAATTGTGGAAATTCCTCAGTGGGACTTCCCAGAAGCACCACCCAATCATTTGTGCAGCAAATGTCAAGCCCTAACTTGGCAGCCAGAACTGCCCTGTGTGCTGAAGATACAAATGTTAATAGGACAAAAATCTCCATGCTAGGGGACTCCCCAGGTGGTCCAGTGGTTAAGAGCCTGTGCTTCCACTGCAGGGGGTGCAGGTTTGACCCTAGTCAGGGAAGTAAGACCCCGCATGCTCACAGTGTGTCCAACTGCGTGTCTCACAGGTGGACACGTCAATAAAGGATGGCTTGAGGACACGTCAATAAAGGATGAAATTGAAAACAAAAACAACTCCGTGCTACAGAGGTCTACAGGGGCCAAGGAGGTACACAAATATTTCAGATAGTAAGGGGAAAGGTTCGAGATTGCAGATGAGATGGAAAAGAGGGAAATCCTCTCTGAGGAAGTGACATTAGGACAGACACGAGTGAAGAGAAGTGGCCCATTCACAGATCCAAGAAAGAGAGTCCAGGACGGATGAAGGGCAGAGCAAGGTCGGGGTCCTGAGTGTGAAGGAGTGAGGCTGCTCACAGCACAGAGGCATCGAGTGAGGCTGGAGGAGGCAGCCAACGAGACAGGCGGCGAGCTGGGGCGCCTCTGGTGGGCGCTGGACCGTGGCAAGAAGTTTGGGTCTTATTTTAAGAATAACAGGAAACAGACATATAGACATGGTTCTCTTTATGGGAAATATCTAAAATAGACAAATCCATAGAGAGAAAAACTAGATTCGTCTCTAAAGTAGATTCACCCAGGGCTGGGAGAGTTGGGAGGAAATGGGTCAGTAACTACTAATGGATACAACGCAGGGGGTGGGGGCAGCTGATGAAAATGTTCTAATACTGATTACAGCCATGGTCATTCACCTGATCCTGTGAATATACTAAAAATAAAACCCCACTAAACTGTATACTTTAAATAGGTAAATTACATGGTATATGGATTATATCTCAATAAAGTGGTTATACAATAAAGCTATTATAAAAAATGATAATGGGAAGTTATTGGAGGCCTGCATTAATCAGGGAGTAACATTAGGGAGCAAAAGCAGAAGCAAAGATAACTGGGAGGCTACTGCCCTGGGCCAGGCTCAAAGGTGAAGGGTACATGGGGGAATGGTGACTTGGCCTGGGCTGGTTGCTTTGTGATAGAAATTAACGAAGAAGTCAGACTGGGGTATTTAGAAACTAGAACTTGATAGTGGATTGGATGTAAGGGGAAGGGGAGAGAGATGAATGCAGGCTCTTGAACTACAATGGGGAAGACTGGAGGAAGAGTTGGGTCAGGGGAAGGACAGGGCTCAGAGCTCAGTTTTGAACATGACAGGCCTCTGAGATGTCCACTGGGTAAGGGAGATTTCAGAGTCAGAGTCACCACCATGCCAATGGTCACAAGCCGAGGGTTAGCAGCCCAGTGAGGAGAGCTCTACAGTGACCCCATCTGTGCTGGACACAAGGACTTCCCAGGTGGCTCAGTGGAAAAGAATCCACCTGTCAATGGAGGAGACACTGGAGATGTAGGTTTGATCCCTGGGTCAGGAAGATTCCCTGGAGGAGGAAATGGCAACCCATTCCAATATCCTTGCTGGGATAATCCCATGGACAGAGGAGTCTGGTGGGCTGCAGTCCAGGGGGTCTCAAAGAGTTGGACACGACTGAGCAACTGAGTGCACGCTGCGTACGTGCTGGGCACAGTGTGTGCCCTGCCTCAGATTCCCTCGGCCCTCCTTCTGAAGAGTTGACCCCGCTGTGGTAAACAGCTTTGCACAGGCCTTGACCACATCAAGGCACAAAAGCACCAACAGCATCCTTCTGCTGTTAAAGCCTCCTGACATCCTGGCGTGGGGGACACCCATGGAATCCATTAGTGACCCATGAGCCACCCAGCAGGGCAGGTAGTTAATATGCCTGGGGTAATTTCATAGAAGCTGATGTACAAGTGACCCGCCTTTCTTCTGGGAGGTTCTGAAGTACATTTCATAAAGCTTCACAGAAAATCGTGCAGGATGGAGCAGCAGTCACACACAGAGACGGCCAACTAGTTTCACATCTAGACCAGCAACCTTCTATCTGTGTTTCTCTCTTCCTCTCCCTCACTCCTGTTCCCGGGGTCACGTTCCCAAATACACTGAAGCCTCTGTCTCAGACTCTGTTTGGGAGAGATCTCATTTAAGATACCATCCACTGAGACACAGAGGATTGAGGTCACACAGTTCATCGGGGTGGAGCGGGACTCATATCTAGACAGGGGGTCCTGAGCTGGAGCTGCTGTTTCATCCTCTACTCTGTTCCTCATTGCTTTTTTTTAAAGTATTATTGATTTATTTCTTTGGCTGTACCTGGTCTTAGTTGTGGCACATGGGATTTTCAATCTTCATTGTGGCATGTAGGATCGAGTTTCCCAACCAGGGCCCTCTGCACTGGGAGAACAGAGTCTTAACCACTGGACCACCAGGGAAGTCCTCCCCTTATCATTGCTTCTTAAAGACTCCAACTTCTAGATGGCATTGAAAGTCACAGGCCAAGATGGGATTTAAGCAGGAGAGATTATAAGTAGGAAAGAAGTCCCCACACTGTGCTAACACTTAAAGGTCAAGAAGAGTAAGAGACAGTGAGAGCTGCTATGCAGGTAGGAGGAAACCAGAGCAATTTGTCTACTATGGAAATGCAGTTGAGAGGTGGGATAAAATGACAGGAAACTGATCTTTGGATATGCCAAAAAGAAAATCATTGGTGACTTGAACAAGTGCAGTTTCAGTGGAGTGGTAGAGACATATCTCGGCTGGAGTGGGCTAAGAGGGCATAGGGGTGAGAATGTGGGGTGGGAGGAAACAGGGCAGAGCTGGAAAGAACACAGTGTCAAGGGAGGGTTTGCTTTTAGAATGGAAGCAATGACAGCACATTTATCTGCTGAAGGGAACGATCTGGTGGAGAAAGGCAATTGGATAGTGCAGGAAAGAAAAGGATGATTTGGGGCAAAGTCCTGGAGGGAGCGAAGGGATTGGAATCTGGTGAACAAGAAGAGGGGCTGGCTGGGAATGAGAGAGGAGGCCATTCATTGTAAGAAAGGAAGGCAGTGACTAGAATATAGTTGCAGGCACCTTGGGAGAGCTGATGGTGAGAAGACAAACACATCATATGATTGTATCTATTTTCTTAGCAAAATAAAGAGCAAGGCTGTTAGCTAACAGTGGGGAACAAACAGGGGGTGCTGAGGACTGGAGAAGAGAGATGTGAAACACTCATCTGGAAAGTGGGGCAGTGAATCTAAAAGAGAAACCCAATAGGATTACTGGGCAAGCTGAGTGCCCACTTGAGGTTTGTGGTCAGAAATGTAGAGTGTAGCTCATGGGCATGGCTGTGAATTCTTCCCTCGATGTTCAGCTACCAGCACAGGTGCAGAGTAGGTAAGGTGTTGGGGTTAAGTAGGGTCAAGATGTGTCAGGAGAGTCCAACTGAAGGGAAAGGGCAAAGAGAGTGGAAGGCTAGTGCAAAAAGGTGATTACTGTCAGACCACAGACTCAAGCTGGAGAAGGAGGTTAATGGGAGATCAAGGGACTGATGGACAGCGAAAGAGGGTGAGTTCAGTGGAATGGTGGTCCCAAAGGGGACAAAGAATAGAACGGAAGTGATAGAGTAGATGAGCTAAAAAACACAGGAAGTGGTGATCAGGGAGTGGGGCCTTCAGAAGTGTCGAATTCAAGCTATGGGCGTGGGAGTGTGTGGCAGAGGTGGGAAGAAGACTGGTACAAAGACCATCAAGGCTAGGTGTTGGGTGGGTTATGTATGTAGAAGTCCTTCCCTGCCCATCGTGTCTAAGACAACTCCTCATCACCTGCACTAACCCTCTACCTGGCTTTTCCCTTTTCATCCTATCTCTGCCTAACATTATTTTGTGTGCTCAGTCGCTCAGTCATGTCCAGCTCTTTGCAACCCCATGGACCGCAGCCCAACAGGCTCCTCTGTCAGTGGGACTTTTCTGACAAGAGTATTGGAGTGGGTTTCCATTTTCTCCTCCAAGGGATCTTCCCAACCCAGGTAGTGAACTTGGCGTCTCCTGCGGCTCCTGCATTGCAGGTAGTTTCTCTACCACTGAGCCACCAGGGACATTATTTTATGCAGTATTTACTTGTTAATTACCCTTACTCCCGTGGGAATGTAAAAACCCTGAAGGCTGGGACATTTTCTCTCTAGTTTACTTTTATATCCTCAATTCTTAGAATGCTTCCTGGACACATAGTAAATGCTCAAAAATATTTGTTGAATGAAAAGATAATTGTTAAGGTCTCAAAAAATAATGAAGGAGTGGTGGTGGAGGGAGAGATCAGGAGCCAGGCACTAAAATATTCTGGGATTGAGTGGAATGGTCTAGAGTATGGAAAACTTCCTCAACTCAAAGGGGAGGTGGCTAATTTGGTCTGATGGCACTATCTTGCCCTCCTGAAATTCACCTGGAGGAGACAGCATTTCTGATACCTTCAAAGAAGATGAAGTTTTAGGTTAAGGAGGAAGGAGATGAATCCTAGAAATCCCCAACAGGAGCAAGGAGGACAACTTCCCACCTCCAGACTCATTGGTATGAGGGATATAGAGGAAACAGCAACCACAGGAGATGGCTACAAGGGAACTGTATTTTGGGGATTAGGGAGGTTTCCATTAAGAGCAGGAAGGTGAAGAAATACTCAAAATGAAGGTTGCATATATGGGGAGATTTTGCTGATGATAAACCATGAGTTCCAGAGAGTAAAGTAAAAGGATTTGGGGGATTGATCAGATTAAGATGATTACAGAGCTTTATGAAAGTAAAAGTCTGGGGGAAGAAGATGACCAAGAGTCTCAGACTTCAGGAGGCAACTGGGCAAGTGTGCAAGGCATGAATGGGATTATCCTGATGGTCTTTCAGGGGGAGATGCGTAAGAGGTCTCATCCCAGCCTGGTCCCTTGGGTGGTAGGTGACCCTGAGGTAGCAATGTTGGGGTTGGGGAAGGGGAAGTCTTCCCAGACACCAACTGTTCAGAGTGGAAAATGAGGGCACCTTTGGGTACCAGAAGGGAAACTGAGTGGGCACTCAAGAGGCTAGACTATCAATATCATCCCAACCTTTCTCACAAACAGTTGTGTAACTGGACAAAATGGACATCATTTTCCTTACCTATAAAATAGAGACGAGACAAGGTGAGTCCCAGCTCTGTAAGTCTAAGTCTTGGTCTCTTTCTCTTTCTCCTTTCCCTGACCGCCTGTCTTCTCAGACTCCCCACCATTTAGCCCAGGCTCTATTTTCCATGGGGCCCTTGCTTTATATTAACAGCATTCCCACTATCAGGAGAGCTCTCTTTCTCCTCCCTGGCTTTAACATGCCCCTTGCACTATCCCATGCCACTCTGATCCTGAGCAACCAAGAAAGTAGGCATGCCTTCCCTTGGACACTGAAGGGAGCTTCAGGCATGAATAAGGAGGCAGAACTTCCCACAGGCCATGGAAAGACAGGCGGGGACAAGTGACAAAGTCACAGACTGACATGGAGAGGCTCCCTAGACCCTCTGGAAGGAAGTGGAGCCAGTAGCCCTGGCTCAGGGATGGGCTGGTCATTATCCAGCAACTCTGGGCACCTGGGGCTCAGCCCAGGGAAACAGCCAGAACAAAGCTTCAGCCAGGGGGCTTGATTTGAAGCTAGGATGTGAGCGAGCCATATTCTCATCCAGGCTTCCCCAAAAGCAAGTGTGATCCTCCCTGACCTACCGGGCAGAGAGAGTTATAACCACCTTGCTTACCTCACATGTAGGAAAGGCCAAACAATAAAGGCCAACATGCACGAAGTACTGTCCATGCATCAGGCATCAAGTACTCCTCACAGCGCCCTGTCTGATTCCCCCTTTAGGGATGGAGTGACAGGGACTCAGAATATCTATGTCACTCATCTGAAGTCCAACAGCCAATAAGTGGCAGAGTGAGAATTTCAACCTCTAAAACATACACAGTTTAGTTCCCTGTGAAGCAGGTATCATTGTCCATTTTACAAATCTGGAAATGCACTTGGAGAGGTTGAGTTATTTGCCCAGGGCTACTGGGCTTGCTGATGGCAGAACTAGGACTTGAGCCCAGGCCTGACTCCATAGCTCATCCTCTTTTCACTGGTCCACACAGCATCCCCACCATTAGTATGGGGGGCAGGGGTCTTCAGGTTGCCCTGCCCAAGGCATCATCTGTGTAAACAAAGAAACTGTACTCTCTCTCAGGCAGGTTCTGCAGAGTGGAGGATGTAGCTAGCCAGATGCTGGCAGGAAGAGTTTTGCTAGGATACATCTCCATCATTCAGAGAAGGAAATGGCAACCCACTCCAGTATTCTTGCCTGGGAAGTCCCATGAACAGAGGAGCCTGGTGGGCTACAGCCCATGGGGTTGCAAAGAGTTGGACACAGCTTAATGACTAAACAATAACAACAAAATCTCCATCACTTCAGAACTCAGGCAGCAATACCAATCCCCTCCTCCCTTCTTTTTTTTTGGCTGCACTGGGTCTCCTTCCTTGTCGCAAGAGTTTCTCTTGTTGTGGAGCACAGGCTCTCAAGTGTGCAGGCTCAGTAGTTGTAGCTTGTGGGCTTAGGTGCCCCATGGCATGTGGGATCACAGTTCCCCAACCAGGGATTGAACCCAAATCCCCTGTATTGAAAGGCTGATTCTTAGCTACTGAACCACCAGGGAAGTCCAATGCCTATTCCTCCTGAAACTCACCAGGAAGAGGTAGATTTTCTGATGCATAGAAAATCAGACTGGCCTCTATCTCGGTCTTCTCTGAGGACTTCTTTGAGAATCTCTGGAGACTTTGGAGTCATGGTCAGCTGGTAAAGACTCACCTCACCATCTCTCATGTTGGATAATTGAGGCATGAAAGGGCAGACTCCTTTACTGAGTCTTTTTCTGGTATATTTTATGTGTATCCTGAGGCAGGAGGTGGAGACAGGATATGTCAGGCTGCTGCTGCTCTTCAGAATCCACAGGTAGGAGTGGGACAAGGGCTTATTGGGCCGTACGCTACAGGCCTACAAGCCTTGTAGGGACTAGTTGCCCAGCTTCGAGACTGAAGAAAGTCTGGAGACGGTGACAGAAGCATTAATGGATTATTGGATGGGGGATCCTACACAAAGGTTCCTGGAGCAACACCCCTCCATGTGTGGCAGACAGTGGGCAGGACATGGCAGTAGACTTCATTGCTGGAGAGAAGGAGGCTACCATTTCTAGAGGGAATTGACATCAGATAGACTCATCAGTTACCAGGGACAAATTAAGCTCTATAATTAAGAAGATTAGATAGTCACATGAGGGAAACAGGCAGGCGACGTACAGAGAGCAAGGGAACAGCCATCTTAAGTGGTCTAACCATACAGGGGATCTATAGCATCTGTTGCTGAGGAATGTGTGCTGATGATGGTGGTTCAGCCACGTGGTTCAGGGACCTTAAACCACTCACACTGAAACTCTGAGGGCTCCTGTTTCATCTTGTGGCCACAGAACCACATTCCACCATCCATGCCTGCCTATAACGCATACAATATGTGCTCAATAAATATTAATCAGCTTCATACAGGGCTCAAGAAAGGCTGTTGGGAGAAAGGAGGTGGTATTTCACCTGGGCCTTGAAGAGAATTTAATTAGTGCAGAGGACCAAGGCTGACAAAACAGAACAAGCAAGGTCACATGCTATACTGAGGGATGAGTATAGTGTGAGAGGAGATTAGGCCATGCTCAGAGTTCCCAAGTGGGAACCTGGTTACCACATGGTGATTGACATTTCTTGTTCTTGAGACATGGACTTCTCTTAGGCCCAGAACCACATTATCCCTAGCATGAAGCTGCACCTCCCTAGACAGACAATCTTACAAATTGCCCCTGAGGCACTGGATCAGCTGATATGAATCCTACTTGTTAATCTGGCTCATCTCATTCATTGCAGTGACCATACTTCATGCTTTAGAGCTGTCTGCAATGATGGGAAAGTTCTCTCTCTGTTCTTCCAATATGGTAATACCAGTCACCTATGACTATCAAGCACTTGAAACGTAGATGCTGCTGCTGCTGCTGCTAAGTTGCTTCTGTCGTGTCCGACTCTGTGCGACTCCATAGACAAGAGCCCACCAGGCTCCCCCGTCCCTGGGATTCTCCAGGCAAGAACACCGGAGTGGGTTGCCATTTCCTTCTCCGATGCATGCAAGTGAAAAGTGAAAGTGAAGTCGCAGTTGTGTCTGATTCTTAGCGACTCCATGGACTGCAGCCTACCAGGCTCCTCTGTCCATGGGATTTTCCAGGCAAGAGTACTGGAGTGGATTGCCATTGCCTTCTCCAGAAACGTAGCTAGTGACACTGAGGTCTGCATTTTACATGTATTTAATTTTAATTAAACAACCATATGTGACTAGTAGTTACTGTATTGGGCAATGCAGGTATACGTTGCTGCCTGGCCATGGACCATCAGCTCCATAAGACACAAAGGTGCCATGCCACGTTTCACCTACAGGCTTCTCCCCAGCACCTACTCAGGGCCTGGCATGTGACTGGCATTCCTTAATGAAAAGTTGCCAGATAAACTAATGAGAAAATTCTGTTTCCCCTTACTGCTCTATAACCTCTTTAAGAGTAGATACTGCCTTTTTTGTGTACAGAGAACCCATATAACATAAAATTTTTCATCTTCATCATTTTTAAGTGTACCATGCAGTACTGTTACCGTATTCACACTGTTGTACAACAAAAGGGCATATCACTTTGTGTTCTTGGACACCAGCACAGCACCTGGCATGTACTCTTAGGAAACACTGGCTGAAGGACTGAAAAACACCATGCATTTGAGAAGCCAGAGCAGGAATCCCAGTGCCACCTCCTACCCCACCCCACACGCTCCCTGGGGCTTTGAGGATACCCCAGAGTGAAAGCTCTAGAGCACTGGGTTACAAAGAAGGGTGGGGACTAAAACAAATTTCATGTTTTTAATTTCTAAAATAAAATGTCATCCACATAATGTAGGGATTGACAGCCGTATATGTACATAACTTGTTTATCTGGGAATGCTGCCTCTCAGTTTTTGCCAATTGTCTAGAAACTGCTTCTCTAGGACCCTGAGATAGACTGATGCTTCCAACTGATGAACCAGGTCTCTCTCGGCCTCTGGCCACTTTATAAATAATGCTTGATAAATAATGCTGATAAATAGCAGGTTTCAGGTGGGAGCCTGAGGAAGGCTGGACTAGAGGGAGATGAGCTCTGCTAAGGGCAGTCTGAGGGCTGTGAATATAACAGGGAAGAATCTTTGTATTCTATTAGGAGTTAATTACTAGGGGTATATTGCTCATCAGTTTAAATTGTACAGACTGGCCCATTTCTGGGAACCCTGTCTCCTACGTAATGAGTCTTAAGCTAAAATGCCATTGTTTAACTCACAGGAAACATCTTAACCAGACCCACCTGTGAATGGCTGCAGGAAGGCAGAAATTAACACATCCTCTACCAAATATGATGAACCCGGACTTTACCCCCTCCCCTTTTAGTATAAAAAACAAAACAAACACTCGTGTCCGACTCTTTACAACCCCATAAACTGTAGCCTACCAGGTTCCTCCGTCCATGAGATTTTCCAGGCAAGAGTACTAGAGTGGGTTGCCATTTCCTTTTCCAGGGGATCTTCCTCACCCAGGGATCAACCCTGGGTCTCCCACATTGCAGGCAGACGCTTTCCTCTAAGCCACCAGGGAAGCCCCCTTTTAGTATAAAAGAAGTCTAAATTCTAACTCAGGGAAGATGCTTCTTCAGGACTTTAGTCTGCCTCCTTCTCAGTCTGCTATTCCTTGTCCCAACACCTCATCTCTCAATGATTGGACTATAGTGAAGTGAACAACAGGAGCTTGGACTTGGTGACATGAATTAGAGCTTGGGCCACAAGTATCTGTGTGTTTAAATCATGTCTGGAGCTCACTCCTAGCAGAAGAGTCAGATATTAAGCATATAACTTGGAAGAAGTTCAAAGAATTGAATGTCATTCCTGTAACAAAACTGATTGGTTTCCACTTATTTCCTTACTTATGTGAACAATGTTTAAATCCATAAAAATAAAACATGGAATGAAATAGATGCTGAACTTTTAGTCTAGCAGTAAATCATAGACATTTACATATAGATGCACTAATTGGGAAGAAAACGTGCCCCTGCCACCTCATTAAGAGATATATTTCCCCCCAAAATTTACTTTTTATATTTACTAGTTTATCAAATTGTATAATTATTTACATGGCTATGACCAATGAGTATTAATCACTGTGACAACTAAAACCATAATAAAAATTGTTAACTAAGGAAGTTGTAACTTAAAACCTTTTATTGATCCTATTACTCAAAAGAAGATTTTCAATCATAAAAAAATACATTATATTAGGAGTAGAATGGGAATACAACTCGTGGAGAGAAAGAACAGCGTAAATTTCCAACTGTTGAAAAATTTGTCTATTTCTCTATTTTTTAATGGATAATGAAGGACATCAAATTGCTATGATATTTAGATTCCATCCAACCAGTCCATCCTAAAGGAGATTGATCCTGGGTGTTCATTGGAAGGACTGATGTTGAAGCTGAAATTCTAATACTTTGGCCACCTGATTTGAAGAGCTGACTCATTTGAAAAGACCATGATGCTGGGAAAGATTGAGGGCAGGAGCAGAAGGGGACGACAGAGGATGAGATGGTTGGATGGCATCACCAACTCAATGGACATGGATTTGGGTGGGCTCCGGCAGTTGGTGATGGATAGGCAGGCCTGGCGTGCTGCAGTCCATGGGGTCGCAAAGAGTCGGACACGACTGGGCGACTGAACTGAACTGAACCGAACATTTAAAAGAGATTTAAAATTTTTTTATTTTGAAGTGTCAACATTCATTTTCTTTGAATTTTTATGATTATAATATATAATCAAATAAAGGCACATGCTAAGTGAAAAAAAAATCAATGCTCGTAGCATGCGAGAAAGGATATCCTTTGGAACTATTTAAATTTGCAATGAAAAATTGTAAACGTCAACTTAAAAAATACAAGAGAGTATGTAATGTTAAAAATTCTTTTAGAGGATTTGGAGGCCACTGTCTGGGAGTTAAGATTCCGGTTTCTACAGCGCCTGCTCCCACCCTACCGTACAGATCAACCTCTGGAAATGCATCTGTACTGCTCTGCCTTTACAGGGAATCTTTGATGTGGCCAAAGGAAAAAAAAAAAAAAAAAACCAAAAAAATAAACCAAACCCTCCCCCGCGTGCCCTGCCCTGGGGCTCTGGACGCCAGGCCAACAGGGCTCAGCCAGCCCTCCGCCCCTCCCTACGAGCAGCCACCGAGCCCCTTTCTCCCCCTCCGCCCCGCCCGGCCCGCCAGCCCGGGCCACCTTCTCCCCGCCCCCGCCGTCCAGCCCCGGAGTAAATAAACCACCGGGCAGGGACCCAGACAATGGGCTTTGGCGAGGAGTTAATGGGCTGGGCCTCTGGCGTTAGCCGAGTGTGACCGGAGCTGGCAGGGGGCCTGGCCTGGCGCCAGCATCGATTACGACTAGACGGAGCCAGGGCAGACTTGGCACAGGCGGGCCCCACAGCTGGCAGATTCAGTCACCCTGGCCACGAGGGCATGAGGCCTGCCCCGGGGGCTGCTGCCACCCGCTGGCCGGGCCCCAGCCGGCTGCAGGCGTCACTGTCAGTGGGGAAGGGCCGCCTGTTGAGGCTCCAGACCCCCGGCCCTGACCTTTGGTCCTCCCCAGGGGACTGCCCTGATGGAGCCTCTTCCTGTCCCTGGCTGCCTCCGAGGCTGCTCTGTGGCCCCTCGGATGGGGGTGGAGGTGGGGGTGGGGTGGGACGAGGTGAGCCGGAGGGCCACGGGAGGTTCCTGAGCTTGGTTGGTGTCTGTCAGCAGGAAGAGCCGGTGAAGCAGCCCTCGCTTCTGCTCTCCAGATTGAGGCTTGCTTTTCCTGTCCCTCGAAAACCCTGCAGGGCCACTTGGCTCAGCTCCACCTCGGCTCCCCCACCCTGAAGAGGGAGTGGGAGGGGTGGCAGGGAAGCCAACCTGAGGGCTCTTGCTCAAGCCTGGCTGCTGTGAAGCTGTTCGCACTGCAGTTTATGAGTGGGGGCTTGCCTGGGTGGAAGGGAAATTCTTTGCTTTCTAAGTTTACTTCTAGCTCCCAGACTTCCCTGGAGGCTCTCTCCTGGGCAGGGAAGCAGAGTAATACCCTTCACCACTACACGTGTCTCCATCTCAAGTTGACTCTTCAGTCTGTTCAGAAGAGATCTATTGGGTCTGACATCAGGGAGATCATCCTGCTGGGCAGAGTCTCTAAATTTTAGGGAGTGGTCAGTCCACCTCTCCCCTGAGATGTTCAGAAAAATAAACCCCGGGGGAGAGAAAACACCTGGCTAAGTGCCCAGAATGACAGTCCCCGCTCCCTGAGGCCTGGGGTGGTGAGCGGGGAGGTCAGGTCTGCCACAGCCTGATGGTCCCACGTCCTCAGAGACGCAGGCGCACGAGTGCATCCCAGCCCAGGAGGCAGTGATAGGAACCCTAACCCGACTGTGACCCAGAGAGGGAGGTTGAAACAGGGAGAGAGAGAGGCATTTGAAACAGCCCTCCGAGAGCAGAGGAAGAACAGCGAGCTCTCCTGCCATCTTGAGTTCTCTTTCTAACCCTCGGTTTCCCTCGCTTCCCTCTTCAAGCTCTGGGACCAGATCCTCTACTTTTCTGTGACCTGTTCTCAGAGGGATCTGATAGTGGACTGACTGACTAGCTGAGGGTGGGTGGGTTGGGATGGGGTGGGAGTGGGGGGGTGATTGGGAGGGGGATGTGCTATCCACCTAGTGACACTGGCTCTCACAACATGGGATTTGCAGCCTCTGGAATGTGAAAAACAGATGCAGTGACAAGAGACACACTGGTCTGCACTCAGCATAAGTGTCCAGGCATTTTGGACAAAGGGAGGAGGAGTGGGAGAGATGACTTTCTTTTAAAACAAGTTTGGACATTTGATGGAGAAATAGAAATACATACAATTCATCCCCGCCCCCCAACCACTACACTTACTTTTTTTAGTGTCCTATGAGGACCTACAAAAATCACTTAGGTCGTTTAGGAACATAAAATGTGCCGTGTATAACTTGGCTCATAAAATTGTCACCTTTGTTATATGGTTTTAGAGATGAGAAGGCCTGTTAAAAAGTTAAAAACGTGTTGTTAATGGAGAGTCTTTATTTTTCCCCAGTATTTTTTAAAAACCAAAAGACTCCTCAGGGAGTCTGATTTTTTTTTTTTTTTCCACTCTGCCCTTCACTTGTACCGTCTGGACTCATCCTTTTGGCATCTGCTGACCCAGGAGCTTGCAGGCCTTTCACACTGGATAACCTCCACATCCAGGGCCGGTGTCACAGACCTGTGACCTGAGCAGCCACACAGGGCCCCATGCATGCTTAGAAGGGCCTGCACTTGGTTTAATAGTCTGCTGTCGCCATCTTAAAATTTTTCATCACATTTTAACAATGGGCCTGCATTTTCATTTTGCACTGGCTCCCACAAATCACATAGTAAGTTCTGCTCACATCCTGCCAGTCCCCCCCCCCCCCCCCGCCCCGCCTGAGGCCAGTGCTGACCTTCCCAGTCCCTTACGGCTGGGCCTCATCAGCACAGTATCTCCCCAGGGGCCTGGATGACCTTGCCCTTGCTTAACTCTCCTTCTGTGCTGGCCCCTGCATTCCTCGCCAGATCCTCTACTGTCCCTGGCCAGCTCTTTGGCATCTACATCCTAATCCCCCTTTCCCCTGGCTCTGGTGATGCCAGGAACCCGACAGCCCTGTAAGCCTGTTTCCAACCTGGGGTCAGTCTGAGCAGCCAGGCTTGCTTACCACACCAGCTGGGATGCCCCACCAGAAGCATGCCTCGAGCAGAGCGGGCAACCTTCAAAGGAGCCACGTCTTCCTGGTTGCTGCCTTTGCATCCTGATCCAGTCTGATGGTGTTTTTGCAGTTTTCCTGTCAGCTTGGAGGGGAGAAGTTCAAAGAGACTCTGTCTTCCTTTCTGGCTTCCTTTGCAGACAGAGCAGCTTTCTCTCTGCGGGTCCCCTGCCCCACCTCTCTGAAGGAAATTGATGTCTTTCCCACTCCTTCCCTCCCCCGCAAAAGGTTCATTCCTAAGGGTTATACTGAAAGCAGGTATGTTGGTGGGGGTCTGAAGCACAGGGCAGCTCAGAGATCAGTCAATACCCTGGCTTGGGGGTCTCTTTGCCAACACTCTCCTATAGAGTTAGACACTCGGAGGCCTGGAGAGGAAGAAGGAGGGAAAGAGAGCACCTGGGGTTAGGAGAGCATTAGCTCCTCTTTCGCCAGTTCTGAAAGCAGGTAACGGGTTGTTTATAACTTGCTTCTCCTGTTCACACTTCCTAGGGACCAGACAAACAGGAGTTTGCCCCACCTGCCTTCTTCCTGCTGGAGAAGCTTTGCAAAGAAGTTATTCGCTGGGAAGAACCTTGGATCCCAGGGATCTTGGAAGGGGCTTCTGGGCCCAGAATGTGTGGCAGGCACTCCCAGCCCAGATTGGGAGTTCCCTGATTCTCTCAAGGCATATGTGCTGCTCGGCACTGAACTGCCAATCTAACTCAGAAAATCTAGCACAGTGCTCAGGACCTGCACACAGGCAGTTAACACCATGTCTCCCTCCCTGTTCTCCCTCCCTCCTCCTCTATCTGTTAAGATGGTCAGCAGGACCTGGGGGTAGAAGTGCCTTGCCTGCTGTTCCCATGCCAGCCATAACCTCTCATCGCAGGAGAGCCTGCCAGGCCCAGGAACAAGCCCAGGGCTTCGAGTCTGCCCTTCCAGATCAGCACTGAAGCCAGCCAGACACAAACTGTGTGCTGTCCCTAGAGACGGGAACAGGACTAAGTAAGTAGAACTGCAAGCAAGCCAGGAGATGAGGTGAACAGTAGGTCTGCCTCAGTAGGAACACTCTCTGAAAACTGGAATCCTGAGAGTTGAGGGAACTGGTTTCCAGAGAGGTTCCAAAGGAGAAGCCTCGTGGAGAAGACTCAAATGGTAGAGGAATATCTGCTGGGGCTCTGGGGAAAGAGGGGCAGCACCGAGGGTAGGAGAAGGACAGAGGAGCAAGCCAGAGCATTCAGCAAGTTGCCCTGAAAGGGAAGAAGAATAAGGTGGGAACTTCCCTCTAAGTGAGGCTGTCAAGCTGCCGGGTAAAAGCGGAAGAGGAAGGAGGTCCAGAGGACAGGAAAATCACACCATGGAATCAAAGTGATTCGCTTTGATCCTAAAGAGAAGAGGAGGGGAATAGAGTATGGTTGGGGGGAATTTTAGCCACTTTAGTCAATCATGTGACTCAGCAGTGCTGGGGACTTTCCTCACTGAATTAATGCACAAAGGTATACCCTTTGTGGCCAGAAATGGTTAGCTGTGCACAAATTATGTCCCCTTCCATATCATGCAGGCTTCCCTGGTAGCTAAGACTGTAAAGAATCTGCCTGCAACGCAGGAGACCTGGGTTCGATCCCCAGGTCGGGAAGATCCTCTGGAGAAGGGAATGGCTACCCACTGCAGTATTCTTGCCTGGAGAATTCCATGGACAGCAGAGCCTGGTGGGCTACAGTCCATAGGGTCACAAAGAGTGGGACACAACTGAGCAGCTAACCCTTTCACTTTCACTTTCCATAGCATGCAGGTGATGCTGAGAAGTGCCCATCCAGCCGGGAGCTCTGTCCCTCAGTTTTCCTGGCATAAGTACAGTACCATGTGACTAGAGCTCACTAATGGAAAATGAATGGAGCTGGTGTGTATCATTTCCAAGCTGATGTGGTGAAGAAGCAGATGTGCCTTCTTCTAGATATTACACTTATAGAAATCATCAGAGATCTAAAGATTTAGATAGCTGAAGAAGAATGAGCAGAACCTTAAGTGATTATGATCTCAGTGAACACTGCATTGGACTTTGAGATATGGGAATAGGAAGTGGGCAGCTGAGGAGAAAAAAATAAATTGGGCAATTGCACTGTAGTACAAATCCTAATAGCTGTGGTGAGAAGAAGGAAGACTAGCACATGAGAAAAAAATAAGAAAACTGATCAACAAGGCTGGTGGTTATTAATAACAGGTGCATAAACTGAACCATCTGCACAAACATTTTGGAAGAGGTTGGTGAATAGATCCTGGCATGGGAACACTTTGTTAATTGTGATTGGTGGTAATCAGCATTTTTTCCTAAGAAATTCTTTGGCATATAATTAAATTACCAAGGTCTCTTTTACCTTTTATATCTAGAGTTTTCCAGCCCAAGTACCCCAACACTAGTGTTTTCATGAATCTGAAGTCTTTTCTTCCCCTTCCCACAGGTGATCCTTTTCACCATCCTCTCTGGCCCCAGGCAGTGACGGTGGTATTGGTAGAGTAAGCACTAGTACTATAAGTTATGTCTAAAATATACTTTATTTGTATATTGCCTTTATTGGGTTGGCCAAAAAAAGTTCATTTGGGTTTCCCTGTCACATCTTAGGGAAAAACCCCGATGAGCTTCTTGGCCAACCCAATACTTTCAAATTATTTTCAAATGCATTTTCACTATTTTGTAGAATTGTAATCCCTACTGCAGACAGTATTTTCCAGATTGGTGATACCCATAAACACCAGAGAGTTGACATTCAAAGTTCTATCATTTCATTTTTTTGAAATAGTAACCTCAAATATGGGCAGAGAATGAAAAAAAAAAATTGTTCCCCCTTTTAAACTCTGTTCGTCGGGATAGGCTAGGGTATGCTGCAGTAATAAAGTAACTCTGAACACAGTGGACACAAGAAGGCTTCTTTCTTTCTTACGTGTTCATTCCAGGGTGGCCAGGGGCTCTGCTCCACATAGTCCTCAGGGACCCAGGATAACAAAGGTTATACCATGTGGCAGCAGCACTACCTGAAGAAGAGTCCTCCTCAGTCACTGGAACAAGGGAAGAGAGTTAAAAAATGGCTCACAGATACTTTCTGCTCCAACCTGGAGGTGATGTGCAGCATTTCTGCTTCTATTTCACTGCTCAGAAATTGTAACATGGCCTGCCTAAAATGCAGGACTAAATACAGTGTTTAGTGAGCACCAGTGTCTTTGCCATAATTACTATGTCTTCTCCCATCTCGTCTGCCATTTCTTTTCTGGGACTGCCTGTTTTCTACTCATCTTTATGTGCGTACAATACTCTTAACTTTCTGAGATTGCACTAGGACAGAGACAGCAGACCTGTGCTGTCATTTCCTCCTCATGCCCAGCAGACAGCACTGATTAACTGAGGCATTCCTTTCTGCTAAGTCTAGATGCACCATCAGAATCCTTCCCAACACAGGTGGCTGCCAGTTTGTCAGTATTATCACTTGAGATGAAACTTATTTGCCATTCCCTGTCTATGGAATTTCACTGACCCCTTGAACACAGAACTGGTTTTATTGGCTCCGCCCCCACTACTTTCTTTGGGGATGGACATGAGACCAACAGAAATCATTTCTGATTTCTATACTGTTTATAGATATCTAATCTGGGGCCTCCTATGTTACCAGCGATCTCAGGCTCTGCTATTTTTCTCTTCAACTTCTACCACTTTGATCAGGGTAAAAAACAATCAAAGGAAATTTGACTTCCTTCACAGCTAACGTGGGCTAACACAAAGACAGAAAGAAAAGAAATCTTTAGGGAAAAAACAGAAACTCAGGTCCTTCTGACCCAGAACTTTGAAATGGATCGGTCCTCTACAGCAGCCTCTGAAGTTTCACAAGTCACTCCCTTACACCAAGAAAGGGAATATTTCTTTCCTATTTTCAGTAGCATGGAGTGAAGAGAACATCTTTTGTTTAAAAAAAAATTATAAATTTAAAAATAAAGATAATATTCCTTTCCTTAAGAGTTAAAAAAAAAAAAAGCAGGATCACAATAAGAAAATTCAGAATGTCTTTCCCCTCAACCATTAAAACTCGGCTCACCATTTTCTGTTTCTTGCAAGCTTTGTCCTGAGCCCCTGGGGTCTCTGGTAAGAGACACTTCAGAAAACAGAGAAGTTGGGGCAGGCTGCCGGCTTCCTTGTGTTTTGTTTTGTTTTTTTTTCCCTCTAAGCTGTTTCTCAAAACTTCTTGAAGTCCTCACATTGTGCAAAGTGAAGATTTGCTCTCTTACACCAAGTAAGTAGTCGAGAAGTCTCTCCCGACTGAAGTTTCACTACCGTTGCTGTTTGGAATTGGCTCAGCAGACGTAAACAGGGTCATCTGGGGCCAAAGAGGGTGGGTGTTTAGTTTTAAAGCTCTGGGGTTAAGAGTGAAAGCATGTGACTCCAGCCTGGCCAGAAACAGAGAAGCCTTTGTGTGCAAGGAGCGAGCAAAAGGCAGTCCTGAGGCTAAACACAGGGGGAACGGGAAAGAGAGCGCTGACACAGGTTTCAGGGGTCTGACAGGATGCCACTGGAGGGAGATTAACTCTTTGTGTCAGACTCCAAGGCTTCCGTGGGGAGAGCTTCTATTTGTGGCTCATGGTAGAGCAGAGGACCTCAAAAATAAATAAATAAATAGAGCTTCCTTGGCTCGCAAAGGGACACAAGTACTCCTATAGCCAGTATGGGGAAGAGGCAGGCTGAAGCAGCTGAAAGCAAGAGCAATGTCCAGGAGGAGAGTTTTTGATAAATTAGGCACCAGAACTTTCTTGAAATCCTAACTTCTAAACACTGCAGGCTGTCCTTGGGCCAGTGCTTCCCCCAACTCCTCCTCATCTTTGTTGTGGATGGCTGGGACGAACCAGAGAAGACGACAGGGCAGCCTGGACCACAACTTCCCCTCAATGCCCTCCTCCAGGGGAAGAGAGTTGGCACTGCCAGGGGAAGGCTGGCAGGTTGTTGATTCAGCCCACCCTGGCTGTACCCTCAGGCACTTGCAGCCCATGGCAGCATCATTCATCACGGGCTTGGGTGAGCTTGGGTTCTACTCACAGCCAGTACTGAGCCTGAGCCACCATCCTATACTGCTCATAGCCCGGCTGCCCCAGTGCCAGCATGCCCTTTCCCTGACCCCATCTCTGCCCAGAAATCACTGCATTCGATCTTACTAAAGTGAGCAAGTCAAGTTTCCTGAAAGTCTGCAAAAATCTGACTTCTAGACTTCAGCAGGGGAGGAAAAGGAAACAAGATTCATTTTGCCACTTAATGCCTAGACCCACGGGACTCAGGAGTTCAGAAATAAATATGGCAGAGAATGGCCTATCTCACTGAATATCACGTTGGTACTCATTCCATTCCTCCCATTCTTATTCATCACTCCTTCCTTCCACAAAGGTTTCTGAGCATCGTGCAAGTGCCAGGTTCTTTACTGGATAGTGGGGCTAGAGTAGTGAATGAGACAGACCAGTTCCTGCCACCAGGAGTCTGTCTACACAGGCACACAGTCACTCACATGCTAATCAACAAAATGCTGGTTCTAGTTCTGGGTAAATGGTGGCTACCAGTGGCGAGAGGCAGTCCTGATGGTATGACATCCATTCTTACAGGTGAATTTCAGTTTCCTCAGTTGATGAAATATCACCAGCTCTTCTCTACATTTCAGAAGGGAGTAACTGAGGTTAGGTGTACAGCAACAGCAGCAGCACATTGAGCAGTATCCAGCCTTAGTGCTCCAGCAAAAGGCTCACTGATCGCAGGTTTGATATGCCAGACTCAGGGCTGATCTACAGACACAGCCCACTCGAGTGTGTGTGTGTGTGTGTGTGTGTGTGTGTGTACGTGTACAGTCCCTGTAAAGTTTGTACCTGGCGCTCAAGGGCACTCTGGGCAAATGTAATGATGTGTCAGAAATGAAGTTGCTGCCAGGCACTGAACCCTCTCCACTTCAAAGGCAGAATCACCAGGCAGAACCCTGGACCCACTCGGGTGTAAAGCAAGAACCTTTTATCAGGGGTGCCCAGAGTTCCCAGGCCTTCCACCTTGGCAGCTCCTGGGTCTCCCATGGCCGCGGGCCATGCTCTCCCTCATCGTCAGCGTCCAGTTGCTTCCTGCCAGCTGTTTCAGCACGATCCTCCAAGGCACCTTCATCAGAAGCCCCTTTCCTCCCTGAGTTTATAGGAAGGTGCCCAGACTCACTGCCCTGCTTCAAGCTAGATGAGATAGAAGGGCTACAACACTGTCACAGCACCAGTCCCCTGCGCACTGATGGAGAAGTGGGTGTCTCTGCAGTCAAGAATGCAGTAAGTACAGTCCCTCCAGAGATGATGCCACTCTCCCTCACAGTGGACACAAGGGTGAAGTGTCTGGGAGGGAGGATCACCGCTTGCGAGATAAGCAAAGGCAGGGGAAGAATGAGGGAAGAGCTTGCTTTGGTTTCTGAGTTTTTGCATTACTTGTTCTTTTGCCTTTGTCCTTAGAGTCCTTAAATCTGGAAACCAAGAGACCAAATAATCCGCCTGGGGTCTGATACAAAAATCCTTGAATCTGTGCATTCTGTGCCTTCTCCTGAGGAGAGGATTGGTATACAGTTCCAGCAGAATCGCTTTTAAAACAGCTTAAGACCCAACAAAGAAACTGTGGAAGAAAATGCTGGGCAGGTCACAGACAGGCAGTCTGGTTCCACCCTAATGTCCAGATGAGGACACCAAGGACCAGAGAGGTGAAGTCACTTCCCTGCCAAGGTCATCCAGCCAGTTAGTGATGGAGTCAGCTCAAAAACCCGTCTCCCTAATCCCAGCCAAGTGAACTTCTTACTGCTTCAGAGTAACTGGTTTTCTTTGGGACCTAGTGTTGAGGACAGGGATCACACATTTCTTTCAAATCTATGCATGGACTTACAGTGGCATCATGATGAAGGGCTCCCGGCAGGGGGCTCAGCCAGGGCCGTCAACTTGTTCAATGAACCTTGTTGTCTCACAGGCAGGGCTTGGCATTAGTTCAAACACTAGTGAGAGATCTGCCTGCAGGGTAGCATGGAGCCAGGGCACCTTTGGTAGCAAAGCCACAGCCAGGCTGGATACCACTTACATCACGTACTCTCACCCTCCCTTTAGGGCAGTTCCAATTCTAATTCCATTCAGACCCTTCCCACTTAGGGCAAAAACGTCTTCAGGAAAGCAGGGGATTACGGGCAGAATGGCTGGTTCCAGGGTCCAGTGGAGTCTCAATTTCCACAGGGACTGCTTCTAAGGCTTCCTGTAAGACCAAAATCACAGGAAGTGAAAATTGCTCTTGAAAATCCTGTCAGACACCCATGAAGTACAACAGGATCACTGCTCAGGAAACCCCAGCCAGCCAGCTTTCCTTTGGGTTGGAAGAAAGTTCTCTTACCTCAGTTGAGCAGCCGAGGAAACCACTGACATTTAGAGCCAGACTGGACCAGAACAAAGCATCTTTGAGGGATAAGATGCTGGTACAATAAGAGGTCACGCATGTTCCTATGTCACATACTATGTTCCTACATTACACTCACTCCAGGTATCACATGTTCCCTGAGTGCAGGGCCAGAGACCTGTCTGCTGCACTACCTTAGTGAATGTATTTCTCTCTCCCTGCTCCCCCTGTCTCACTGAACTTGTAAAGTGTAAACTGAACAGGTGCTCCAGGAATCTCCACCTTTATACTAGCCTCTCAACATACTGCCTCCTTGGGCTGCCACTTCCTGACCCATAGAAACTGTGAGATGATAGTAAATAACTGTGAGATGACTGGTAGTTTCAAGAGGTTTACGTGCGTGCATGCTCAGTCGCTCAGTTGTGTCTGATTCTCTGTGACCCCATGGACTGTAGCCCACCAGGCTCCTCTGTCCATGGGATTTCCCAGGCAAGAACACTGGAGTGGTGCCTTCCTCTTCCAGGGGATCTTCCTGACCTAGGGGTTGAACCCACATCTCCTGCATTGGCAGCTGGACTCTTTACCACTTGAGCCCCCTGGGAAACCCTTTAATCAGTTACATTTAGGGATAATTTGTCTAATAATAATACTCATATTAGAATACACATACAGTGGAGAAGGAAATGGCAACCCATTCTATTCTGATCCATAGAAACCCAAGTTTCTATGGGTCAGAATACTCATACAAGGGGGACTGGAGAAGCAGGCTAAGAAATGAATGTGGACTAGATAGAGCAGGACAAGTTTTCCAGTGGAGAGGGGTGGAATAGAGTCTGTCTGTCTTTGGGAAAGGTCCCCTACGGAGAAGGCAATGGCAACCCACTCCAGTACTCTTGCCTGGGAAATCCCATGGACAGAGGAGCCTGGTGAGCTACACAGTCCATGGGGTCGCAAAGAGTCGGACACGACTGAGCAATTTCACTTTCACGCACCGGAGAAAGAAATGGCAACCCACTCCAGTATTCTTGCCTGGAGGATCCCAGGGACAGGAGCCTGGTGGGCTGCCGTCTATGGGGTCACACAGAGTTGGACACGACTGACTTAGTAGCCTGGCAGCGGAGAAGGCACTGGGGGTGCGGCAAGGCAGGGAAAGAGACCAGGTAGGGTCTTGCACTTGTCCAGAGAAAAAACTGACACTGAAACAGTGTAGCAGAGATAGAGACAAGATGGGTGCAGGGGCTATTTCCAGATAAGATGGTCAGAGCATATTGGTCATCTGCCTATAAATCATCATAATAAAAGTAATAATATTAACAGCTAATATATATTTAAAAGTGAACATGTAACAAGCACTATTCTAAGTCCCTTACACAGAGTAACACACTTAATGCTCACAACAAACTTATGAGATTATTATCATCTCATTTTACAGATGAGGAAACCGAGGCATAGAGAGAATATGTGACCTGCCCAGTGTGGCTCAGCTGACAAACAGCAGGGCCTGGGTTCAAGCTTGGGCAGCTGTGCCTTTAACTTCTCAGTGGACTTCTGGAGGGATCAGAGAGAGAGCAGAGGGCCTAGCTGGGGCAGGTGAGCTATCAGGTTTCTAGCTGGGCACCTGAGTGCAGCCTCACCTGAAGCAGGCATAGATTGTTTCTGTCACAATCACTTAATACCCCGCGAACCTCAGAGGAGCTGCTTTAAAGGCTCAACTGCAACCCCGCACGTGAAATGTAGAATAACATCCGGATATGGCACCAGGCCCCATTTCTACCACACTCCAGTAAAAATAAACCTTGCTGTCCAAATATAGAGTGGTTAGAAGTGCCATGTTTTACAGGAGGGGAGGCAGTTATTTGGCATTAAAAATAGACGAATTTTGGCTTCCCTGCAGATCTGGGCAAGAGCACTGCAATTTCCAAATGGAAACCAAGATGGATGGGGTGAGCCCCACTCTGACTGACTCAGCCGTTTAAAAAGTCCCAAGAGAAAACTGCATCCCTTTTCTGGGCCTCAGTTTTTTCCTCCTTAAAATAAAGAGGTTAGACAACTGACATCACTTCAAGCACCCACTTTCTACCAGGCTAGGAAACAGAGTCCAAGGCTGGTCCTCAGAGAGCTAACAGCTTCCCAGGTAATGGGGGCCCAGCACAGGCCGAGTGAGTTGGCTCTTCGGTTCACAGCTTAGTGCTGTGAGTGGTTTTTCCCAAGGATTTTTAGAACTCTGTCAAGTGCTTTAAATTACCCCTTTAAGTCAGACACATTATTAATTCTCAAAGACAAGCCAGTAAGTCCTCCTACAACTAGCTACCTTGTGAGATGCTACCTTGATAAAAGGAAAGCGAGGCCTCAGACGAGAGGGGTGGGGAGTTGGGCCTCTGGTCACTAAGGCTGCCATTGCCAAGGGCTGGCTCCAGGGCAGGTCCTTTGTCCACACTTCCTTTAATCCTGCAGGGCAGGCATGCCAGTAATTTGCACACAGAAAAACTGAAGGCTCAGAGAGGTTTTTCAACTTGCCTATGAACATTCAGCTGGTGGAGGCTGGAACCGAATCCAAATCCAGGTCTGGATCCAAAGTTTGTGTTTTTCCACTTCACAGGGCCTCTGCTGTGCTTCTTGTGTGATCAGACTGTCTCTTCACTACCCCAAGAAGGAAAGGAAGTCCTGACAAAAGCTGGGGTCCCAGGTGGGGGTGAGGTGGTGGGGGTGGGGTGTTATTTATGAGGGCAATGAGGAGCAAGTTGGGAGAAGCAAGTTGGGAATCTCTAATCCGTTAACAGACCTCCTTGCATTTTTACTCCACCTTGGAAAAGACCAGCTTTGCTTTAAACGGTTTTATTAAAAACTGTACCAATTGATGGGGGCGAAGATATATACACATATATGTATGTGAAGAACACAAAGCCAAATATTCTGTACAGGTTTAACAACAATGAGTTCCCATCCCCTCCCTCTCTTCTCCTCTCTCTCCCAGAGGCAGAGCGCTGTGAACCCGGGACAGCTAACCTGGGAGGGACAAAATGCTACATTCTCACTAGGTCTCCCCCCACAGCCCTTGTGGACCCAGGGATGGAGCAACCTGTTGGGTGATGCTCACAGAGCAGGGAGAGGCGTTCGTCTGCTGTGCAGAGAGAAGAGCAGGGCGGGCTAGGAGCCTGCACAGCTCCAAGAACCTTCAGCCCGAGATGTCGACGCATCTATGAAGCGCACAGCTTGCTCTGCTGTTCCCTCAAGGCACAAAGTGCCCACCAACCTTGGACACCCACTGCTCAGTGTCCCCAGGAGGCTTCACAGGCTAATGAGTTAAGGAGTCAGCCTGAGTAGTCTCTCACCAAGGTGTCCCCACCCACACACAGAGGACCCTGCAGCACCGATGTGCAGAAGCCCCCACAGAGCCGAGGTGCCTGCTTCTGCTAGCCCTCACTTGCTCCACCCCACTTCATCAGAACTCTCTGCGTGCTGACCAGGACAATCACAGTGGCTCTGCAGCCCCCAAGTGGACGAGGCCCTGGCTGGACCGTCCCTCCTTGCCATGTCCAGCCCATCACTGGATGAGGCTGGCCCACAGACAGACAGACAGGTCAGCTGGGCCCCTCTGAGCATTCAGGACACGCCTGTCACATAAGCCCCGTGCCCTGGGAGCTCGAGGGAGCTGATCCTTGGACTAAGCAAGAAAAGGCCCCAGGGGCAGCCTTCCACCAGTCCAGGCTTTGAAGCAGGCAAAGACAGAGAGGCCCAGCTGAGTCCTGCAACTGTCTGAGTGAGTCAGACAGCTGGCCTGAAGGGTTCCCTCCCTAGTTCTACCGCCTTCCAGAAGCCCCTACTCTGGCGTTCTTATTGAGAAGAGTTGTTTTGACCCTGAACATCAGGCTTCCCTTCCCTCCAGGGCAATTCCTACCAGGGAAGAGTTTCCAGTCCCTCTCCCTCACCCCACCCTCAGCAAACCACAAAAGCCCCACAAGTCTTCAGTCGGTTACAGGTCAGGAGCCAGGTCAGACTCTCCCTCCCTCTAACTGATTCTCCACCCCCTAATGGAGACAGCCAAGCTCCTGGGGGTGGGGGCTGGGGAGAGGGAGCCCGGGGGAGGGACGGGTCTCCTGAGGTTGAACTTGAGGAATGTTCAGACCAAGTCACCAGGCAGAGGGGAAAAAGGCCAGTCTAGATCTCTATACCAATTAAAAACAGCCAGCCAGGAGGAACCTCTTCCTCCTGGGACTATTCTAGCTGCTGGGTTCTGGCGAGAGGGGAAAGGAGGGGCGTTTCACATTTGGTCCTGGCTTGCTTAGGACAGTGAATTAGTTCCTGGCTTCATGGGATATGGAGACAGTACAGTCAGACCACCCTCCATCCAGCCCCAGGTGCAATGTTCAACTGAGTTTCTCAGACTGTGGGCTCAGTTCTCAGGACAGGCCACTGGACATTCTGCTAGGCTTAGCAAGGTGTCTGAGGCTGATGGCTTTGCATAGGCACCAAGGCCTGGACCATTTATTTGCTCTCTCACTCAGCTCACATGGAAAGTCTGCTAAGAGGAGGTAAAAGTGGCTGGTAAAAATAATCCTGTTTTCCTATGTGTGCCACTCGAGGTATACCAGCACCCTGCTAGTCACAGCCTTGGTCCAGGAGAGGGAAAAATAACACATGTCCCATGCACATAAAAAAAATGGTGTGAAGACCCACAGGGAAGGCTGGATTTCACAATGGTCAGCCTATCCCAGCACCAGTCTCCATGCCTGTTCCCTGGGTTCCTTCTTGTAAGAAAGAACCTATCTTCTTAGCAGACAAACCATGGTACACACCCTGAGAATACAATTCTGGCCAAGAATAGGTAGGCAATACCTCTGGAATATCCAAGCAGAACAAAACCAAGGCTGATGCACAGTTTGAAGTCCTTCTTCGAGCCACTGAGAGCTCATAGGGCACCTTTGTGCAAATTAGGAAAGGCACCCTTCCTGTAAGTGGACACAGCCCAACACTAGGGCATACAACTTAGTGAGCAGAGCATGGGCTAGATTCTAGCTTCCATCACCTTACTCTGCCGGTGGAACTGAACAGTGCAGTGAACAACTGCAGTGAACAACTGCAGTGAACAACCTGCCTGACCATACATCCAGATCGGTGTGTCCTTCAACGGTAACGAAGACCTCCTCTCCGCACAATCAGAGGAGCTGGGATTTGTTCAGATTTGAGAGTCTGCTCTGGACTCCTCCAGTTTCCTTGGGTAGCCCTGGGGCCTTCTCTGCCCAGGGAAGCCATCTTTTCTTCGAGCCTTGCTTCACCGTTAGCACCAATGTTAATTTTCCTCACATATGCAGAAATGATCATTTAATTTCTAGGTGTCTGGTTAACAGATTCCCTGCATCTTTCCAGATTCCCTGTGTCTGCTCGCAGAGCTGCCAGGCGGGCTGCTTTAAATTCTCTCCATTAGTGCCACAGCAGGGAGAGAAAAGAAGTTCAGAGGCAGCGGTGATCCTGCTGAGTTCCAGAGCTTACCTTTCTGGCCTGGCTAGAAGCTGAAGGAAGATGGGAGATGTGCACCCAGCTTTGACAGTTCCTCACTCTCATCACTGTCTGTTACTCTAAAAGACACATTTCAGCTGACAAAGCCACTATGCTGGCTTCTGCCTGGATCCCACTAGGTGTGAGAAAGGACTGGGGATAAAAGGGAGGAGGTAACTGGTTTCCAAGGAAACCAAGGGGTCTGGGTTCCTCTAGGGCTTACTCTTATGGGCGGGATGGCCGCCTGGTTTCCCAGCACCTCCGCAGTCCGGTCCCATCTCTTCCGGCCCTAGAGTGCTGCTGTGGGGGGTGGGACGCAGTCTGTCGGCTGGCTGTTTCAAAAGAAGACCTGACGAGGCACAAGCTGCTGGCTACAGCACAACGCATGGCTATTTGGCTCCGCCATGGTTGACACCAGCCAGTCCCGGGCAGCCAGAGTGGGCAGTGGTTCTGCACCTCAGGACCAATCCTGGGCTTCCAAGTGGGACCAAGGCAGACATGAGGCCTACCCAGAAGTTTGGTTCATTTTTGCGGCACTTTTTGAGGGTCCATGGAGAAACCCAACCCTCCCTGAGGTCTGCTGGAGATGACAGGGGCTGGGCAAGAATCCCTGAGCCCTTGGGGCAGGCAATGGCTGGGCCCAATGACAGCCCAGACATGGAGCTGGCTGATCGACCTGGTGAAGTTGCCATGCACAGCTGGAAAGCCCCTGGCTGAGGCCCTGGGGGGTTAACGCAGTGTGACCCGTCGGATAGGGGCTCCATTCACGGTGGAAGGCTGATAGGTTTGGTGGAACCACAAGTCTAATCCAGCCTCCTATCTCTTAAGTTCCTGTGGGAAAACTACAGTCCACTCGGGGGAAAACATCACTACCTGGTCATCTTCAACAACCGATGACAGAAGGATCTACTTGTCCGAGCCCTTAGGAGACTCCATGTCACAGACACACCAGCCTCTATTTCAACAGTGTTTGACAAAGGCCCCGACTCCTGGCTGAGGCCCTGAACAGGGAAAGAGGTCCTGCTTGGGTATGTCTTATGTACACAGAGAAATTTTTAAAATAAAAACAAAACAACAACTTCACAAGACGCAGTGTCCGTCCTCGCCGATGTCCTTCCGTGGTGCCCATGAGAAGGGGGCAGCCCAGCCTCACCTAGGACCTGCCCCATTCCTGTTCTCATCTCCATTCAAAGCGACGTTGTGTAGGAAGAGGAGGATCTGCCACCACACGCGATTTCGGTTCTGCTGGTGCTAAAAGGAAAAAAAAAAAGACAACGTAACTCCTAAATGCGACCTTAGATGACAGCTTATCATTTCCAATGCAAAAGTTCAGATCCACCAGGGCAGCACTTTAATCCCATCAGGACAGCAAACTTGGGGGCATGGGGGATTTGGGGGAGTGATGAGAGAAGTGGTGATGAGGGGGAGATAGCAGAGCTCTCCAAATACAATTGCAGTGTGAACGTTAAAAAGAAAAGACCAGGCTCTTTATGCACTGTGCACAAGAGGATTAAACTTTTCCCCCTGCTTGCAGGATTTTCCAGAGTTTAGCCAAGTGCTGCTTTTAATCAGATTGGCTCCTGAGCCCTTCAAACCTCAGCTGCACGAACAACAAACTTTCTTCAGAAAGAAAGAGAAGAAGTGCCCCCCTCTCTCCCCCAACTCCAAAGTAACACAGAGAACAAGGGGGAAAGAGGGGGAGCCTCCATCTGCAAGTGATTTGACACTGTGAAGGTCAAAGGGTTAATCTTCCATTTAAACCACACTGCTGAGGCAGCAAAAATCTGATTTCATCCAGTGCAAACACACACACACACAGACACACACACAGACACGCACGCACACGTACACGCGCGTGCGCGCGCGCGCACACACACACACACATACACACACACACACACACACACACACACACACACACACTTGGGCGCCTGCCCTCTCTCCCTTCCCAGCATCTTCAGCTCCGTGCTGCCCTTTTTATAGCTGCTCTTGACAGTAAGCCATAAATAATCCCTCTTGGAGTGCTTTCCTACTGACTGGAGCCAATTAAACGTTAAGCAAGAACATACTTGAAAACAAAACAAAAACAAAGAATGCACACTACTCTCTGGAGGTTATCCCAGGTCCTACTGTCAGGCAGGGAAGCTTGGGGCAAAGGTCAGGGGTCAGTGACTCACAGGATTGTGGCTGGTGCCCCACCCACACAGGTACTGGCAGAGGCCCGGAGGGGACTGAGGGGTGCTGGGAGAGGCAGTCTTTGTTCTCTCTTTATCTGCCAGGGCAGGAGGACGAGGCTGGGGCCCTCTCCATGGGGTTCTCAGTGGACAGGGGAATAAAAACCTAGTGTGCAAAAAAAGGAGCCAGCACCGAGGCTGGACTTGGACTGCTGCAGCGGCCTGGGCAGCAAGCATGTTTATGTGAGGTGTGTGTGTGTACGGGGAGCTGGAGCCCCTGCAGTCTTTAACCACAGCCCTGGCCCTCACCAGGCAACTCCCAGTCAGCTGAGAAGAGGCTAGAGTAAGTCAGTGGCAGAGCTGGAAAGTGAGCCCCCAGAGCTCCTGGATTCCCAGGGCTTCCCAGGGATGTCAGGCCCTGACCCCGCTGACCTGTCCCCAGGCAACTGGGCAGGTTGCTGGGTTCCCTGTCACCCTGCCTGAGGCCACAGAGAGGAGAGGTGAGATGTCAACTGAGGCCGACCTCAGGGCCCTGCCACATATCCGTAACCACCCCCCACAGCCGTGCCCCCCAGCTGTAGCAATAGCATTGCTCTTTTCCCTGCAGAAGGGGAGACTGGAAAACTCAGAAAGCTGGAGGCACGGCTCCTGCTAGGAAGGGGAGGGAAGTCAGGGTGTGCCACAGAGGAGGCCTGGCAGACTGCGACTGGAGAGACTGATGGCTTCCTTGTGTTTTGTAAACAAAGACGAGTAAAAAGAGGAAACACACCAGGCTTAACACAATCTGGTTAGAGTAAAGCAGCATGAAAATGGACTCAGCTGCAAACCTGAAGACTCAGGCCTGCCTGCAGCAGCTGGACAGAACACCCCCTCCTCCTGTCTCCCCTCCCCAGCTGCTACCCAGGACAGGTGCAAAGGTCACGGGTGGAATAGGAGGAAAATCCAGGAAAAGACTGGTCTCGAGGGAGGCCAGTCTGCTGGAATTGAGAGGCTCCTCAGGTGCCTGTTTGAAAAGGACAAGTAACAATAACAACCATGATCCAAACAGTCACTGTAAACTGAGTGCATGGGGATCTGGTTTATGTCCTTGGTTCTCAAAGTGTGGTCCACGGACCAGCAGCTTCAGCATCAGCTGGGAGCTTATAAGAAACATAGACGTACTGAATCTGAATGCATTTTTTTTTTATATGTGCCATTTTTAAAGTGTTTATTGAATTTATTACAAGATCCCTAGGTGACTTTAAGACATATTAGAGTATAAGAAGAACTGCTCTACACACATTAAGCTCCTTTGATCCTCTCAACAACCCTATGACACATGTATATATTATCATGCCCATTTTACAGATGAGACCATTCAAAGAGTTAGGAAACGTGGTCACATAGCAAATAAGTAGCAGGGACTGGGTTAGATCCAGACCACCTGGCCCTAGAGCAATGTCCCCTCTCATAACCACTGTGCTCCAAGTGCCACCACATACCTTTCTTTACACCAGAGCAGGCCCTCCATCTTTCTGTTCTCTAAATCGTCATCTCAGAACAGCTCAACGGCCAAGGAAGGGAGATCACAGCTCTACGATTTGGGGCCTGGACCAATCCCATGTCTGTGGGCCTCAATCTCCCCCCACATTCCCCTGATGGAGGCCATTTGCCGCTCTGAGTAACTTCTGGGGCCCGCGGTCTTTGCAGATAAGGCAAGAAAGAAGACAGTGGTATTAGACCGGAAGGTGGAGACGCTGCTGGGAGACACAGACTGGCCTAGGTCTACAAGGAACCAGCCTTAGGAAGGACCTAGGTTCTGTGCCTCTGCCTGGGACAGGCCGCGGGGCTCCGGAATCAGGAAGGAGGCATTCTAGGCGGTGGGTGGCTCCCTGGGGCCAGGAATCAGAGGACCTGGTAGGCTGGGGTCTCTCACCAGCCAGAGTCTTCCCTCTCTTCATAGGCGAAGTGCAGGTATGGTATTAGTGGTTCTCATACCTGCTGTGTCGCAGAATCCACTGAGGTGCTATTGTACATGCAGAGTCCTCAAGTCCCGCCCAGAATCTTCAGGGAAGGGCCCAAGAATTTGTATATTGAAATGCCCCCCCAAGTGACATTTTTTAAAATCAGAATTAACATCTATTGTCTATCTTAGTCATAAAAGTAATACCTCTTAACTGCAGAAAAATTGGAAGACAAGAAATTAGAAAGGAGAAAATAAAATCACTCATGATCCTATAGCCTAGAAGAAAACATTTCACGATTTGGTGTTTTCTTTAGTCTCTTTCAATCTCCTCCCACCAGAGTAATGACTTGGCTGGAGGTTAATCCTGCCCAGGTGCTTCTAAGGCAGCCAGGCCACACAGGCATTGAGAAACCACTGAGGTGATTTCCAACCGTAAAGCTTGGTGATTCGGAGTTTGTCACCCACAATCACCTTCAGGATTATAACTCAGAGCTCCAACAACTAAACCCTGTCAGCCTGGCGGAGGGTCTGGGTGGGCTTGGAGAACAAGCTGCCTAGTATAGGGTCAAGCTGGCTGCCCCGGCAGCCATAAGACACAGCAAGACCAGGGCCTGGGAAACCATCTATTGCCCCAGCAACCCTTTCTGCGAGCACGAGCAATGCCACACATACCCCACCCAGCCTTCTCCTGCCACAGGACAAGCTCCAGAAAGCCCTTTTCTGAAAGGACATTAAATTGCCACACAGTAAGAGAACCAAAGAATGCCCTGATTATGAAGAACAACGATAAATAAAATGTTTTTTTTAATTTTTTAAAAAGGACACGACTGGAAAGGAAAGAAAAAGGACTTGAAGGGAGGCCAGGGAGAGAAAGAGTAAGAAGGAAGAAAATCAACGTTCACTGAACAGGATGAGGTACACAAAGACACTGAAACACCAGAGCACATGGATCCTTCCAGGAGAGGGTGTGGGGGAGAGAGGGAGAAGGAAAGGGGAACCAGGAAAGTGTACGCTTGGCCCCTGACTCTCAGGCACCTGGCATGGCACCTGGCACATCATCTGAGATCAGTGAGTGCTAACCCCTGGCACAAGGCTCAGCTCTCCCAAGCTGCTTGGGACCCCTCGAGTTTGGGAATCTACAAAGAATGGGGGTTCCCAGAATGCATAGCCAGGATGTCCTCAGGGGTAAAAGACTGAAGCTCAAAAGATGGGAAGCTGATGGGAATTTAAGTGTACACCAGAGCTCTCAAATTTGGTCCAGAGGGTAGGACCAAGGCGCAGAAGGCAAGAATCAAGGTGAATGCCCCAAAGGAAGGGGTCCTCACATGGTAGATAAAAATGCTCTCTTCAGTTAAGAGAGCACAACCAGGATGAGAGACCTGGGGTTCTCCTTTCAGCCCCACTTGACTTCTGTGGTTGGGGAATGAAGGCAGTTAGCTGACAAGTGTTGGAGTCATCCCACTGTGTGCAAGGCACTGTGGCTGAATACCCGGTCATTCATCCTGGATGATGGGGAACACACAGGGCACACAGTAGGTATTCAACAAGCACAGTGCACTGACTATAGAAAAGTCAGCATTCCAAGATAACCTGCTTGTCTGAAGCCAGGGACAACTGATGTCTGGCCAAGTCTGAAGATGTACTTGAAGTGATAGGATCAGCCTCTTGCCTAGAAAGAGGCCCAACTATTAAAGGCTTTTTCATTTTTTTTAAGAGCTGGCTGCAGTGTCTGACAAGGTTGTATTACACATATCAAACTCTGTTTCATCCCACACGGCTTCTGCTCTAAGCACAAAGATTGTTCCCTGCCCTCCCCTGATAAGAATCTCCCTCTGTCTCTCCTGCTTCGTATCCAATTCACACTCTCTAGGGACTCTGTGTGTCAGTGTACCAGATGCTCTAGCAGAAGCTAATTCACCCCAAAGAATTCTAGTAAGGAGCAAAGGCCCTGATTTCAAAGAACCAAACATGCAAAATGCAAATTGACCAAACAGATCAGTTTATAACAGTCTCATACCTAGAATGCTTTCTTATCATCTCTTTTGCTCCTCACAAAAATCTGGGTCATAGGGAGGGCAGGTATTATTTTCAATCCCATTTTACAGATGGGGAAGCAAAGACTCAGAAAAGTTATCCCTAATGTTAGTTGGGAGAGGGTGATTCAGATCCCTGACTCCAGAGTTGTGTTCTTTCACTAAAATATTACAGTGTATTTATTCACATTATGAAAATGATATTAACTGTTCAAAGAGAATCACCACCTAACTCCCCCCGCTTAGTATGTTTAAAGAAATTGTTTCCAGATCATTAACTATTTAGTAAGGATGCTGTGGACTAGAAAAACAATAAAACTTTCAGAGGCAGAGCTAACTGAAGATCAAACAGAAATAAAGCTAAAACTGGTCTGAAATGTTAATTTCAGATGTTTCTCTGAAACCATGCTCAGTTTCTTTTAAAATATAGGGCAATACACCCTCTATAAAATGCCGTTTTCCTACCACACCTCTTTCCTTTCCCCTTCAACTCTAAACCCACCATGATGAGGCTGAAGCACAAAGCCTTGCTGTTGACAACAGGAATACAGAGCTAAGGAAGACTTCAGGAAAATTCCACATGAAAGAAGTCAGGAAGATGTTTCTGTTTGATTCAGCAAACTTTTATTAGGTACCCAGTTGAGCTAAGAGTTACGAAGGACACAAAGACAAGCAAGCTGTAAGCCTTGTCTTCAATTATTTTACAGTCTTAAGGGGAGAAAAGCAAGAACTCAGTTTCACAGGAGGCAAAGCTGGGCCAGGGTGGAGAGTGGGAGCTCCATCAGCTTCTCACCTTCTGGGCTGTACCTGCTGAGGAGCAGGGGTGGCTGATGGGAAGACCATGGTTTTAGGATCAACCGTGTCACATGGGCACGTTATCCCACTTCTCCGAGCCCCGGCTTCCAATAAAATGGGGATAATGAGGTGTCAAAGTACAAAGTTGCTGTAATGAGAGAAGTATCTGTAAAGTATCGGGCCAGTGGCTACCTGGAGCAGCTCCCCACTCCCTGGTGAGGACAAAGGAAACCTGGTCCAGACTTGATTTTGTGGAGCAATTCTCTCGATACCCTCAGCTCAGAGCACCTGCCCCAGGAGCACTATCTTCTAGGCAGGCTCATGAAGTCCTGGGGGAATCCCTGACTTTTCACTCTGAGATGGGCCATGGTAGCCAGAGGCAGCCGGGTTCAGAATTCCAGGCTGCCAAACTGGGAATCCTGAGACCCCTGGGGCAGCCCCATGGGCCCTGTGGGCCTACCGTCCCAGACTGCTTTTGACCCAGACACGGAGGAACAAGCAACGTGGCAAAACAGAAAAAGAAAAAAGTTCTCTCCAAGAGCTTCCTCAGCCCAGCCAGCAGCTTTGAAGCCACCAGTCGCCACCGTGGCAATACTAACTGCTTCTCCCAGAAGGGCAGCCTGGGCCCAGCTCAGTCCAAGATAGGAGGACTCCATCTTGGAGTCCTCTAACATAAGGGGAGGCCACTGGCTTCAGTCCCTGGGGGTGGGGGATGGGGCTGTGCTTGCCACGCATGCCCCAGAGCCGTGGGTTGCCCCTCTGTGGCCTGGAGACAGGAAGTACTGAAGCCCTGACCCAGCTTCCCCTAGGGATGGCTCTGTCTCCCCTAGTCTGAGAACGGCTCCTTCAAACTACTGAGCAGCTTCTTAGGAACTCAGAGAGGAAGAGGGGTATGTGAGCTCTGGTCACAACAGAGGGAGACACATGTGGCTGACATTCACATTGTCATACGGCAGAACTAACACAACATTGTACAGCAACTATACTCCAATTAAAAAATAAATAATTATTTTTAAAAAGTGAGGGAGAGAGGGGACTGAGGAGGGGGCAGGTCTGTTGTGGGTCTACAGGGAGTAGGAGAAGGAACCCCGAAGACTCTACCTCCCCGACCTGAGGCCTTTGCAGCTAGCTGAGTGGCCACTCCCTAGAAAGGACGGGCAAGCCAAGCACCGAAGGCCAGACTTTTCTCCTCACCCCACACGCTGGCTGTTTTTGTACTGGTCATAGAACATGCCCTCTTGGTTGCCAGACACAGATCAAAAGGCAAACCAGACTTTTTTCTTTGTCCTTCTTTTCTAATGCCTCCTCCAAATCCCTCCCTCCCATCACCCTCCCTGCCCCAGGGGGGAAAAAAAAACCCAAAGCCAACCGCATCCCCATGGCTTGCCTTGGTGGGGAGGGAATGGACTGTCCGGAACTACAAGGCCCTTCTCCTGGAAGAGAGAGTAGTCAGGTGCAGAGCTGTGTGGGGAACTCGGCTCCAGTCAGCCACGCTGATGACTCAGAAGCTAAATATAGCGAGCGATATAAACAGAGCCAGCCACAGAGCAAACACAGGGCCCCCAAGCCCCAGCACTGGCTCTCACGCACAGCACTCTCCACAGACCCTCCCCCAGCCTCACTCTTCCCCAGACACTGTCCGAGGGGCACCTCCCACTCTGGGGCTGGCTCCTAGTGACCCTTCTTATCCTAAAGAGAATCTCTGGGGCTCCTGCCCCGGGCTTCCCCATCTAGAGTCTGAACAGCTTTACTAGGCATAGTCTGAACTGCAGGAAACCACTCACCAACAAGGCGAGCATCCCAAAGGGTCAGGAAGCAGTGAGGAGCTCCCTAAACAAAAGATCCAGGCTGCTGGCAGAGAAGCCACTAGTTAATAAACCAAGAAAACAGCAGCTCAGGTACAACTTCCAAAAGAGCTCCCCAAGAACTCCAAAACTAGGTCTAAACAAAATCCTAAAGCCCATTTTCAAAAGTGTTAAATTGTCTAGGCATTAATGGTTATTGTGTATGAGTCGCTCAGTTGTGGCTGACTCTTTGTGACCCCCTGGACTGTGTAGCCCACCAGGCTCCTCTGTCCATGGGATTCTCCAGGCAAAAATACTGGAATGGGTTGCCATTCCCTTCTCCAGAGGATCTTCCTGACCCAGGGATCGAACCCAGGTCTTCGGCATTGTGGGCAGATTCTTTACTACTGAGCCACCAAGGAATTAATAGTTAAACATATTACAATTTCTAAAGGACTTTCACATCAACTCTGCAAGGTGTGTATGAGAAACTGAGGCTCAGATAAGTTAGTTACATGATTTGCCTATGAACACAAAACTCATAAGGGACAGAGCTGGGATTTGAACCAGACTTTGTGTCTTAACTCCAGGATCCTTTCTCTGACCTTGCAACTAAAGATGGTTTCCACTGAGTGGCTGAAATTTTTCTCAGATCTCATTTTCCATAAAGTCTAATTACTATTCAGGGAATTTCCAAATCTGACTCTTCTGAATGGAGCCACTCCTGGTCCAAGTGAAAAAGCCATTTCCAATAAGAATTTCAATTCTCCTGTAGCTTTACTCACTCAATGGTCTCCAGTAGCCACTTTAAAAAAAAAAAAAAAAAAGGATTCTTGGCTTCTTAACACTGCCCAGAAATACCCCACAAAGTTCAAGATGGTGCCATTGGGACAGGAGACTTTCCTAAGGGGAGAGGACACCAACTTCTCTCCATTCTTTGACTCATGCTGGAGGAGACCACAGGAGGGGGATGGAAAGAAGCTGGGACTCCCCTTCTGGGCCAGAGCAGCCCCCGAGGGCAGGGAGGAAGCAAACCTATACAGCCATGTTCCCTGAAGAAGCTGGACAGACAAGAAACACCAAGGCACCATCAGAGCCAAGGTCAAGGTAGGCTAAGGTCATCAGACCACCAGAGGTCATGTGTTGCAGCTAAGCTAAGCTCACAAAGGAGCAAAGAGGGGAATCTTTCACTCCTGACCCAGCCAGAGGAAATTAGGGGTGTGTGACCAGGTTTGAAAAGGCTTTTTATCTCCACTCACTCTGTCACCAACTCTCTTGCTGCTTTGGAGACCCAAAGCATTGACAGCAAGCACAGCTTCTGTCTCCAATCCTTGCCCATTGGTCCAGAGAAGCCATCCTGAACAGATCACTTGGGTAGCCAGGCTAGATCTCCATCCAGCAAGCTCCTCGAGACATACTGGGAGGGTTTACAGCCTGCAATAATCAGCACCAGGGGGAATTTGGAGCATGTTGCCTTTAGGGTCATGCTGACACACTCACTTTGCCATAATGCCATCCTATAATCATCATCATACCCACTACCATCATCATACCTTTCCCTGTGCTCCACATCTCCTAGGACTTCCCTCATATAGAAAAAGAATAACTGGAAATGACCAACAGTCCAGTGGTTAAGACTCCATGCTTTCACTGCTGAGGGCATGGGTTCAATCCCTGGTTAGGGAACTAAGATCCCACAAGCCTGATGTGGCCAAAAAAAAAAAAAAGAATAACTGAGGTCCCTAACCAGGGACAAAAGGCAGAAGCTTCACCTTCCCTACAGGACTCGGGGACCCATGGCCACTGTCTGGCCCTGGGACATCATCCCAGACCTGAGAAGAGAGGAGATGGCCAGGCTCCTTCAACCTTCTTACTGCGTCTTGAATTGTCTTTCCTGGTTATCTAAACTCAACCCACAAGAAATGTACAAGGACAAGGCCCATAAGTGAATAGCTTGGAAGCCAATTTCTCTGAACAGGGCAGGTGGAAGGGAGCCCACAGGAGGCAGCTCTGCTCTCCAGGACTAGCTGGACGGGTGGGCTGGAAGATGCATTCGTCAGTGCAAGAACAAATGTGGGGGATGATCAGGATTATAGAGACAAAGGAAACAAGCATTAAAGAATACCTACTGTGTGCCTGGAACTCTCATAGGTATTTTCTCACTGAATCTTCATGATCAAATTCTGTGACACTAGGTCTAATTTACAGAAGAGGAAATAGGATCTGCCAGATCAAGTGACTTCCCTGTGGCTGGTAGCTGGCAGAGCTGGCATTCAAACCTGGGCCTTCAGACTTTGTATCTGAAGCCTCGAGACTTAACCCTAAATTACTCCCACCCCATTCCTCAGTGTCCTGCTTGCAAAAATGAGGGGAAGGAATAGGGAAAGAAGATGAAGGATAAGAATTAAGAGTGACAACAGTTTTGTGTGGATATGAAATATCTAGACATTAGTTTATATTGTAATCAAGTTCAGAAAATGACTCACTTCTTAAAACTAGCTGCTAAAAGGCCCTACACATGCCAGCACTCCATCTGCCCATGGCCATGATCCCAGTCCTTCCCACAGGATGGGCTCCCAGGGAAGTGAGCAGGGTGAGTGGGGAGGAGGGGGATAAAAGTAAGAAGACTCCCATGGACAAAAAGCCTGGCTCTTTGCAATGGAAAATTTGGGAAAACCAGCTCTAGGCCTCATTGGCCGGCCTCCTGCCACTGCACGGTAGGAGAAGGTAGCTGGCAGGATGATGAGGGGCACAAGGAAGTCAGGAGCCAGCAGTGGAGGAGGTGCAGAGCTGGGGAGACTCTCTGCTAGTTCTCCTTCCACTCTGTGGCTCTGCCCCTCCCCCTCCCAAGCTGAACCAGGCCCTCAAAGAGACAGCTCTGCACTGGGGTCAGTGATGCCAAACAGCAAAGGGCAGGGTCAAACCTTGGGATCAGGGCCAGCTTCTCCTGTGCGGGACTGAGTTGGGAAGAAATGGCCCTGGGCTGAGTTCTAGTCCTGTGTCAGGACTCAACCAGGCAAAGGAGGCCTCCCAGCCTGCTCCCAAGCCTATAAGCACTCACCAGTGAATGGTGGAATATTCTGGGAAACAACTATTAAGAGAGATCAGGTCTAATGGGAATGCAGAAAACTACCTTCCAGGTAGTCCCCCAGGTGAGTCCAGGAGACCCAGAGCCACTGTGTCCTCTATCAGTTGCAGCACTGGGGCTAGGAGCTGAAAGCTCAGGCCAAGCACAGGCCTACACAACCAGAGTAAACTGAATGGGTAGGAAGAAGGCCAAGAGGCCGAAATCAAGAATCAGAGTGGACTGAAGGGAAAACCCTAAGCCAAGTTTCCACAGATCAATCAAAGGAGGGAATAGGGGCTGGACCTTGGAGCCAGAGGAGGCAGCCAGGCTGCCTGATTATCTAAGCATAGGGCCACCCTCCTTTCCTGAGGGACTGGGGGATCCACCAGGAGCAGGTCTAGCCCCACGTTTCCCTCAGAAGCCCTTGGCAGAGACTCTCACCTTGGCAGAGACTAATCCCTTATGGCTGGATCTCAGGATACCTAAACTCAATTTCTGCCTCCCCACCCCACCTTCTGCCAGGTGCTGGCCATGCTTTGGTCCTCAAGTCAAACCTGTTATCAATAGCTCTCCTCTGGTCACCTGAATTTTCCTGATACACAGTCAGATATAGACACGCATACACACACACACACACACACACACACAGAGCTGACTAGGCAAGGACACTGTCCCAGAGGCAGGGAATGTGTTCATTTCCAGGTGGCATGACTTTGCTTCAGTGGTGGTTGTACCAGCAGGGATCCAGCCTCAGGCTCCTCTCCCCACCTTGGCAGCCATCCAGAAAGTCAGCCCAGGGAGGAAGGGTTAAGTGCCCAGGGGCCGGGCCAGACTGCTGCTGCAGAGCCAGGCAGCCTCCAGCCCGAGGCACGGAGGGCTCCTCCACACGAGCCCGCCAGCCGCCGCCTTTGTTGATGGGCTCTGCCACAAGCTCCACTGACACGCGATGCTCCGCCCTGGCGGGCTGGTGCCAGGCTGCCCGCCGAGCACCCGGTCGCTGGTCTGGAGAGACTCTGAGGTACACACTCCCCAGAGTCCCGGCCCTGGTTGCCAGACAGAGACAATGAGGAGCAGCCTCCCCAGCTGGAAAGTGTCGGGTTACAACCGGTTCCACCACTTTCCCCAACTCAGAACCGTCCAGGCCTTGGTTACCCATTTCCCACTGCACCGCAGCCAGGTACCTCCGACTGTCCAGTTTTCCTCAGCACCATGAAAATCTTCCCCTTAGGTCTGCAAGGGACCATCTCCCACTGATGAACTCAGTAAGAGATAGTGTGGCAAGTCAAGGCTGCAAGAAGTTATGCCATTCTCTGGAAGAGATTGGAGCATTTCCCAGGGGCCTGAGCTGAAAGTGGGCAGATAAACAACTTGGATCTCAGAGGTGAGAGCAAGCGCACTCATCCAGCCGGGCCCAGTCTCGATTTCCAGTCCATGAGAATCACGGCAACATGGTGCCTTAAACGTGGGGCCTGGCAGAGACAGAGCTGCTGAGGCAGGCCCCAGCCCCATAGCCCCAGCAGATGCACACCACCTACCCCCCTCCCAAGCCCCAGCGCCTACTTGCTGCATATGAAGCCGATGGAACTGGTCTGCAATGCACTGGAGTTTTCGGGCAATCTGTATCTCTGCTCGATGTTGCCACTGCCCTTCAGGGAGTTGCTCACCAAGGGGCAAGCCTGCAGGGAAACTGGCAGGAAGGGGGAGCCGGTAGCCAGCATTGCCTGCAAAGACAGAGGGCCCACATCTCAGCAAGCTCCATCACTGCCCCATCTTCCCCATGCCTGCCACCCCTGGTCAAGACCCGGGGTAAAGGGTAGACTCTAGTATGGGAAGGGAGAGGAACTGAGCCTGCCTTTCTCAGGGCACTCTGCCAAATGTGGACAGCCTGACTTGCCTGCTGCCTGAGAGTATGAAAGCTGATGCCAGGCTTCCCTTCAGCCCTCCCTTCACTGGCAGTGCCATGGCAAAGGTAAGTGTGGCTGAACTTGCCAACCTTCTGTCCTTATTTACCCAGCTACGCTTGACCACAATGTATTATTCATTATTCATATAGTAGTAGCAGGCTGAAGCTCTTCTCTAGAAAAACACAGGAGGCAGCTCTCCAGAGATCCAGAGATCCTGAGTTGAGCAGAGCAAGGGACAGAGAAAGAAAATCAGAAAGTAACCCCACATTTTAGTGTAGCAGAGAAAGGCTGGTTTCAGGCCCTGAGGCTCTGGGCAGTGGCACAAAAACATAGGGAGAGAAGACTCCTCTGAGCCACATTAGCCAAGTTCCCCTCTGGAGCCAGCCCCAGGCCAGACATCTAGAGCTGCTCTCCTCACTGACCAAGTGTTGGTCACCTAGCTGCCACTAGGGGCACCCGCCTGCTCCGGTCTTTCCCTTCTCCGGCCTGCCAGCCTTATCCATCTTCTCAGACTCCTGCCAGAACTACTTTGCCCGAATTGTCCTACACGGCAGCTCCTTCTGGGAATAACTGCAGCATCTCCTCAGTCCGCTCTGTCAGACCCAGTAAGACAGCTTCTGAACCATTCCCTTCCCTCCATAAGCTTTGTGCTAAATGAAGAACACTGGCTATCTAACCCTGCCCTTTTGCCAAAGGAGGGCAAATTGCTAATAAAACCAACCACTGAAGCCCACAAATGAAGGGGTCTTATCTGACTGAGCCTTGGAAACAGCCCCTTTGCTGGCATTGAGCCTAGGCAGGCCCAACCTCTTTCTCCAGTTCCCCTTCCAAACACAGAAAGTCCCAAGTGACAACCGGGGTGGGGGACCTTCTGCCTCCAGGAAACTTCTCTCCCAGAACAAGCTGGGTTTTCCCCTTCAGTGTCAACAGCGAGTCACAGATCCCCCAGCCTTCTCCAGGGCAACACTAGCCACTTTACGGAAGGTACATCACGATTACGACACAAAAGGCTGGGCCACTCAACAGACTACAATATGTAAATGCCAAGACCCAGGTACCCTTCTCCTAACCCAAGGAGACACCATGGACCCAAGGATCCCTTCAGGATGGGACAAATGAGCAAAAAAGAACGGCAAGGCAATCTGTCCTGCTTGTGGCCTGAGGCACACAGCCAAGAAGCAGTGTATGAGCACAGAGACAACAGGTGAAGCTTTGAGGGATCAATAGCCCCTGCTGCTCAATTTGGGGAAGGAAATAGCAAAGAGCAGGTTTGGGGAGGGAAAGTCCCCTCTTTTCCCCCAGTCTCTAAGGGAGGAGTCCTAAGGCTAAGAGCACTCACCATAAAAGAGTCGCTGGGGCTCCTCAGTCACCCCACAAGGCAGCATGACACCCTGGCTCGGGGAGGCTGGGCTGAGAGTCTGGGTAGCCTTGTCTTCCTGGCTGGTGGGTCGAAGCCCAGGGCCACAGCAGTGCGTGAGAGGGAAGAGCTGCAGACGGCTGAGGGGGCAGTCCAGCTGGCTCTGGGCAAACAGGTCAGCGGAGAGCAAGCTTCTGGGCTGGGTCCCCGGCTCCCCATCCTCTGGCTGGAATACGTCATCCTCCAGCTCCTCCACACACTGGGGTGGCTCCATCTCCCCTGTGAGGGTGCAATGCAGGCATCCTGGAGGCTGCCCCCACCCAGGCTCTACCTAGAAGGACTTCCCTCCCTTTCCTTCTTTCCTGCTCCCCCTTCTTATGTGGAGAAGTGGGCTCAGGCACTGATGACAGTCAACCCTACAGATAAAGCATTGCCAACGGTGACAACCCGCCCCCAAATGTGGGCTGCCTTGCAGTTCTGGGATTCTCCATGTTTCTTCCCCGCGCCCACTTGGAGCTACCTTCCCCTCAGCCTCCTCTTCTGACCCAGGCTGGTCACAGTTACACAGCTGGACTGTTACTGACTCTCAGCCATAGCACGGGTATGGTCAGCTGCTACAAGCACAGAGGGTACCTGGAGAAATGTCAACAAGACTAGACTCTGTGAGTGGCTGTGGGAGGGCAGGGGGCTCTGTGACTGGCTGTACCCACAGTGCTCACCACACACACACACACACCCTTGCTGGCCTGAGGAGTAACCATCAAGTTCTCATCTCAGTCCGAGCAGAGCTCCAGGCTGGGCAGCAAAAACAAAAGCCAGCAATCCTAGCCCGGCCAGGTTCCCTCCAAACCTGCTAAGCCCCGCCCAAGACTCTAGTCTCCACCCGCTGCTTGCTCAACACAACAAACAGGCTCAACGATGTGGTAAGAGTGTGTCCTGGGAGAGAGAGGAGGAGAAAAACCCAAGTTAGTCATTGCAGCTGCCCTCTCAGCAGAGTAGAGCTATCTGCCTACCACAGCTTAGCTGAGAGGAGAGGTCCAGCATCCAGCAAAGTGCCCCGAATTCCCCAGCTCAGTGTGGAATCACTAATCTCCACAACTTCAAATCCTTCCCCACAGCCTACCATTCCTGCCAGAGCCGAACCTGAGATGGGTACAACCTGCCTCATAGAAGGAAGTGAAATTCAGCCCTCTCTCTGTGACCTCACTTGCTGCCTGAACTCAGGTTGTTGATATGAGTTTCTTGGTGATAAAGAAGTTCCACTTGATGGCTCTTGGAAGTGTGAGCTTGGAGTAACCCAGCTTCTTGTGCTCAAAGTCAGTCCCCCAGACACACACCAGGAACCCCTCAGGGTCGCTGGAGCAGTCAGAAAAGCAACCACCTGAATGGTTAAGGATACAGAGAGATGGCGTTTGTCACTGCCAGAATCAATTAGAGGTCCCCTGGGAATTCTGTCTTCCAGTCTCTTGCCCTTGAAGAACAAGCCAAATGGTCTGTGGGTTGGTAAAGTACTTAGAGGAAGCTCAGTTAATTCAAGAATCTTGGCTTTTTCAAATGCAAGCTTTCTTTAAGGCGCCTGCTTCAACTCTCCCTCCATCCTATCCTGTCCTTGAGCTATCTGTGGTCCCTATCCTGCCCTCTTCCCTGGATGCAAGGAGATGCCCACTTGGATGACAAAAAAAGGCACATGGTGTTCTTGGGACAGTGTTTTCCTAAAAGGTGTGAGAGAACTAGTTTATCAATGCCAGGAAACAAGGCATCCTGCAGAAAGGACCAAGTGCTGTGCTGCCAGTCACCTGGCAGGGGCTCCCCTCCTGCCCTTCCACCTCCTCTATGCAAGCTAGCAATCCCAACCTAAGATGGGGCCCTCCAAAGCCAATAGCAAGCAGCAGTCATTGTCTTGGCTTTTCCTTTGAAGCTTATCACCTTCCCCACCCCCTCCCAGCAAAGCCCCAAAGTTCAGCCCTTGCCCGCACTGGATATGGGGGAGGTGCAGCCAGAGGGTGTGGCTCTGCCAGCCTAGGGGGACCCTTCCCACTCTCCACAGGAACTACAGAGGGCTCTTCTGCAAGTGGGAGCCTTCAGAGGGGTGCTAGGCAAGATCAAGTGCAAACTGGCATACAGTAAAGAGACTTCTCCCCTTCCCCTGAGCTGAAGAGGTGGTGTCCAAACAGGCAGGAGGAGAGCACTTCCTAAGTGCACTACCAGAGAAGTAGTCCTAGCAAGGAGACCGAAGACCTGCTGGAGCCATCCCAGCCCTTAAGGACGCTAACAGGGATGCTGAACTCAGACTCCTCTTCCTCCTAGGAGAAGGCAATAGCCAGACATTCTGAACCTCTTCGAGAATCTGGGAACGCACACATACACACACTCACGCACTCCTACAACACACAGCAGACCTGGGTGACTCCAGGGGAGAATCTCGGCCTCCGAGTCGTGATGCCAGGGTTCCGTGCCAGGGTCCAGCGTGACGAGCACTCGGGGGCTTGGCGCCCAAACTCAATTGGGAAGGAGGGGGGAAAGCCCAGCTGTTAAGGAGAGGAGCCTTCAGACTCCGCAGGGATGTAGGACTTCCCACAACTCCCTGCCCTACCCCAGTGTCAGATCCAGAGACCGGGCCATTCTCGGGCGCCCAGATCTGCTCAGGGGGGAAGCGCAGGTTCCCCTGCCCACCTGGACCCAAGTCATTAGAGACTAAAATGCTACAAGCCCCGCATTCTTTCGTGGAGCAGCGCACCTGCATGTGGGTTCTGTACCCCGTTCCCACACCCTAGTGCCCCAGTCCATGGTCACTCCAGACGCCCGCAGCCCAACCCTTCCCGGGCCCCCACGCGCAGCGCGATCCTCTCCCCACGTCCCCAAGGAGGTGAGATCCAACTCCGCCCGGTCCTTGGCCGCCCAGGCGCTCACCGGGCAGCGGCGGGCGGCAGGAGGCGCGGGCAGGGGCGACGGCGGCAGGAGGCGGGCAGGCTCGGGTGGAGGCCACTCTGCACCGCGCGGTATTGTTTCCAAAATACGCCCGCTCGGGGCATCCCGCAAACAGCTGATGAGGCCCCGCCTCCGGAGCGTCACACGGATGGCTAGCCAATGGAGAGTGGAGCCCGAAGTCCCGGGCTGGGCGGCTGCCAGGGACTGTCACGATTGTACGAACCTTCCCTTTGAAACATTGCAAGGGACCGAGCCAAATTCCGACCTCCGCCAGAAACGCAATTGGAGAGCCGTCGCCCACGCAGATTCGGTTCCTAACACCGACTTTGGAAGCACCCGAGAGCCCTTTGATCCTCCCCATTAGGAGGGAGATAGGGGGCGCCAAAGTGATTTTTGTCTTCTCTTTCATGGGTATGGTCTGAATAATTTCGGCGCGTCCAGAAAGGGAGAGGAAGAGAAGGAAATCGGGAGATTTTAGATGATGAGGCTGGCAGCATCCAGAGGGCCAAAGATACGGGTGCCGGTGGATCCCGGCCACCTGGTGGCAAAGCATCTTCCAGGCTACTGGGCAAGTCAGAAGCAAACTCCAGCCCCCAGATCTGTAGGAAGCTTGAAAACAGGTGTAACTGACACTGTTATCTCGAGTGACATTCAGATCAAACATATCCAAAGGGACCCACAGGCTCTCTTCTTGACTGGGAATGGACAGTCAAAATAAACAAAATTAACATCTTGCTGAGAAGAGGAGAGATCAGGAATGCAGGGGCTGCTCGGACAGTTGACACACATCCTGCTTATGGCAGCACTGAGAGATGGTGCTAGGGCTGCAAGGAGAGCAACGTGTCCTGCAGACCACCTACTATTGACAGGGGAGTCTATGGGCTAGTTCACAAACATTTCTTAAACACCTGCATTGTGCCAGGTACTGGGCTAGGTACCAAAAACCTGGTGCCTGCCCTCAGGGAGCTTACAACCTACTTAGATAAGTAGACCAAAAGATAATGGAAAGCAACAGGAAATGTGGTAATGCCAGGGATAAAGACTGCTGGAAATGCAGAAAAATTCAGAATGCTAAGACTGGGGAAGGCTTTAGGGAGGTGGCTTTTGAATTGGACCTTGAAGGATGGGTCAGTTTTTCAATTAGGAATACCAGATAAAATAGCCAAGACCTAGCTTTAGCACTATCAAGAGCTGAACTGGAGAATTTGTCAAGGAATCAAGAGCAGGGTGACATATAGGATCATTGGGTGCACACCTGGACTGAGGAAGGGTGAGCATGGGCAGAGAGGTTCAGATCAAATTACAGAGGTGTCCCTGGAATGGCAGCTGAGGAATCTGCACTTTATTCCAGAGGCATAGGTCAGCCAGCAAAGAATTCGTAGAACATGATTGACTTGACCAAGCCTGGATTTTAGGGAAGATAAATGAAGAGGCCAGAAATCAGTGAGAGGGAGCTAGTCCCCGAAACAGATTAGGTGAGGGATGATGGGGCTTGACCCAGAGGACAGTGTGGACTGGCAGTGGGGACCACCAAGCTGCTCTCTCTGAATCTGTAAACTCAGATTTAAGCTCAATGGGGCTGGGACTCTTAGCTCAGTGGAACTTAAAGTCTCCTTATCCCTTTTTCCTACTTGTTCTGTCCCTAACTCCTTCAAAGGGTAACCTAAGAAAGTGGACCAGGCATAATGAGGGCTGTGGTTGCCAGAGTAGGAAAATGCTATCCCCAAAAGATGGAGAAGAGGGAAATGGGAAAGGGGCAAGAGTTAATCTTGGCCATCAGCCCAGTCCCCACATAAGTTGACAGATATCCAGAAAGAGGTGCTGGAGCCAAAAGGAGGTATATTATTTTACCAGGAGGCTTGGCCAAGAAGGAGTGTCAGAGCTGGTCAGGGTGACCTAGCAGTCATGCCATATGTGAGCAGATGAGAAGGCCAAGACCAGCCTCCATGTAGGGCACTGAGGAGCCCTCACCACATTTGCCACACACACACACCTCCTTAGTTCCATCCTTCTCTTCTGACTGGCTCTCCTCCTGGGCCTTTATCTCAGGTAGGCCAGTTGGGCCTAAGGGCATAACTTAGGGTCAAGAGCAGAACTCAAGGACAAACCAGGTCTGAGTCTGTCCTCTGGGGCAACATAGGCCCCAGGGTACATGGGTCATCCTGACCTACTTGAGCTGCTAAACCTCTGTCTGCCTTACCACGGCCCCGCAAGGTAGAATTGGGTCCATGAGGCAAGAAATCTGGTAGAGAAAGCTTATAACCTGGGGCCCGTGTATTCACCAGGGTCTCCTCAAGTTTAGGAGAGAAACTTGCTAGATTGTATTTGTGGGTTCACACAAGCATTTTTGTGTGGGAGTGGTGGCTCTGTAGCTTAGAACACTTTCTCAAAGGGGTCTGTGACCTTGTATAAGCTTTAAATTCGCCATCATAGGGGAATGGAGCTGAGGAGCAGAGGAGATCATTTTAGTGGGTCTGAGCAGGTTGGAAGATAGAAGAAGGGTCATACCCTGTACTGTCATTTCTTCACAGGCCTCTCTACCAGGCCTTCCTAACTTGCTCCCTTGGGCTCTCTGTGAAGGACACCCATAACTTAGCCTCCTTTGCTCTCAGCCTCTAAGGTCAAGCAGCAGGGGCCCAGCCTTATGAGCTAGAGGGACCAGATAAAGACAGTCAGGGATAAAGGGGTCAGGAAGGTCAGAAGCCTCACTCCCCTCTTCTCATCACTGTCGAAGCGGACCCCTCCCCTCTCCTTTCTCCCCTCCAGCACAGGGTAGGCTCTGCAGCCTGAAGCATCAGGACCTGCTGGGCTGGAGGTCTTGGCTCCAAGTCTCCTACCAACAGCAGCACCCTGGGAACAGAAGAACCCTGGACTTTTGATGGTGTCCAGAGCACATGCATCTTGCATCTGCCGAAGAATCTCTTTTCCCTCTTTCTCTGTTGAAACCATTCTTTGCCCCAGTTTTTTGTTTTTTCCTCTGCTAACTGATGCTGGCTCTGGAAAGCAAAATTTTGCCCAAAAAAAGCCAAGTTACTCTGAAAGGCATGAGCTGGGTGCCTGAGAGGGAGGGACAGAAGACCTGGGAGGGAATGCAAAGAGTTAAGGGGAGGCTGCTTTCAGCAGAAGAGAAAACCCAGCTCCCTGCAGAAAGCTGCTGAGCTCTCTCCATTGTTTCACCTGGCTATAGGGTTTCTCTCTGAGACAAGGAATGGGCTCTCAAACTCTAGTAACTGGATCACTGGGAAGGGAGGTTTTTTTAAAAAAAAACCAGCTGACAGCTGAATAATAGGAATTACCAAGCAGGCTGCCCTGGGGTTACTGAAGTTTGTAACTCAACCCCTAGGGAGGGGTTAGATTGGAAACTGATTTATGTGTAAGGTGGGGGTCTTGGTGGAGAAGCCCATACTGCTCGACCCTCTTGCCTCTTAACTCCCTCTGGGAGGGATCGTGTGTGTAAGAAAGGCCGGGAACCTGGAAGGCATGGTGTCTTTCCTCGGTGGACTTGCTCTAACAGAGTGAATTTATCTCTCTGTGCATTAGTCCATCTGTCTGCAAAGGAATAGTCTCTTCTGAGTTGCAGAGAGGTTTTGTGTGTGTGTGTGTGTGTGTGTGTGTGTGTGCTCACGTGCACACACGTGGCACAGAGGAGGGGCAAGGGGTTGGGGAGGGAGGGGAGCCTAACAGAACAGACTGAGTGGCTTCTTCTAATTAAGTAAGCAAGTGGAGAGACTTGATTTCCTAGTCACTGAACTCTCTCCTTACCAATCACTGGAGAGTGGGGTTCAAATCAAAAAAGCGTTGCTAAAGAGGTAATAGTTAGGAATTCCAAGACCTGGATGTAAACAGAAATGCAGAGACTGAGGCTACCATGGGAAAGCCGAATGGAACCTAAAAGGTTAGGTGAAGTTTGGGATCATATGCATTATGACAGTCAGTACACAGTTTTGTTTTGGGGAATACTCAAAAAATATTTGCTGAATGAGTGAATGAATGTGCCTCTCCACATTTAGAAAATAGGAATAGTCCTGTGTTTGAAGAGTGAGGAAAAGAGCTGCAGTGGAAGATTTTCCATGAATGCCCTGTCTACATTGTCTTGGCTTACATGTTTCTTCTCACCAGCAGAGCCTCCCCCTGAGATACCCTCAGACTACCCTCCTCCAGATCTGGCACATGGAATTTACTAAGCTTATGGAGAAAAATTTACAGAAAAACTATAAGCATGGCCCTCAGAAAGTGTTTTCCCCTCTTGCCCAGTCCAGCACTCAGCCTGCTCAGCCCATGGAAAAGAAATTGGCTTTATCCTGCCAAGGAATGAAGAAATCCAATCAAAATACTCTTCCTTTTACTCTACTCCTCCCATGATGCATCCACTTTCCTGGGCAAAGTTACATCAGTACATTAGTACATACATCTCCTTGGGACTGGCACAAACATCTCAGAAATTTCCAACTGAAGCCAGAGTATAATCAATCGCTATCAAGGAAACCTGCCACCAGAAGCGCTGGGGACCTGTACTTTCCAAGCTCAATGCCTCTCAGTTTTTGAATCTGGTGTTCAAGAGGTTCTAGGCCAAGTAATGAGTTGGATGCTGTTTCCCAGCCAAAAGCTCAACGCCCCCCCAACCCCGCCGTCCTGGAGTGGGAGAGGGCCACTATCTGAAAACAAGCCAGGCGTTCATTTACCCATGTGTGAGTTCACCAGACATTTGCTGAGCACCTGCCACGTGCTAGGCTCCACGCCAAGAGCTGGATGTGCAGATAAATCCCTGCAGGGATCGTTGAATATATCCGCACCCTTTCATCCCAAACATGAACTCTCATCTGCACACCTACAAGCAAGCTCAAAGAGAAACTGGGGGTAGGAGGAGGGTATGGCAGGAAGAGCTGCAAAAGCCAGCCTTTCCAGGAAGGCTGAGCATCCCTAGAAGTGGTCTTGCCTATCATTGCACAGAGTGTCTGGGAAATGCCTGATGCCTCACTATCATCAAGCCAAGTAGAAAGAATTCAATTCCCAGCTCTGCCATCAACAAATGACCTTCCAGCATTCACATTTACATCTTTGCCCCTACAGATTCAGAGGTGGCATAATTTAGGTAAACAGGAGGGCTGGGTAGGGGTTAGGACTTGGGGCAGCACCAGCCTCTTATCCCAATCCTGCCTGAGGTCCCTGGGCTATAATCAAAACAATTCTCACCTGTTGGGCACCTACTGAATGCCAGGCACAGTTCATTCAATCCTAAACAATCCCAAGAGGAATCTATCAACATCGGTGCCATTTTACATTCAAGGAAGCTAAGGTCACTTTTCCAAAGACAGGCAACAGAACCTTGATTTAAGGTCACATCTGTCTGGCATGAAAGCCAGTGCTCACATCCCCTATATCTACTGCCCAAAAGACACACCCAGCCCCTCCCTACAGGCAGGATTCATCCCCCTTCCCCCTCAATAACACACTGTCCCCAGTGCCCCAGAACTGGAAGGCCAAGCCAGAGGCAGCCTAGCGAGGTAAATTCCAGCCTCTCTCAGTTGCAGACACTCCCACCACCGCCGCCACCTGCGGCAGAAGCGATTGCATCACCCGCAGGAAGCGGTCCAGCAGCCCAGCCTCAGCTCTGGGGCACATTTTCAGTTCCTGCTTCTATCCTTCTGTACATCGAGCACACTACCTTATCTTTTACTCCTGCGCTGGCCCTGTGGGTTCAGGCTAATGTGCATGTCTGGACAAGGGACTGTGGTTTGTTACTCGGATGGGTTTGTAGGGACCTACTGGGGCCACTCACCCTTTTACTGAACGCTGCTGGATGGGGGAGGGTAAGTCAGGCTGAAGGGGCTTTCCCAGCCAAGGAAAAATCAGAGATCCTGTAAGCTCAAAGAAAAAGTCCTCTTGGATGCAGGAGACTAGTCTCAGGAGCCATCATTACCTCACCTCTGACTTTCTGTCTGGTCCGCGTGAGCTTCTCAGGTGGGCCAGAGAGGAAGAGGCTGTAGAGCCTGCCAACACAGCTAGGATGTCTCAGGCCTATTAAATAAGCAGACAGATGGCTCTGGGCTTTGCTGTGCTCTCTAAACAGTTATGGAATTTTCTGGAACTAAGGATAGATCCTTACCCCCAGAGTTCCTCTTTTGCCCATCCTGGACTTCCATTCCCTCTCTGCCAACTTCCTTTTCTCTATCTGCCTTGCAGCATTCTGTCTCCTTAGTCTCTCTTCCTACCCTGCTTTCCTTCTGCATTTGTCACCTCTCTCTGGCCTCACCTTGGGCCAAAGCCACAGCAGTCTTCAGGAGCTCATAAAATGCTCAGTATTTCAGTGGAGTCATCCTGTGTGGAGGATATATACTGCTTTTTTAAAATTTATTTTTACTTTATGTTGTTTTACTTTTAATCATATATTATTTAATTATGATTGTAACCAGTCATTAAAGACAAAAAAGCAGAAAATACAGCAATGATGAAATGAAAATTAATCTGTTGTTTCACTTTAGGATACTCTTTGCCATATTACTAAGGTGCATTCAGAGCTGTCTTCAGTTCTAAGACGCTGGTCTGTCTCAGAGAAGGAATGGAAAACGCTAGAGGCTGCTTCTTTTAATGTTATCATCCCCATTTGAAAATGATTTGCCTCCATCTGGGTGACATTTTAAACAGCTCTACAAGTAGGGTTATTACTATCTCTTTACCCAGAGAGGTAGCTATGCTAAACCAGTGGCCACTATATGGATCTCTTCCAGCTCTCAGATGTTCTCTGTACGCAAACCTGACTTACTCCTTAGCAGGTGTTAGGACACAGAAATCAGTGATTTGAGTAAATAGCAAGTTGTTCTTTTAGGACCAGCCCAGCCTTAAATTACCAACACTGGTTAACTTTATTCAAAGAAATATCAAACTGCGACATGAAATTATGTAACAATAGGGCCATTTCAGTCTCTTTCCTAAGGATTTGGGGTCATTGAACCTGTTCTAGATGTGACAACCTCTAAGGGATAAAGGGGGAAGCCAAAGACTCTCAACTCTTTCCCCAGACCAGACCAGATTATGGAGCCTCTTCCAGGTTTGACAAACTTTTAAGCATTATCATCTGAGACTATGTAAACCTGTGATGAAAAAACTTAAGTATTGGGGTCAATCCTGGTTTTCACAACTGGAGAAAAATATCAAAAATTCCCAGATGCTTCAGAGTAGAATTATTTTTTCCATCCTGATCGCTCTCACAATGAGGATATAAAATATACAAAATTGACCTCTGTATAAAGCCCCAGGCATAAATTATTATTGACTTTAGGGAGAAACTACTTCCCAGCCTAATTCAGCTCCAAGACAGGATCACAGACTATGACCTTCACTGTGCCTTTGGACTAGGTAAGCTCCCAGAAGAGGAGAATAAAACAATGTTGGGTTTAGAATGTAGTTCCTCTAAAAGGATCCCTGGAGTCTACCAGTTTCCTTGTCTGCAGGAAGGAAGTTTTTGCTTGAATGTTTGTTGTTCAAATATTCCCTGTAGGCAGAGAGCTTCTGTATTCCATTTCTTTGTACTTGAAATAAAGTTTGTGTCATTATCTTTGAAATATCATTAAAAAAATTAGTCTTATGTTTTGGAGATCTTGTTCTATTTGATCTCTTTTGATTCTTTTTAATGAAGGGAGGTCTCTTCCTGTTTCTACACATCCCCAACAGGTTTAACTGAAATCATTATTAATTCTCTGCAAAGAAATTATCTCTTTTACATTGAATATTTATTGAACACATACTATGTTCCTGTAACTATATGAGGGTTACAGAGGGTATGGGAATAAGACACATTTCTTGCCTGCCTTCTCATTGCCTGTACTAAATAGTCTTTATTGAGATGTAATTGAGTTATAATCACCTACCTCAAAATTCATCCACTTAAAGCAGCAGTTCCCAAGCTTTTTGGCACCAGAGACTAGTTTCATGGAAGAAAATTTTTCCATGGACAAGGCAGTGGGGCAGATGGTTTCGAGATGATTCAAGCACATTACATTTACTATGTACTTTATATTTCTATTATTATTCCATCAGCTCCACCTCAGATCATCAGGCATTAGATCCCAGAAGTTGGGGATCCCTAATTTAAAATATACAATCTAATGTTTTTTTAAAATATTCACAATTTTAAAGCATTTTCATTACCCCCAAAATAAACCCTGTACCTCAATACCCTGTATCAGTTACTACCCAGCCCAAGTAACCAGGTAGCCACTGATCTACTTTCTGTCTCTATAAATTGACCTATTCCTGACACTTCAACAATGGAATCATACACTGTGTTGTCTTTTGTAACTGGCCTATTTCAAGTACAATCCTCTCAAGATTTATCCATGGTGTAGCGTGTATCAGTACTTCATTCTTTTTGATGGCTGAATACTATTCCATTGCATGAATTTATCACATTTTGTTTATCTGTTCATTAGTTGATAGATATTTGAGTTATATCCACCATTTGATATTATTAACATTCATGTAGAAGTTTTTGTTTAAATACCTGTTTTCCATCCTTTTGAGTGTATACCTAGAGTGTGCAATTGCTGGGTCAAATGGTAAATTTATGTTTAATCTTTTGAAGAATCACTGTGGGTTTAATTTGCACATAAGTAATAACTAATGCTTCATTGGAAGGTCTGATGCTGAAGCTGAAACTCTAATATTTTGGTCACTTGATGTGAAGAACTGAGTCATTGGAAAAGACCCTGATGCTGGGAAAGATTGAAGGCAAGAGGAGAAGGGGATGAGGATGAGATGATTGGATGGCATCATAGACCTGATGGACATGAGTTTAAGCAAGCTCCGGGAGTTGGTGATGGACAGGGAAGCCTGGTATGCTGTAGCTCATGGGGTCACAAAGAGTCAGACATGACTGAGTGACTGAACTGAATGCTGTTAAATATGTTTTCATGGGCTTTGGGAGTATTGGCCATTTGCATATCTTCCTTAAAGAAATGTCTGTTCAAATCTTTTGCCCATTTAAAAATTGGATTATATGTCTTTTTACTGGCTGGCTTCCTTGGTAGCTCAGACAGTAAAGAATTCGCCTGTAATGTAGGAGACCCAGGTTTGATCTCTGGATCGGGAAGATCCTCTGGAGAAGGAAATGACAACCCACTCTGGTATTCTTGCTTGGAAAATCCCATGGACAGAGCAGCCTGGTAGGTTATAGTGCATGGGGTCGAAAAGAATCTTGCATGACTGAGCAACTAACTCTAACTTTCTGTAAGAATTCTTTATATATTTTGGCTACAAGTCCCTTATCAGATATATGATTTGCATATGTTTTCTCCTGTTCTGTTATCTTTTTACTTCTTGTTTTGATGATGTCATTTACAGCACAAACACTTTTAATTCTGATGTAGTTCACTTTGTCTATTCTTTCTATATTGCTTATGCTTTTGGTGTCATATCTAAGAAACCATTACCTAACCCAAGGCCATAATGATTTACTCATATGTTTTCTTCCAAGAGTTTTATAAGTTTTAGCTCTTACATTTAGGCCTATGCTCCATTTTAACTAACTTTTGTATATAGTGTTAAAAGGGTGATTTAAGTTCATTTTTTAATGCATGGATATCCAGTGGTCCCAGCATCATTTGTTGAAAAGATTTCTTTCTCCCATTGAATAGTGTTGGTCACTATGTTGTACTTCTCTTCCTTTCATGTATGTGTCTATCCTTTATTCCATTACCACACTATCTGAATTACTGTTGCTGTATAGTAACTTTAAAATTGGGAGGTGTGAATCTTCCAACTTTTCTCCTGTTTTTCGAGATCATTTGGATAGTCTTAGTCCCTTGTATTTCCATGTGTATTTCAGGATACACTTGTCAATTTCTGCAAAAGAACCATCTGGGATTTTGATTGGAGATTGCATTGATCTGTAAATCAATTAGGAAGTATGGCCATTTTAACAATATTAAGTCTTCTGATCTAATGGGTTATCTTTCCATTCATTTAGATCTTTTTAAATTTCTTTCAACAATGTCTTATAGCTTTCAGTGTACACTTTTGCACATTAAATTACTCCTGAGTATTTTACTTTTTTGCTGCTGCTATAAATTGTTTTCTTAATTTTATTTTTATATTGTTCATTTCTAGTGCATTGAAATACAATTAATTTTTCTATATTGATCTTGTATTCTACAATCTTACTGAATTCATTTATTTAGTCTAATAGTTTTTTGGTTTTTTTAATGTTTTGAGGAATCAGGCTTTTCTGTGTACAATATTAGGTCATCTGTGAGTAAAGATAGTCTTACTTTCTCAAGGTCTGTATGTCTTTTATCTCTTTTTCTTGCCTAACTTTCATGGCTAGAACTTCCAGTAAAATGTTGCACAGAAGTGACAAGAGTAAACATCTTTGTCATGTCCCTGATCTTAGGGCTCTTAGTCTTTCACTATTATGTGTGAGGTTAGCTGTGGGGTTTTTGTAGGTGCCCTTTATCGGGTTGAGGAAGTTTCCTTTGATCCCTAGTTTATTGAATGTTTTTATCATGAAAAATTTTTTAGAGTTTTACCAAAAGCTTTTTTGTTTCTATTGAGATGTTCATGTGATTTTGTTCTTTATTTTATTGATATTGAATTAGTTATTGATTGATTTTATGTATTAAACCAACCTTGCAACCTTATAAATTCCACTTCACATATAATCATTTCTATATGTCACTAATATTAGTTTGCCTGTCTTTTGCTCTTTTATAGGCTTTTGAGGAGATAAAATTTACACAGAAGAAGACATAGGGGACATTAACACCAAACAGTATGTAACCAAGTACTATAAGGTAGAGAGCATCAATGCTATTCTAGTAAATATTTATCGTATACCAACTATGTGGCAGGTATTATGGTTTGGGGAGATAAAAGCTACACGGGGCAAGGGGCCTTGGTGAGTGTGCCTCCCTGCCATTTTAGCCAGCATCTCCGAGTCATCAAGACCCTCACTCCCACCCCTTCTCCACTCCAGTCATTCCCAGGGTCCATTGAAAAGAGGACCAGGACTCCTTGGGGATTTAATTAGGTAGCCAGAGATAATGCTGTGACTCAGATAAGAAGCCAAAATAATAGGGTAAGAACGAGGCTTTGGAGTCAGACAAATGGGGATTCAAATTCCAGCAAAGGCACCTACTGGTGATTTGAAACGAGTATATTAATCTCTCTGAACTTAGTTCCACCGTCTGTCAGATGAAGATAATTATAGCACCCATCCTCAGGTAGTTGTTGGGAAGTAGAAATTGTAATAAATTATACGAAACACCTAGGAGAGCTTTTGGTACATGTTAGATGCTCAACAAATCATAGCTATTACTATGTGTTCAGTACTGTGTGACAACCATAGACTAGGAAAATAAAGTCTAGAAGAAGAATGAAAAAGTCATCAACCCTATTTTCAGAAGGTGCATGTTCCAGTTAGGGAGTCCAACCTCGCACATATAAAATAACTGTAGCATTATAAAAACAGCATATAAGGTACCTAAAAAGTCATTGTGTAGAATATGACTACTATAGGAATTAAATGAGGCTTTAATATGTAAAATGCTTAATACCAAAGTGTTAAGCGACATATAATAAGTACTCAATACATGGTAGTAGTTATTATTATTATTAACAGTTGCCTTCACCTTAAGAGTCTCTCTAGGTCTCTCTAGGTAAAAATCTCTAGTGATTTTTCAAAGTGTGATCTCTGGTTCAGCAGCATCAGCATCACCTGGAACTTGTTAGAAATGCTAATAATTCTTTTTTAAAGAATATTTATTTATTGTGCTGGGTCTTCGTTGCTGCATGGGCTTTTCTCTAGTTGTAGCAAGTGGGGACTACTCTATAGTTGCAATGCGCAGACTTCTCATTGCAGTAGCTTCACTTGTTATGGATCACAGGCTATAGGGCACATGGGCTTCAGTAGTTGCAGCTTCTGGGCTCTAGAGCACAGGCTCAGTAATTGTGGTGCATGGACTCAGCTGCTCCGAGGCATGTGGGATCTCTTCGGATCACGGATTGAACCTGTGTCTGTTGCATTGGCAGGTGGATTCTTTACCATTGAGCCACCAGAGAAGCCCAGCTAATAATTCTTTATCTTCTCAGACTCACTGACTCAGAAACTCAGAGTGTGGCCCCAGCAGTCTGTGGTTTAATAAACCCTTCAGGTGATTTGGATGCGGCGGTTTTCAATGTTAGGATTACCTGGGGAGCTTGAAAAAATCCCTATGCCTCTGCTAACCTGGACATCCCAGATGGTGCTAGTGGTAAAGAACCTGGCCAATGCAGGAGATGCAGGTCCGAACTGATCCCTGGGTGGGGAAGATCCCCTGGAGGAGGGCCTGGCAACCCACTCCAGTATTCTTGCCTCGGAAATCCCATGGACAGAGGAACTTGAGGGGCTACAGTCCATGGGATCACAAAGAGTCAGACGCAACTGAAGTGACTTAGCACGCATGGGCGTTCCCCTCAAGCCATTCCCACTAGGGAGGGGATCCAGGCCTTGGAATTTTGTGAAACTCTCTAGGTTATTCAGATGGACAACTGAAATTTAGGGCTATAACTCTAGATAGAGACTTGCATTAAAAAGAAGAAAAGAAGATTCAGCCTTTAAAATTAATAAATTTACTAAGGCAGGTTGTAGATAAAGTCCTAAAGTACCCTTTTTCCATCTATGCCCCCTCCTCCCAAATATGCCCTACAAGAAGAGAAAAACAAGAGAAAACAGAGCCACTTCCCTAACCTGAGGTTGAGCTAGTGAGTGTGGAACAATGTGTCCTGCCCCTTTCCCTTAGGGTGACTACCATCCTGGGGAACAGACAATGCAAGTTGGAGCCTGATGTTCATTTTTAATCACCTGTGTTAATTCCCTCTGGAGGACTAGCAGGCGTCTGCCTTGAACACAGAGGGTCTCACATCATTCAAATCCTTACCTTATTCATGAAACCAGAAAAATCCTTCATCAGCCCCAATTGTGCACCACAGAAGCCTGATCCAGGTTGTTCCAGCATGCAGCCTGTTCGCTGCATGTACGGGGCATGTACACCTTGCCTGATCTGGTGTATCTTTGATGCCTCCAAAGTCCAAGACTAATTCGCAGACAGAAAGAGAACTTGGTATGGAGGTCAGCCTATCAGAGTGAAATGGAAGCCAGAGTGGCCTAGAGCTCATTTATCCACCTCTATAAGTGGTTGTGCAAGGTATAGCCTCTGGAGGCAGCAGATATTTGTCCCTAGCCCTGCCAGCGATTATGAGGATAGCCACCAGTCTTCTTGACCGGGCTTGCCAGTAAAGCAGAGGCTTCCTCTGCTACAGGCAGCTTTAGGGAAGTAGCTAGTTAGTAAAATAAGGGTGGGGTTTGGAATCTCAGACAGGAAGAAATCCTGCTGTGTCCCTTATAAGTTACTTGACATTTTTACATCCTAGTTTCTTCATCTGTTTTTAAAAACTGGGGGTTAAAAATGAGATGACACACATGCTCGTCCTTAGCCTGGTGCCAATCACATAGATGCTCAGGAAATGTTAGTTTCCCTTCCCCTTCCCAGAAAAGGGAAGGAGCAGCAGGGGTATGGTAGGCCAGTCGCCTGAGTCTCCTCTGTGACCTCCCAGAACCACCAGTGTCTCTGTAACTCAGTGTCTGTGTCTTTCAGAGCTACTGCTCATTACAAACAGGATAAGATTTACATGTTAAATACCTCTTCAGTAACTACCCAGCCAGGGCTGCAGCAAACCTGTGGTTTAATCCACTTTCAGTTACAATCTACATTCTTAACACATAATTTAGAGACTCAAATAGCTGAGTATAAACTTTGTTTAAATTTCAAAATGATTATGACATTATTCAAAAAATAATATGACAATCTTATGACCCTATTTCTTTAATGGAGAGACAGTGCTTCTAGGCTGTACCCATTCCCATGAAAACTTGGGCTTTTTTTTCCTGGACTTTCAATTTGGGGTTTGGGTTCACATTTCTCCTTTCCCTCACCGAGTCTAAGGCTGAATTTCTAATAGAAAGAAGAAAAGGAAGTAGAGGGAGAATGGACTGCTTGAAAAAGGAAACAGTTCTGTCCTTTAAATGCCCCCAGCCCACATGAACCCCACGTGAACCCTGCATTCCCAGCCCAGGAACCTGAACAAAAATAACACTAAGACTCTTTGGGATAGTCCAGATGTTGTTCTTATTTGCATACATTTGCATACACTTAAAAGCAACCTTGCACAGTGAATTAATTAGGGCGCCCAGTGGTGACTGCAATCAACCCTAATATTACAAGCTGGCCTGTGAAACAGGTGGCATGACCACAGGCCAGGGTGGGACAGTGCCACAGCCCAGAAGCTCCTAGTGCTCTGGGGGGAGCTCCCTGAAGTGAGGCCAGGAGCCCAGTGCCACAGAAACTGAGTGTTCTCTATTAACCTCTCTACCCTCTTTACTTCCTCCTTTTCCCTGCTCCAGCTCCAGATCCATCTGCCCTTCCCTCTTCCCTCTCCAGATCCAGGGAAGGCCATGGCTCGTGACTCCCTCCTGAAAGCACTGAGTAAAGGCAGGCCTGAGCCCCCATGGAACCTCAGACTGCAGGGAGTGCCCCAGTCTGGGAAGAGAGAACCTGCCAAGCGCACATCCCTTTGGCAGTGCCTACTTCCCCCTCAAGAGAATACACACAGCAGTTAGAAGAGGGCAGACATGTAGCAGCATGCCAGTAGCGTGGAGCCTTGTAAGGAAATCTCCTGGAAGGCAGGCAGAGGAGCAGATCCTGGGGGGCTAGGGGGTGGAGAGGGCAGGACTTGGCCCTGATCCATTACACCTGCCTTTAAAGTACACCATTAAAGTGGCATATTGTTTTCTCCTGCAGAGCCCTTTGTTCTGTGGCCATTGCTGACCAGCCTGGCTCCAGACAAAGCCAGACGGATTGTTCTAAAGTTTGAACTTCCACAGGCTCGCTGCATCTAATGAGCTGTCACTCAGAACTCTGTCCTAGAAGCCTGGCAGTGCCTGGAGGAAGTAGGAGGGGATAGCCTGTGTGGCTGCATCCACAGCTGGGACTGAGCCTCCCGCGGTGAGGAGGAAGTCTGAACTCTGGCCCCAAATTCCACTCTCAAGGAGCTCTGTGCCCTTAAGCTGTTGAGTTACCTGGTTTCCTGAGGGCAGAGCCCAACCCTGACTCATGTCTCTAGATCCTACATGACCCTCAGGCCAGAGCCACCCACACAGCATTGCGAAAGTTACCTTCTCTCTTCACAGGATTGTCCATACTTAGGCCAAGAAGGTAGATGTTCATGCAGAATGACCTGAGAAGGGTCCCCAAAGCTCGCAGTTCCCACAGCCTGCTCTGAGGCCTGCAAACCCCACAGTTGGAATCCTTCTGGGGTATCGGAAGGTCTTGTTAAGATGCAGCAGTCACTAGAAGAAAGGCTTGAGAAAGGAGCCGAGGTCTCCCCTATAGAAGATGCTCCAGTTTATCTGGGGTAAAGTTCAGCCACAACCTCCTCCTGAGGGCTAAGCGGTTTGTTTCCTCCTTTGACAGAAGCCACAGACCCAAATTTCCCGTTTTACTTATCTCCACTTACTTATGGGGCTTCACACCTCGCGTGTTCAGTAGGCCATCCTTGGACAAACTGCTTCAGTGGAGTTTGCCTCATAAGTGATTACGAGGAATCAGCAAGTGGGGTTTGAAGCCTGCTAAGAAGGATGGTTGTTACAGCCACAAGAATGACAGGTGCCTGTTCACAATCCCTAATCGAAAATTCTGAAATGCTCCAAAATCTTAGCGAAACAAGCAAAACACCACTTGACATCAAAGCCTATTAAAATGATGTGAAGCTATTAATAATTTCTATCCCACTTAGGGTGATTAATACTATATTTTTTTCGTCAAATTAGCAAAGTATTTACAAATGGAGTGCTGGCGCAGACCCTGCTGGAGGTGGTAAAAAGACCCATGGTATATGCACCATATTATCTGGCCCCAAGAGTACAGATAAGAGATTTAAACACATATAGAAAGCTATTAGAGGTGGAAAAGAAACAGAAGAAACTATGTAGACTATGTTAAGAAAGTAAGCTGTTCATTACATTACAAAAGAAAGAAAGCAGACTGTGACTCTGACCTGCTGAATTCAAATTTCTAGCAGTGAAAGTACAGAGTCCTAATCACTGGACCTCGGAGGCATTCCTGATTTCATTGGTTTCCATCAAAAAGTGCAATATATCAAACCTCAAGCTACTGGACAGATTTAATGCCTAAGAACATTTGACAAGGGAGAGAGCTGGAAAGCACAAAGACATGGAGAAATATGGATGAAACTGAATCTGTGGGGTCCAGAGGAATATGCTGCTGGGGTCCTCACTTTTCCTCTCCCTTCCAATGGAATTTGCTGGAGAGGAAGAAACCACCATTGTGTCATGGCCAGTGTAGATGTTTTCCCATAGTCAAAGAGGGCCCAGGATGGGCCTTGGGGAGGCTTGGAGAAATGAGCTAGAAGAAGGGGACTAGAGGGTGGTGCGCAGAGGCTCAGATGTGGACCCTTCTTGTAAAGGGAGATGCAAGCAGAGAGGGGCCACGTGTAACTCACTATGGGTTAGTCTTGGATTCTAGCCATTTCTAAACATGGAGCCCTGCTTACTTGTCTCAGCTCAGACCTGCTCCGAGGGATACAGATTTTGGTACAATCTTGAATCTCACTCACACCCTGATGGTACAAGGGTAAGACCATCTGCCATCTGTCACTTCACTCAATATCTGTGCAGGGTGGGAATCGCCACAGAATCGTGGGCTTTTAGATTTGGAAGTTCCTCCCTGGACCCAATACCTTCCCTTTAAGGTAAGCAAACATCAAACCCAGCCCCAGTGTTCTCTGGAAGAGGCCATGGTGCTTCTCTTTCCCTGGAGGAGACAGCCTGAACCAGGACAGCTCCACAGTCCTCACAGAATCATCCCTGTACTCCCTCTGCAGGGAATGAAGGGCAGAGAAGAAAAGCAAACCCTCTGCCTGGGGTGGAAGGTGGAGGGTAGAGGGCAAGAGGATTCCTTTATCAGCTTTTGGGCCACCCTTAGAGGCCAGCAGGCAGGATTGTACTCCTGGTGATTCAGTCTCAAGCATGATAGGTGGCCTGCAGGAGGGGGGTCCAAAAGGTACCACCCCAGAGTTCAGAAGGACGTGTCCAGGTTTGCCTAGGATAGTAATATATAACTGCTGCTCAGGCATAACTATTAAAAATGCCCCCGTTCACTACCTATCACTGTTATTATTTTAGACAATCATTTCTCTGATCATCCTGGAGTAGCTCTGAGTTTCTGTCTGGTGTCTAGGTCTCCACTTCGGTGAGAGTTATGGAGAGAAACACTTGGTGTGGCTAGGAAATTTCTCTGCCAAGTTTTCCCCAGAATTTCTCTTTCTCCTCCACATGTCCAAGCTGCAGCTGAATCACTGACCCCACTGTACTTCAGTTTTCTTTTCCACTAGGCTGCGGGTGACTTGGGACAAAGATCCCACCTTATTTGTGACCCCTTTGCCCAGTTAGTGCCTAGCATGTAATAGTAAATGCCCAATAAGGATTTTCTGACTGAGTGACTGAATAAAGAAATGGGAGTTGGGCTGTGCCTTCAAATTTTCCCCCATTACATACTATGTGACCTTCTAGCAGATAACTTCTCTGAACCTTGGTCTCCTCATCTGTCAATTGAGAGAACTGCTTTAGAAGACCTCTAAGATCTCTTCTCATTCTGCCATTTGGTGATTTTTTAACTCCCACCACAGTCCAAAAAACTCCCGCCTCTGCAGGTGTTTCTTTGGTTTGAGATGTTAGCTACTTACATGCATGCGTGAGTGTTAAGTTGCCTTAGTCATGTCCAACTCTTTGCTACCCCATGGACTGTAGCCTGCTAGGCTCCTCGGTCCATGGGATTTTCCAGGCAAGAATGCTGGAGTGGGTTGCCATGCCCTCCTCCAGGGGATCTTCTCAACCCAAGGATTGAACCTGCGTCTCTTATGTCTCCTGCATTGGCAGCTGGGCTCTTTATCACTAGTGTCACATGGGAAGCCAGCTATTCAGATATCTTCTGTTAAAATGTACATCCACCACATGAGGAAGTTATAATAAAAAGTGCACCAACGTCACTGAAGAAAATTCTCTGGTGTTTATAATTAGATGGTCTGAGAGACAGGTGTCTTGAGGGAGGGGCCATAGGAGAGGTGTGTGTTGATGTGGATAGGAAAGAAAGTCTGAAGTAAGGTGAACTGTGTATTCTGGGGCTAGTTGAGATTCTGCAAGAAACAGGAGGCTAGGAGCCTGGGTAACTGGAACATAGGGGACATAAAGACAATGGGGAATTGTGGGCGCCCGGAAAGTTGCCAGAGAAAACACCACCAACTGCCTGTGCCTGTCTAGCAGAATAGCTGAACACGATGAGTCAGGCTGCAGAACAGACAGGCTGTGGATCTCAGAGCAGGCAAGGGCTGATAGCATGTTCCCAGAAGGCAGACCAGGGAACTTGATGGGAGGCATCTCTGGGTGGCAGGCTGTCAGGATACAGGCTAGAGCCATTGACCTTCCACTGCAACACTTCATGGGACAGTCCTGCTATGGCTAAAACTGAGCAGAAGATAAAAAAGCCTGTCTCCCTTACCTTCCAGATTCCCCTCCACTCTGCACATGCGAGGAAAGAGTCAGACCAAAGGCAAGTGGCATCTTCCCAGGGTGGCGACTTTTGTCATTTGCATAAGCTGTCACGTTCTCTCCCCCTTGCAGATAATTTTGCCATCAATATAATGGTATCACTTTATCATTAGTCACTTGCCCTGTGTAAATCACCTTTTTTTTTTTAACCCCAGGTACACTGGATTAATCATAATCCTTGATCTATAGCCCCCTTTCTTCACTGATCCATGCATGGTCCATCTTTATGTTTATTTATGGTTAACTGTTTATTTCAAAATAATATAAGAAACTGTCATGAACACTCAGTGCTAGAACCAAAATATGGACTCCAGCCACCTCTACCTATGTGCTCCTTCTTGATCCTGTCCCCCTCCTTGCCACTCACTACCCTCCACAGTTGTGGTTGCTTTCTTTTTTATTTGCTCTCCAAGGCTGATGAAGTGTAACACCTACCTCCAGGTTTACTCATCAGGACCACAACCCAATGCTTCTGATGTCTAACTGGCTGGATGTGATCATGCTTAGAGGAGCCCCAGTCTCAGTGGATGACATTTATTTGTTCACAGTATCGTGGCTGGAGTCACTAATGCAATGAAGCTGCAATGAAGTCAGATTCCCCACAAATATAGTTCCTATTGTTTAAAAATTTTATCCAAGCCAGAGTTTCTCAGCCTTGGCAATACTGACGTTTGGGGCTGGGTCATTCTTTGTTGTAAAGGGCTGTCCTATCCATTAGTGGATGTTCAGCAGTATACCTGGCCTCCACCTGCTATAGATGTCAGTAGCACTCAAGCCCCCCTCCCCTGCCCCCCAACTGCCCTAGTTGTGACAGTCAAAGTCAAAAATGTCCCTTGAAGGAGGAGGCAAAATCACTACTCATGGAAAACCACCAACCTAAGCAAATATTTGGCAATATTCAGTTCAACAAATTCAGCAGGTTAAATGTCCTTCCCTAAAAGAAAAGACATGCACATTTGTGCTGTAAAGCCTTGCTTTGAAAAGTGTGTGTGGTCTTGAACCAGCAGCATGAACACCTGGGAGCTCATTAGAAATGCAGATGCTCAGGCCCCTCCCCAGACCCTACTGAGTCAAGATCTGCATTTTAACAAGATCCCCAGGTGATCTGTGTGCAATGAAGTATGAGGAGGAACACTGCTGCAGAGATTACATAAACTGCACCTGGTGAATAAAGTGAGCTCCCGTGCAATGTTTCCCAACTAGGGAAGTTACTGCCATTTGAAGGGACAATTCATTGTTCTATTGGGTTGTCCCCTGCTTTGCAGGACATCCTGCCCCATCCCCATTAAATGCACATATGGAGCTCGGTCTCCTAGGCGATCACAGTTACCCTCACCCTCCAGATGCCCTCTGGGGACCAGAACTACCCAGTGGTACAAACCCCCAGAGTGGAATGTTTCTTGAAATATGGACAGTTTGTTCAACAGCAGGCTTCCTCAGTCCACAGATGAATCCAGGAGGCAAGGAAAGGCAGAAGTTAAAATGTCCCAACTCTCCACCACAGCCCCAGTTGGGGGAGGGTACCAGCTGCTGCGCACTGGCCCTAAGGAGCCACTCCAGCCAATGGGAACACATCAGAGCTAGGGGTGGAGGGTGGAGCTGGAGGAGGGGAGCAGGGGAGACACAGGAGCCCTCTGGGAGAGACAGAGCTGCAACTGCAGCCCAACCAGTCAGACCAGCTGGGGCGGTCCCCCTTGGCGCTGGCAGCCTCGACAACCTAGTCTGGATAAAGCAAATAAATGACAACAGTTTGGCATCCGAGAGCTGTGTCTGAGGTGAGGAAGGGAATGCATCCAGGTAGGCGAGGTGCCCATTCTGTGCTCTGTGCTACCCCCTTCTCACCTGGGGTGGAGGAGAGGGATCTTCAGGCCTTTCCCAGAGCCGACTGGAATACGTAATTCCATAGCTGGGAAACCCGAGAGCTCCATGGAAGAGCTCCAGCTTCTAGACTACAGATGGATGCCCTAAATGGGAGCTGAGAGGGCTGGGTTTGCCCTCCAACCTTGCCGTTTGCCAGGTATAGGGAGCAGGGGCATCCATAGCCAGTTCTCCAAGCTCACTCTCTGTTGCCTAGGATGACACATTAGATATGCTGTTCCTTCTGCCTTGAAGTCACTTCCTCTACTTCCAGTATCTTTTACTCATTTTCTAGGACCCCTCTTCTGAATTCCCCTTCCCTCAGCTCCCAGGAGGGGATGGAACTGCATTCTTTTTTGAGTTCCCTTAACTCCAGGCACATGCTGGATTTTAGCTCATAAGCTGCCATATTATAGAATTTCTTTTTTAAGCACAGGACTTATGCAATTTTTCATATTTATATGAAAATGTGTCCATACCTGTCAGGTATGGCACCTGACATGAAATACTTATTCAGTGTTTGTTGTGTGAATTAAAGACATCCTGGAGTGCTTGGTCTACCAAGGTCATGTCCTTGTGCTCATATTTAGTCACTGAGTCATGTCCAAGTCTTTGCAACCCCATGGACTATGTAGCCCACCAGGCTCTTCTGACTATGGAATTCTCCAGGCAAGAATACTGGAGTGGGTACCCATTCCCTTCTCCAGGGGATCTTTTCAACCCAGGGATCAAAGCTGGGTCTCCTGCATTGCAGGCAGGTTCTTTACCATCTGAGCCATGTCCACTTCCATCAGTCTGGGAATTCAACAAAGAGCCAGAACTGTGACACCCCACATCATGGTTCTCTTTTTAAAAATATTTATTTTATTATTATTTTCGGCTGCATTGGGTTTTAGTTGCAGCATTCAGGATCTTTCATTGTGGCAAGTGGGCTTCTCTTGAGTTGGAGCACATGGGCTCAGCAGTGGTGGTGCTTGCGCTTAGTCACCCTGCAGTAGGTGGGATCTTAATTCCCCTACCAGGGATCGAACTCATGTCCCCTGCATTGGAAGGCAGATTCTCAACCACTGGACCACCAGGGAACCCCCACCTCATGGCTTTTACACCCCAGTGAGGGACACACTGTAGAACACAGAGCCTTTGCCCGCTCAGAGGAGCCAGCTGGTCCAATTTCTTTGTTTGCAGTTGAGGAATAAACTGTCTCCCACAGATGGGAGGGCTAAGCCTCTTTCACACCTGTCTGTGAGGCGGCGTCTTCCCCATGACAGCCACCATAAGTAATATGTGTCCAAGGTCTGTCTGTCCCGGACACAAGGCTCTCAGTTGGTAGAAGCCAGCCTCTCAAATACCACAGCTCCCTTGGTGAACTCACAAGGACCACAGCTGGTAGATGTCCCTGTCACTTTTCTTGGAATGCTCACTGCCTTCTCTACTTCCTTACAAAGGGTCTGGATGGAAAATCAGAAACAACATCATATTGATCTACTTTTGTCTTTAGCTGTTAGGAGATGGTGTTTTTCTAACTCTGTCTGTTTCTGGATTCTTTCTCCCTCCTTCAGTTTGGGAACCTGCGTTGAAAGAAAGACATGGAAGCTTCCCAGAAGCAACATGTCCTGAAGACCTCCATGGAGAAAGGAAGTTTGTATGGTTCTGATCCAGCTCAAGAGCTTACGGTTCTCATCACCGGCATGTTCAAGCCTAGGAGTGAGCCTGAGACTCTGAAATGTGGAGAATTTCTCTAATGTTGCTCTAGAAGTGGCCCAAGTTCAGGTTTTCCACTGACTCTCAGTCTCAGAATTGACTTAAGAAAGGAAGAATGTTGACCAGTCCTGTGAGGACCCACACTTCCAAGCAATGATTAGAGAAGGATAGCCTTTAGAGGAGCAGGAGGAGGTGGGAGCAGAGATCAAATAACTTGTCACATCACTTAATTCTCTGAATCATCTCCCATCTAGCCATGGCCAGCTTTTACTGTGCAATCCAAACATTTCCGTGCTTGGCTCCCACATTCAGCCAAATTAAGTTGTTTCCAATCATCTCACCCCGTGCCAGCCTGGGGGCCTCTGACCACTGGTCATTTCTTGGAAAAGCATCACATAACCCAGATCCACAGAATGTCTCCTACACCTCGGCCCCTCAGAATGTCAGAAGCAAACTTTCCAGTCTGCACCATGCCCTAGGAGGCAACAACTGAGAAAGGGAGTGAGGAAGCCTTCCAGGTAGATAAGTAATGGGAGGTGGGGTACCCATTCCCTACACACTCCATCCTCCTGTCAATTCTGCCACACTGGTTGGCTCTGCCAAGAGCCATCCCAGTTGTTGTCCACCTAGCATGGCATCACTACCTCCTTGAATAAGGACAGACCAGTGTGAAATTCATTCTTCAGTTCTCAATGCTATGGAGCCAACTGAACATGAATAATGAAAGTTCCACTGGCTCTTCCCTAGGATCTCCAGACCCAAGGTCATGATTAACACATACAGTGCTTTGTGTGAATTAGAGAAAGGAGGTCCCTCTGGGCATATTCCTTTTTAAAGTGCCTTCTCTGAATGAATGAAGCAGGAAAACGCTTCTCCATTCGTGCCTCTGGCCAGGCACTCTTTGGCATAGCATAATTTGGACAATTATATATAAGGGCCTGAATCAACCTCCCTTTCAAAGCCTCCCCCAGGTCATCTGAGTGTTTTCCAGAGTTCCGGCCCTCACCAACCAGTCCATTCCCCACTGTCACCACCCAGTATTTGCCATGCTTGTCCCTTCCTGCTCTAGCTCCCTGGATGAAGGCCTCTACCTCTGAGAGCACTGGAGGATATTTCCCCTCTGCTGGAGCCTAGAGTGAGGGTGCTGATGTGGCACTAGCAAGGGGTCCAGGAATGGCCTCCCAGTGCTCTCAGAATGGCCAGGAATTGAGATGTTGGAGCTGGGCTGTGCCCTTGGCAATTGAGCCTGAAGACAGTGCTGCTAGAGGCCAGCATCACACAGTATCAGCTTCTACAGCCTCTGCCTATTAGTCCTCTCTCTACAAAGCCAGGGTCCTTGGGGCCAGGTCAAGAAGGGTCACTGCCCATGACAGATATCAAGTGGCCCTCCCCATTTCAGTTCTCCCCAAGCCTATGGTTCCACCATTCTTCTTCCTCAAAAACAAACAAACCTGCCTGTCAGGCACCCCATCCATTTTTTTTTTTTAAATATCCAACATGTTGGAATAAGTGGAGGTTCCCATTCTTTGTGATACTGGTTTCCTCCCGAAGAATTTGGCACCCAGAAGCTGAAGTTAATTAAACATAAACTTGGGTTGAAAGAATTCAACATAAATTAAAGTTGAATCCCTTAATTTAGAACTGAGGTTTGTGGCACCCAGAGCACTGGTCTAGAAGTAAGAAGCTGGCAGCATTCAGATCCTGTTCTGTTCTTCCTATAATGAGTGACTCTCATTGCCACTTACTTCCTTGAGGTTGGATCACCTCCTGAGTAAATTGAGTACAATGATGAATATTTGGCAACTCTCTAAATTCTCCAAGACCTTCCTGTAGGGTAAAATTCTGGTCGGGCTAATTCCAGATCGAAACAGCCTACTTTTGCACTTCTTATTGATGACATAGCTTGTACTTACCTGGTATCTTAATGGCCCTGCCGTATGAATGCTTCTGTTCCTAGCTTGTGATCCATTCTGACCTTTTGGCTCTTTTCTGCCAAATGCAGAAAAGTTGATAACTGGTATCTTCTTGTGTATTTTTTGCATATATCAGTGTGGAAATTCAGGGTCAGGCAATTTCCAGTGATTTGAGAAGACCCATGAAAAGTAGGGTATTTCTTCTGAAAAGAAAAAGTAGAGTCCAAAAAGAAGTTTTCATGGAATAGGAGAGAAACCCAGCTCCTAGGAGAGTTCCCTAATACCTTGTCACAACAGCTACTGTGAGATGCAACTAGGCAGCAGCCAGTAGCTGCCAGCCCTGGGGTTAATGCATCTTCTCACCCTTCCTCCTGGCAACACAAAGATGGTTTGGATTATTATGCCTCCTCCTCATTGGTTCTTCTACCTCAGGACAACTCATCACTGGTAAATACTAGATGCAACCACTGCCCTGATTGGCTGATCTGTTGCTGGGGTAAAGGGCTGCATGGTGATGCTGCTTTGCCAGATGTGGTTTCCTTCAGGTCCTGAACACATACACCCCCATTCAGTCTCTCTTGACCTTCCTCCCATCCTCAGAAAGTCCCTCTCTCCTCCTGTGGTTGCACAGTAAACAAGCAGTTTGTCCAGGGTTCCCTGGAGACACAGGAGTTTTCATCTTTGCAGTATTTAGCCTGCTAAAGTAGGGTTTTGTATAACTCAAGAAGACAAAGTTGGGGAAAGTCAGCCTTTGACAATTAAGAACACACACATCCCCCCATGGCCAAGCAAGAGATCATAGATTTTCTGACAACTTAACTAAACTACCACTGAAGCAGATAGGTATGGCTTTGCAGGTAAATGGGTGAAAATGAGAGGCTTGCTAGGCTCCAACTCCCACCAGTTGCCACTGAACCTGAAATTCCATCATTAAGATTTATTCTGCTATGAATTTTCTTCCCCTGGGACCTACTGTTAAAATACAAAGAGCCAAAATCTGTTCTGAAAGATGTGTGAAAAGGGTTCTTTATGGTCAAATAAGTCTAGAGATGCCAACATATTTTAGTATCCTCTGTGGTAGGCAGAATAACGGTCCCCAAAGATGAGCATGTCCTAATCCATGGAACATGTGAATATGTCACCTTATGTGGCAAAAGAAACTTGGCAGATGTGATTAAGGTTTAGGACCTTGAGACAGAAAGGTCATCTTGGATAACATGAATGGGTTTGGAACATTTCATGCGAAGATGGCCTCAATAAAGGACAGAAATGGTAGGGACCTAACAGAAGCAGAAGATACTAAGAAGAGGTGGCAAGAATACACAGAATAACTGTACAAAAAAGATCTTTACGACCCAGATAATCATGATGGTGTGATCACTCACCTAGAGCTAGACATCCTGGAATGTGAAGTCAAATGGGCCTTAGGAAGCATCACTACGAACAAAGCTAGTGGAGGTGATGAAATTGCAGTTGAGCTATTTCAAATCCTAGAAGATGATGCTGTGAAAGTGATGCACTCAATATACCAGCAAATTTGGAAAACTCAGCAGTGGCCACAGGACTGGAAAAGGTCAGCTTTCATTCCAATCCCAAAGAAAGGCAATGCCAAAGAATGCTCAAACTACCGCACAGTTCCACTCATCTCATATGCTAGTAAAGTAATGCTTAACATTCTCCAAGCCAGGCTTCAGCAATACGTGAACTGTGAACTTCCAGATGTTCAAGCTGGTTTAAGAAAAGGCAGAGGAACCAGAGATCAAATGGCCAACATCCACTGGATCATCAAAAAAGCAAGAGAGTTCCAGAAAAACATCTATTTCTGCTTTATTGACTATGCCAAAGCCTTTGACTGTATGGATCACAATAAATTGTGGAAAATTCTGAAAGAGATGGGAATACCAGACCACCTGACCTGCCTCCTGAGACATCTGTATACAGGTCAGGAAGCAACAGTTAGAACTGGACATGGAGCAACAGACTGGTTCCAAATAGGAAGAGGAGGACATCAAGGCTGTATTTTGTCACCCTGCTTATTTAACTTACATGCATAGTACATCATGAGAAATGCTGGGCTGGAGGAAGCACAAGCTGGAATCAAGATTGCTGGGAGAAATATCAATAACCTCAGATATGCAGATGACACCACCCTTATGGCAGAAAGTGAAGAACTAAAGAGCCTCTTGATGAAAGTGAAAGAGGAGAGTGAGAAAGTTGACTTAAAGCTCAATATTCAGAAAACTAAGATCATGGCATCCAGTCCCATTACTTC